>JAMPIV010001848.1:675000-1215000 GCA_024509875.1 Oreohelix idahoensis | reverse complement strand
ACATTGCCTCACAGGAGTAAAAAAATGACTGATGTCAGTCGATACGGATACAATTACTGCACTAATAAAACACTTTTTTTTTTCGTGTAATCCTTGCTTTATGACTGAATCTTTGACTTATTGTTCTCCATCCGTTAAAAATGCACAGCTAGTGAATACCTATCTTTGCTTATTTTCTTAAGAAAATATCTAAAATATTTTGACCTGTTATTTTATTTCTTGCAACCATTACTTATGTAGTCGTCTGATTAATAGGTTGTGTCGTGAGTTGCCGTAGAAGTGGTTTGCTGAGTTAGACAAATCTAGTGAACTACAAGATTTATAGTAGAAAACACAGATAATGTGCGTGTTCATGGAGAGTCTTAAGACAGCCGAGAAGATCTATTAAAGCTATCTATCTTTCCAAGCCCCACAACTCACATGGATTATTAATTATCACCCGCTCTCTCTTCTTTCTCACTAGTAGACAGAGAAATACTAAGAGTTTACGAAGTCACTCAATAATAGATATGGATGAAGGTCTTGAACAGTGCATTAACCAATAAGATTAAATTTATTACAGACAAAAAAACTGTAGATTGTAAATAAAACAAGTAAAATCCAATGTCACACAACATCAATATTAACTCACAAAATGTAAACAATTACTAATTTCATACAACCAGAGCACAATTGAAATAACACACAACAGATAAAATGTCTATACAGCACAAAGTCAGTCCACGACAAACTGTACACCGTGTCAACGGCTATTCTCAATCCTGGGAGGTATGTTAATAATCCAATGGTTGATGATCTATCCTTGAGCCTGAAAAAAACCACACAGCTACTCCCAAAGCGGAACTGCTCTCCTGAGCTGCTAAAAGATAGAACGTTATTCAATTTGGAATCACAAGCGGGGACTGCTAATTACTGTGACTATTATTCTATCTGTGTAGAACTATATACTCCGAGAAACCATACCGGCATCTGTTTTTATTTGTGCTAGCATACCTGCGTAAGATGAGGTATTAGATACCCCTATGAGCTGACAAATGATGAACCGGTGAATATTGAACCACTACCGCACATGGTTTGATGGCGTCTGGCTGTGTTTCACCAGGGTTACACTGCAGTGAATAGTATCCAAAGATTTCCACTCGTTTAGGGGACTAGGGCATTGTGTGGTTACAGGTAGTTATAGGGGTGACAGCTTACGTCTCACAGCTTGCTTGCAAGTGGGGCAGGAGAGAGTATGGTGCGTTCTCTCCGTAGTTTGCTTGCTTCAGGTTACGGAGTATACATTACCTTAAAGCAAAGTACAAATCATACCGTAGATTATTATTTAACATTCATTCACCCCTAGTGTGGGGGTTTTATTTTGCTAGACAAGTGTTATGTGTAAAATCATAACAGGTTTTATCGCACACAACATGGTTTGTATACATACTTCCTTGTTGATATGCGTTGCTCAGACTACTCCGGAAGTACGTCACATAGTCTGCTAATATTTGGCAGACGATTCTTTGCCGGCATTGCGTGGCAGATTTGAGCTAGTATTCTTCCTCTTTCGCTGTGTATTACTGTGTGTAAGAAGACGTGTTTTTGACGAGCTCTAGAAAGTGTACTCTTGTGATAGAGTCTTTGTGAATTTATATTAGCTAGGTCGTCCTACAGTATGGAGTCTATGCTTGATTATAATTAAATGGACAAGCAAATGCTGAATAGAAAGAAGTAAGTGTGCAACTATTTCATTAAAGATTTCAGCAGTATGCATAAGACATCTTGTCCTTAGTCTACGTGACGATAGACTGGTTTCATGGACTGGCTAGTGAATGCCATTGATTAATATATAATTTGGATGCAGATATATAAGGAGCTTCGTCCTATATTAAAAGTGAATATGAGTTCTTCAACGTAAAACTGGCCTTATCAAGTTTTTGACTGTTGAAGACTGAGTACACGTTCTAAGGCTGTTTAAAAAGATGGACTTAGAAGCCTGTTACAAAATATGCCCTAGAAGCCAAGAACCAGCTACTTGATGATTTTAAAAGAACTCGGCGGGGAGAAGATAGACTACTAATTCTACCCCAAAAATAATGGGGGCAGCAAGCCGATGATCGTTTGATCGAAAGAATTCTTTTCATCACTTTTGCTGCAGACGTTCTCATGCAAACGTGCTTCGTTCCAGTTCTGCAAAATGGCGCACGTGTCGTCTGCTAGCTTCTGAGAAGGCCATAATACAAGTTTGCTTTGCAGTCCTTTATCTGTTCGAGTAATGAAAAAGCAGTTGTTCAAGAATATTATACCTGCTGCATCCTGATGTATGAAAGCATCAAATTTTCTGCCGAAGATGGCGTATTTTTATGACAACGGTGAATCAAGTGGATTTTGAAAAGTGTCAGCTGTTGCAGCGTTGCTAGACCTAGTGAGCGGTCTTTTGTGTCCAGTTCGCATCGGTTCTGGTAGGAACGGACGTTGAAACTGGGAGGATTTTGAGGCCTGGCAATCAGATAAGTCACGTTTATGTTTCATACAGCGTGTGACTGAATTATCTTTGTTTGCCTGCGCTATTTTTTCAGATTTATGTTGCATGCTTTAATGTCGTGGTGTTGTAACCGAGCTGGTTACGGCATCAATTTGAAGATATGTGCCCGCGTCAGTTGAATGCGGCACTAGTAGTTATATTGATTTTATGTAGTCAGAGTTAATCCTTCATATGTTGTGGTGGTTCAAGTGATAACTGGCATTCCGCCAGAGATGGTGATACTTGACCTTTTGTTAATTTATTTCAACCCAGGAATGTTCTTCCCTTTAAGTTTGGTGATAAGCAAAACAGTTTCACTATTGAAATAATCATGACCTATGAGTGTTAGCTGTGAAGTACTGTTAAGTGTACAATTTGTGATTGTAGTCCAGTCCTTTATATATTTTTTCCTCTTTAGTTGGCTACATTATTGTTTGTGAAATTGTGCTTCTAACCTGGCTATCTTTAATTTAATAGATGTGATATATGTTGTAAAACAAATTGTGATGTATTGTCATAAGTGTGAATAGAGCTATATTTTTTTGATTGTTCAATTTATATATTCATGAGTAAGTTTCCTATTTGCATTTGCTTCTTTTGGCTCTGATCACTGTATTCTGTCTTCTTGTTTGTACTTTTCTTTTATGCTCCATCTTTAACATCTATATATTTTGCTACTCTTGCATCAAGTTGGTTGAGTTGAAGTGGTGATATAATTATTGAAAATATTATTCAAAGTGATAATATTATAAATTTACTTTATTTGTTGCTATTGAAAGGCACAATAAAGCATGGCAACCTTGAAAGATTTAGTAAATGTTGGAAAAGATTTTGGTTTGGAGGGGGAAGCCTTGCAAACCTATGTAGACAAGGAAAAAAAGACAAGAAAAAGAAAATAAATAAGACAAGAAGAATTGTCAGAAAAAAGAAGACAAGAAGCATTGTCTGAAACAAGAAGAGCAGAAGAGTTAGCTCTTGAAAAGGAAAAATTAGCCTATGCTCAGGCTGAGTTAAAAAATGCTCAAGAAATTAGATTAGCTGAAATTGAACTTGAGAAATTAAGATTGCAACAACCTCATGTGAATGTCATGAATATTGATACTGATAGAAGAGATCATAATACATATGTCAAGGTAAATTTGCCTAAATTTAACTCTTCCATTGATGATATCTCACGCTTCCTTAGTAGATATGAGACGTATTGTCATGAGTTTAATATCGATAGAACTACATGGTCTAGTAGGCTCATGAACTTATTGGTCGGAGAAGCATTTACGGCTGTGTGTACAATGGATGATCAATCTAGAAATGACTATGATGCTGTTAAAGTATTGCTACTTAAGAGATTTCAATTGGATGAGGATGGCTATTGGCTGAAATTTAAATCACTAGTGCCAGATTCTGCAAAGGACTTTACAGAATGTATTGCCTCAATTAAAATGTACTTTTCTAGATGGATTGATCTTGCTAAAATTGAAAAGACATTTGAACGTTTGTCTGACTTAATTCTCAGAGATAAAGTTTTGTCCTCCATTAGTGGGGATTTTCTATCCTTTTTGCAGGAGAGAAAACCAGATAAGTTGTCTGTTTGTGAAACCTTGGGTAGACAATACCAGGTCGCACACCCAAACAAGTATTTAAGCAAAGATAACATTAAGAATTCTCTTCCAGCAGCTTCAGCCAGAGTGATGAATTATAACACTTCTAGGCAAAGATCCAATAGCATTGACAAGAATTATAGATTGAATCAAAACATTCAATATGGCAACAATAGAGGCAGATATAATTTTAATAAGATATCTCAACAGCCTCAGAGATATGATAACTATAATAATAATAATGATTATTATGGACCTCAATCATCAAACAGATATAATGATTACCAAAATAGAGGAGGTTATAATGCCAGATCAAACAGAGGTAATAGGTCATTCCACGGGAATAATGACAATTACACAAACAATAGAGGTTCTTTTCAGAACAATAATTATCGACAGACAAGAAACCCAGAACGTGTTAATGCTGTCGGGGATGTCAGTAACAATAATGCAAACCAAAACAATGTGCCTATTGCTCATGCAAATGCTTGCAGTGTTAACTTAGCTAATAGTACTAACTGTACTCAATGCTGTTCTTTGTTTCAGCCACAGAGAGTACCAAGACATTTGTGTGGACACCCTTTGCCTGTTATGTCATCTGTTGAAAACACAGGTTCCTTGGTACTGGATAAGGGTTTTGTAAACAATAAATTATTTTCACTGTTGCGAGATACAGGAGCAACAACGATTGGAATACGGAGATCTATGGTAGACCCATCAGATTACACAGGAAAAGAAGTTAAATGTATTACTTTTGGTGGAACGGTAAGATACTATCCTACAGCGGAGGTATTTGTGGATACACCTTATTTTACTGGTAGAGTGCTGGCTTGTTTATTAAATAAACCTGTTGCTGGGATTATCCTTGGAAACATCACAGGGATCCATGAATGTTCTAGACAAGACATTGAGAAGTGGGAGAAAAAGCACTTAATATTGGCTAACGCTGTTACTACCAGAGCACAAGCTCGTGAGGAAATTTTAAATCATAATAGTGATGATATTATGTTAGAGGAAGTTATCAATGATGATGAGCACACCAATGATGTCATGAGTGATGATAATGACATTGATAATGATGAGGGTAATGAAAATGATAATGCTACTCTTGTTGAAGAAGATGATTATTTACAAATTGAATTGATTGAGAAGAATTCTTTCATTCAAAGACAAGAGAAGATGACTCTTAAAGAAAATTTTTTCAGTTGGTAACATCAAGGAAGGTGATTACTGATGATAAGGCAAAACATTAGTATACCTGAAATAATGATATTTTGGTGAGGAATTTTCAAGATGTTGATTCTGTTAAGAAACAAATAATGGTCCTTATTTGTTATAGACCAGTGGTGCTACGACATGCACATGATATAAATGCTGCGGGTCATTTGGGTATCGCAAGGACTAAACAGAGAGTTTTGTCTCATCTTTTTGGGCCTGGTGTTACCAAAGATGTAAAGGTTTTTTTATCACACTTGTTTAGTTTGCCAGAGTGTTGCAAATAAAAGGCCTGGTCATAACGCCCCCATTCAAGCAGCAGACATATCCTTGCGTCCATTCGCAAAGATGGCTATTGACCTTATTGGTCCTATCAAAGTCACTTCAGCTAGGGGTCATAAATTTGTATTAACGTGTATCGATATGTGTACTCGTTGGCCCGAGGCTATCCCATTGAAAAAAATTTGCAGTGACGATATAGCGGATGCTCTATTTTTTATATTCAGCAGACTGGGTTTTCCCGAAAACATACAGTCTGATAATGGATCGCAATTTGTATCGGATGCCATGAAAAAAGTAATGAACATGTTTGGAATTGAAAGATCACTCAGTTCATTATACCACGCTCAAGCTTGTGGAAAAATTGAAAGATTTGATAGGACCTTATAGGAAATGCTCGATAGAGTCACAGCGAAATATCCGCAAGATTGGGATCGAATCTTGCCAGCTGTTCTCTTTGACTACCGAGGAATTCCTAATTCAAGTACGGGATTTTCCCCTGATGCGTTGGTGTATGGTGCAAAGCCTCGAGGCCCCATGGCTATATTAAAACAACTACTTATTGGTACTAATATTGACGAGTGTCAGGAACCTACTTATACTGTGGATTTTAATACATGAACACTTTCATACTTGGCTCGTTCCACTAGAAGAAGACCACAGCATACAATAGGTGACAATAAGTAAGTTTAACACTTTCAACAGGTAAGTTCCCTTTTATTAATAAACTGCACACACGGAAGCCACACACGGCTAGCAATACATATGAAATACAACTCAACATAAATGCCAATACAACTTGCAATAGCCACAACCTTAATCTATCAGTATCATACCCACTGGTATGTCCCTACCGAGTGAACATCCCAATGACTTTCTCTCACCGGCTAAATACTGTACTATGGTATGATAAGGCAAAAACTTAATCACAAATGACTCATCATCAACGGCCTGAGGAAATGCCACTAGACAATACACCATCACTCTAGAATTATGCAATTTAATCCACACCGCATGACGAAATATATATACGCACTATAACTGAACAATAGGAGCCGCGGTAGCATAGTGGTTAGTGCACTGGCTTCCTAGCGCAGTGGTCTATGGTTCGATCCCCAGATGAGGCGGAAAAATTTTTAGGCCACAAACGGCTCCTGGGTCGACCCAGCCCCAAATGGGTACCAGAGCTACTCTGGGAAGGTTAAGGCGGCCGGCGTGATGCCGACCACATCACCCCTCGTGTGCCGACGGTCAAGATAATATGGGCCTAACACCATATTCCCAATATGCCTAAATGGGCGTGTAACGGGTTCCTTTACCTTTTTTTTTTACTATAACTGAACAAGAATGGCATACACTTCCCAGCAAAAATGCTGACAGGGAACATAAAGGCGACCTGCACCGGACGCTGGCCAGAACTAGACTGCTTTTTGTGCCAGAATTTGTGTTCACTTCCCTTCCGGTCAGCTGACCAAACGGGTTTTTACATTATATCAATGTTGTCACTCTCAGCGTGACCAACCTGATATTTCGACGAACATATCGAAGTGACATCCACCCCTCCCCCCCCCCCTAAGAAAAAAAAACGAACTTTTCTTCCACCGGAGGAGTGGCCCAACCCTCTTCAGAGTATGGACGAACAAAAAGCCGAGACAGCACCTCCTCATCTACCTAGAGAGTGCCTTAGTTGTCCAACACCATTGTCGTTCCTGCCTTCTCACCCTATGCACCAAACACAATATGAGCATGAACTAATCCACCCCAGGTACTGGTAGTCGTGAAAAATAATAACGACTGTCCACACCTTATCTATCAACCACAACATATGTTACATTTTAGTTATTCAAATCTAAGCATCAACAATAGTAACCAATCTCATAGTATAAACAATCCTTTCTACACGCTATAAATATACATTATATTATAACATGGTTTAAACATACGTTCAATATAACTCTATAACAAATTGCCTTTATGGCATCATGACACATAAATCACATATCCTAATACATTTTCATAGACACCAACTCTAACGATTATAATTTATTTCTTCCATTAACCAATGTAACAACTCTCTTCGGATGCTCCTGTCCCCACACCAACCTCATAACCTGGACAGAACATCCGCTACGATGTTATGTACTCCCTGAATTGGTAAAATAGTAAAACTGAATTGCTGCAGCAATAATGCCCAGCGTGTCAACTTAGCACTGGTGGATTTAGCCGACTGCAAAAATAGCAGTGGTTTGTGATCTGTTTGGAGGAAAAAATGCGCTCCCAACAGGTATCATGCCAGCTTAGACACCGCCCACACAATCGCAAGGCACTCCCTCTCAATCGTAGAGTATCTAGTTTCTGCTGGCAACAACTTCCGACTGACATACAACACTGGATGGAGTGACCCTCCATGGTCCTGCATGAGACAGGCCCAATGCCTACCGAAGACGCATCAGTGTGTAAGATCAGTGGTCTGGCAAGTTCTGGTAATCTCAGGATAGGTTTTTCGGAAAACAGTTTTTTAACCTTAACCAGTGCTTGTTCACATTCAGGGTCCCATTTTACTTTGTTGGGCTGCCCCTTTTTGGTGAGTGCAGTCAGCGGCTCAGCCAACGTCGAAAAGTCTGGGATTAACTTATTATACAAATTAATCAATCCTAACAAACTCTTCATCTGCCTTTTCGTCCTCGGCGACTGCAACTGTAAGATTTTCGTCACTGTACCATCTTCAAGTTTAATGACGTTATGGCCGACAAAAAGCCCAGGAAGCTCAGCTCTTCGTAACCGATGGACACTTTGCTCGGGCGAGCAGTGAGTCCATGTGTCTTCAGACATTTCAACACGGCGAACAGCCCATCCACATGCTGCTCCCATGTATTATGAAATATGCTGATGTCATCGATGTACGTAATAACATCGTCTCTGTGCCCTAGTGGCTTCCTCATCATTCTCACGAAGATGGCGGGTGCATTGACTAACCCGAAACACATATAGTTAAATTGAAACAGACCTCTTGGAGTTGCAAACGCCGTAAGGGGTTTTGCAGCCTCCGATAATGGCACCTGACAGTATCCCCTTGCTAAATCTAACTTACTAAAAAATCTAGCATGGGAGAGCTTGGTCAGAAGCTCTTCCTGGTTAGGCACAGGCTCTGCATCGACTACCGTTACACTATTGAGCTTACGAAAATCAATACAAGCACGGAGGGACCCGTTGTTTTTCTTACCCACAACCATGGGGAAAGAATACGCGGATTCCGAGGGAGCGATGATGTCCAGCCGAACCATATCGTCGATCTCCTTCTGTATCTTCTTCTTTCTTCTTTGATCCATAACCGCCAACCGTCAAAGCAGTCAGCGGCCATCACGCCTGGTGGCGTCTTGTAGGGCAGCAACAAATTGATTCCACTTTGCTCGGTCGGCGGCCATCCTTCGTACAGTGCCCCAACTGTGGTTCATTCTTTGCATCTCAGCTTCCACAGTTCTCCGCCAAGTTGTTTTTGGTCGGCCTCTCTTTCGCTTTCCCTCGGGGGTCCATAGCATAGCTGTTCTTGCGATGGTATCAGGGTCCCTTCTGAGGACATGGCCAACCCAACTCCAGCGTCTGCCAGCTATGATGGTGTGCATGTCCTCCTGGTTACTCCGAATAAGTAGTTCTTGGTTGCTGATGGTGTTTGGCCAAAAGATTCGGAGAATTTTCCTTAGGCAGATTGTGTGGAAGGAGGACAGTTTCGACATTTCCTTCTCTGTTACTCTCCAATATTCCGCATCATAGAGAAGCACAGAAAGTACGCAGCTCTCATACAGTCTTAATTTGGTGTTTGTGCTGTACTGGGAAGACTTCCAAATGTTGTTGAGAATAGCAAAGGCTGTTCTCGCTTTATTCATTCTGTTGTTAATGTCCTTGCTTGTTCCGCCGTCAGGTGTTACTATGCTTCCTAGGTAAGTAAATGTGTCTGTCTGTTCTAACTTCTGGTTCCTTACTGTTATTGGCCCAGGATTGCCGACATTTAGTGTCATGACCTCTGTCTTCTTCAGATTGATGTTCAGGCCAACCTGCTGGCCATACTTATTCAGTCTATCAGTTTTGTCTTGAATGTGTTGGTGTGAATGCGCGAGCAGTGCAATGTCATCTGCATATTCCAAATCTTCCAGTGTAGAAAACGTTGTCCATCTAATTCCTCTTGGACTGCCCTCTGTTGTCTGGCGCATCACCCAATCTATGACTGTCAAAAATAATGTTGTTGATAAGGGGCATCCCTGTCGTACTCCTGTTTTCACTTCGAAAGTTACATTACTCGATCCAACACTGCACGTAAAGTTAGAATAGAGGCTTTTTATAATGGAAACAATGCGGCTGGGAATTCCATAAGCCCTCAGAATTTTCCATAGGCTGTCCCTGTGTATGCTGTCGAAAGCCTTTTCAAAATCAACAAAGTTAATGTACAGCTGTCTCTGCCATTCTGAGCACTGCTCTATAATGTTCCTGAGGGCAAATATATGATCTGCACATCTTCTGTTCTTTCTGAAGCCCGCTTGTTCTTTCCTCAGTTTATGGTCAACTGCTTTTGAAATTCTCTGGATGATTATCCTGCCTAGTATTTTGCTGGGAACTGAGAGGAGGGTAATTCCTCTCCAGTTGTTGCAGTCTGCAAGGTCGCCCTTCTTGGGCAATTTGACAATTGTTCCTTTACTCCACTCTGTTGGTGTTGTCTCAGTTTCCCAGACTTGTGCAAATAGGGGTTCTAATAGTTCTGCTGCTAGTTCAGGGTCTGTCTTGAATAGCTCAGCATTCAGATTGTCGTGACCAGGCGCTTTTCCATTTTTTAGCCCTTTGATAGCTGTGATAATTTCTTCTTTTCGTGGAATGTCTGTATTTACGTCTAAGTCACTTTCAGCCTCAGGAACATTCAGCTGAGTCTCTGGTGGTTCCTTATTCAGTGTTTCTCTGAAGTGCTCTGCCCACCTTGTTTCCTGCCCCTGTGCTGTGGTGATGAGATTTCCTTGCTTGTCTCTTACTAACGTTATGTTGTTTGCACCTCGTTTTCCACTGATAGCTTTAGTTATTTTATAAACTGTGCTTTGTTCATTTCTCAGTGCTGCCTCTTCTGCCTGTCTTGCAAGGTCATCCAGAAATGTCCTTTTGTTAGCACGGGTTTGACGTTTTACTTCCTTGTCCAGCTGACTGTACTGTTCACTATATATTGCCTTTAACCTGGGAGACTTAGCTTCTGTTTTCTTCCTTTTCATTTCCTTTCTCTTCGCTATGGTGTTTAGCGTTTCTGGTGTTATCCAGTCTTGGCTCTTTCTTTCCTGGAATCCCAAGCATGACTTGCTGCTTTCTTTATATATTGTTGAGATGGTGTTGAATTTCTGGTCCACATCGTCGGTCTCTGTTCTTTCCTGGCTTTTGGTAATCAGATATCGTCTCTTTACGTCGACCACAAACGCTTTTCTGGTGAGGGGGTCCTTAAGTTTCGTGATGTTGTATCTTTTCTGTTTGACTGCAACTGGTCCAGCAGCTCTGAGTTTCACCTTCAGTCTTGCTACTACTAGGTGATGATCACTTCCCACATCTGCGCCTCTTCTTACTTTCACGTCTTGTAGTGCATGTCTCCATCTGCCATTGATCATTATGTGATCTATCTGGTTTTTGTCTCGTCCGTTTGGTGATTCCCATGTTAACTTGTGCACTTCTTTGTGTTGAAAAAGTGTTCCTCCGATGACCAGGTTGTTAATACTGCAGAAGCTTATTAATTTGTCCCCATTCTCATTTACTGTTCCACTGCCGCATTTCCCCATTACTCTTTCGTTATAATTATTGTGTGTTCCAACTTTCGCATTTAGGTCTCCCATTACTATAATAAGATCGTACCTGGGTACAGTTTCCATTTCCTTTTGTACCTGTTGATAGAACTCGTCCTTGATCTCTTCGTCGCTGTCATTTGTTGGTGCATAACATTGTTTAATTGTGGTGTTGGTGAATCTCCCTCTCAGTCTTGCTCTTATTAGTCTGTTGTTAATGGGTTTCCATTCCAGTAGAGACCTTTCCATTCCTTTCTTAAGGATAATGGCTACACCTTCGTTGTGCTGACCGTCCTCTCTACCAGAATAAAGTACTGTTTCCCCTGTAGCTATTTTTATTCTCCCCATCCCTGTCCATCTGCTCTCGCTTATTCCCAGGATATGTAGTTTGTAGTTCCTCATCTCTGCTGTAATCTGTCTCAGCTTTCCTGCCTCGTTCATAGTTCTGACATTCCAAAAACCAATTCTGGTTTCGTGTTTTGCGGTCTGGGCATCCGTTTTCATGCCAGTGGCTTCCTTTCGGCTTTCACCACTGTCAGTCATACGAGCCTGAGACTCCGGATGTCCGTCCCGCATCAAAGTATTTCCATTTATTGTTGTTTCCGTAACGAGTGTGATTTTTTGCACAGACAGGGGTGTCGGCCCTGTGCTAAAACCCCCAACCTGGAGGACCAGGGTACCAGCTTTTGTCTGACCCCTACCCACGCAGACCAGTCCAGCATGGTTGAACCTACCAGGAGTAAAACTCCCACTGGCATAGCTCTGGGGATTGTCAGGGTACACAAGCTGCCATACCGCTACAAGGTATAGGTACCATTGATGGCAGTCCTTCTGTATCGCCGCCTTATAATGTAGCGGCAACGGGTATGGTTTAACTCTGATCGGCTGTTTATCGGTCAGAGCTACAGCATGGACTAATAGATCCGTCTTTCCGGGCAGATCCGTAAACACCTCACTGAAATCCTTTAGGATTGCCTCTACCTGAGCCCTCTGCCCGTCGGTTAGGTCCGTAAAAACCAACACATCTTCCCACGACTCGGAGGGGGCTAGCGGCACGAGAGACAGCTGTAAGTTTCCATCGTCGCATGTGTCATCGCTATTGTCTACCACCACTGCCGCCGCTACCTGCGAACGCCGCGAACCCACGGCGTTGAGTACCGAAGATAGCTCGGGCGGGCGCTCCACGTACAGCTTGAGTATGTTAACGTGGAACACCTTCTCTTTATCCCTAACTTCTACAATGTAATCGACATCAGTTATCTTCTTTAGAATCCGAAATGGACCTTGCCAGGAGATGCTTAACCTGTCTTCCTTCGTAGGTAAAAGCAACCACGCTTCATCTCCTGGCCGAAATGATATTAATCTAGTACCCCGGTTTGCGTACCGTCGATACTGAATACCCGCCTGGGTCAAGTTCTCCCGCGCTAACGCGCACGACCTAACTATCCTCTCGCGTAGATGCACAACATAATCATACGTGGACACCGCCAATCCGTCTGTGTGCTTTCCTACCAGCTTGTCTTTTAGGACGTGCATCGGTCCCCTGGGGTTTGCCCCGTACAGCAGCTCAAACGGCGAGAAGCCCGTATTCTGGTGCGGGGCTTCCCTGTACGCAAACAGCACTGCCGGAAGATATATATTTACATCTTGAGGGAATTCGGCAGTCACTTTAGCCAAAATGTGTTTTAGTGCGCCGTTTAGGCGTTCGCAAACCCCGTTCGCCTGCGGGCGGTAGGGAAAGGTGAATGACTGCGAAATCCCCAGCAACTTTGTGACCTCCGACATCTCCTTTGAAATAAACTGAGTTCCCCTGTCAGTGAGTACGCACTCTGGGAAACCGAATCGGCTGTATAATAACTGTAGTGCTTCAGCTACTGCCTGTGAGGTAATCGACCGCATGGGCACCGCCTCCGGCCACCTCGTACACAAATCTACCATAGTGAGGATGAAACGAAATCCCCTATCGGACATTACTGACAACGGGCCTATTATATCGACCGCAACCTTCTGGAATGGGCGCAGGGACAAGTCTACTGTCTAAACTGGAGCCTTTTGCGATCAACACTTAGAAGCCATCTGTTGACACACAGTACAAGACCGGCAATACACCTTGATGTCCGTATTGCATGCTGGCCAATAAAATTGAAAGAGAACTCTGTATCGAGTCCTAGCCACTCCCATATGACCAGCAAAAGGGGAGTCATGAGCTAGCTCTAATACCTTCGCTCTACACTGGCTTGGTACCACAACTTGCCGTAGGAGCTGCTGTTGTTTCTCAAAGCACCGTGTCAAGATTTAGTTCTTCCACTCGAACCAGTAGCGGGACGTTTTGATCTGTTTAGCCTCTCCCGCCTTCGCCAGCTCAAACAGTCTCAGTAACGTCCTATCTGCTCTCTGCCCCTCTGCAAAGTTCCCAACGGACACGTCTCGCAATCCAAGAACCTCATCTACTGTCGATGGGAACCTAGTGGTTTCCGAAGTATCCTGTTCTTTCTCTGTCCTTGCTTGTGCCCTGGTCAGCATCACATTAGCCACTAAATTCCTATTATTTTCCTATTCGTGGATATTCGATGGTGTGCAATTCCGAACCCCGCGTACGTTACCGACAATCACGTCTGCTACTGATTTATTGAGAACACAAGCACGTACCCTTCCTGCCAAGAAAGGGGTGTCAATATCCTTAATGGCTATGGGGTAATATTCCACATTACCCCCAAATGTGATGCACCTCACTGTCTTTCCTGTCAAGCATGACTCATCAATGCAGGAGCGGCGTACCCTATGGTGGTACATCCCGTGTGCCTAAGCACGGACACCTGCTTCGACTGCACCGACCCCGAACACAGCTCTAGTTTCCCACCTTCATCCAGGGAAGATAGACAGGGCAGGGTATGACCGCAAATCAGCAAAGGTTTTCCATCAGGTACAAATAATTGTCTGCACCCCTCGCAATCTTCATTATTGATGGTATCTAAAACACATGCCACATTAGCCTTCTCTGGCTCAGTGGGGCACAACCTGGCTATATGGCCTCTGCCCTCGTACACGTTGCAAATAATATCCTTCTTCTCCTTTTTCGGACTCTGGTTAGGTGAGGAGCGCGCATCGGAGTCCGACCCACGACCGTCTGACAACCCGCTTCTGTGTTTGAACTCCTTCCCTTTATAGAATCCTTTGCCCTTGTCTTGATAGCCCTGGAAGCGTACTTGTTTCCGCCCTTGGAAACCCTCTCCATCACTATCGCTTCCTGACTGACGGTTATTCCATCTTGGCTGAAAATCCTGCTGTGGTTTAAAGTTCTTATAACTACCTCTATCTGAGTGATATGGACGGGGTGACCTATCAAATCTCGATCTCGTTGACCTGTCGGCACTTCCTACTCGACGTTGCCATGGCTGGCGCTAGACTTTGCCGACGCCAGCAACTAAGGCCTCTGACAGACCCGACTTCTGGATGGGTTTGCCCGGATGGGCCAGGACATAATGGTGCCCCAATATTGGGCCATGGACTCGATGTCCTTCGGTTGGCGCTCTTGAAAGAACGCCACCAACTCGGTTGAGCACGAAGACAACACTTTGTCTCGCAGCATCAAGTCTAACAAGCCATCATAGTCCTTCATTATCCCCACCATTTCAATCCATCTATTCAGCAGAAGTTTGATCTTCGAGATAAAGTCCTCGAAGTCTTGGTCTGCGCTTGACATCGCGTTTTGAAAACGCGTCCGGTAGCCGTCAGCAGTCAGACGGAATTTCCGGAGCAGCTTTTCCTTTACCTTGTCGTAATCGGCCCTTTCTTCTAGTGGGAGGCTATAAAAAGTCTCCATCGCAGGCCCCACTAGCAACGTCGATAACAGAGATGGCCACTGATCTCTGTCAGCCTTCCAGGCCACGCATTCGTCCTCGAATCTGTCAAAGAAAAAAATCTCAACTGTCAATTTTATCATTGAAATTCGGCAGACGCAGCCTAAAGGGACGATGAGACCCCCAGGAGTCGAGTTCTGACCACTCGCACCCATTTCCAGTCTCTTTAATTGTAATTCCTTATCATTTTTCATTCTCTCCTTCTCTAATTCTAACTCTCTCTCCATCTTCTTTTCTTGCAATTCTCGCTCTATCTTCTTTTCTTCAAATTCTCTATCTTCTCTCATCTTCTTTTCTTTGAATTCTCTCCCTATCTTCTTTTCTTCAAATTCTCTATCTTCTCTCATCTTCTTTTCTTGCAATTCTCTCTCTATCTACTTTTCTTCAAATTCTCTATCTTCTCTCATCTTCTTTTCTTTGAATTCGAATTCTCTTCTTTTTAGCTCTAGCTCTTCAGCACGAGCATCTCTTAAGGCATTCTGGTTCTCTATTGATTGAAATTCTGCCTTGGCATACTCCAGCAACTCTTTTCCTGTGTAACCCGCTTCTTTGCCTATCCGCATGAAACTATCAATGTCCATGATGTATTCTGGCAATACTAAATACTATTACCTTTTGCTTTAGATTTTTACTATGCAATTACTCAATCGTATATACTCCACTTAAGTCACCAGCCCACTCTCTGCTTACAAAAATATGCAGTAATTATAGTAAATATTGATATCACTACCCCACTTTACACATATTTATATGCATGTAAGTATATATCACCTCACCTCTCACTGTACATACATCATCCACCTTTACCTCTTATTGTATAAATATAGTCTTACTTTGCCACTTGGCTACTGTCTCATTACTCTGAATATTTGGTCTTTTCGACCACTTAGTCTCTGTGATACACTCAAAGACCCTTACAATAGTCGATAGTTGTATAACAACAGCTGATGAAACTTTCTGGTGCTATGACACAACTATACCAACTTGACAATAAATCAGCTTTTACTCCAAAGTCTGTTACTGGCACCCACACTGGTGCTATACTCAGATAATACTTCAATTATAACTAATCTTAATAATCTGTGTTATACAAGTGTTTCCCTTGGCAAAATGAGCACTACACAGATGAAAAGACACACACCCCACACTACGAAAACAAAATCCCAGTCACGAGGAAAAAGATGATAGACGAAGTAGAGCAGAGGTAGATTAATATATACAATGCATGACTGCGCACGAACGAAAACAAGGGATACCTGTAAACGTATTCACAAGATAGCCAGATGGAACGAGAGAACACACCACTTAAACGCGACAAAAGAATTACTGAATGTACACGACAATGTAAATACAAACTACACAAATACGCCTAACACCAACAGGGCTTGGAATGTTAAGTAGGGCAGTCGCAGAAAAAGACCCTCTGCCTTACTCCACCACTAAACATACACAGCCACACCTTATAAAGAAATCAGTCTAGTTCAATATTTTCCCACAAGTAGGCCAAGATCGAATTAAACTCACCACCCGTCCTCCCTTGAACACACGAATATAGTATTAAACACACTAAACTAAACAATAACCACACACAACGATGAAGTACTGAGAGCTCTCTCCTTCACTCCCAACTCATAAGAAGCAAAATAACCTTAATAATCTATAACCAAAACTAACACTATAACATATCAGAATATATAATATCAATACCTCCAAGTACTAAGAAATACAGTGAAAGATCCGATCTAACTAACTACCCACATACAGACATACAGACTAAGTTCTACAAAAAAAAAATACAACAAAAGAACAAAACAAAGAGCACACCAAAAAACAATAATAAACTAATACCCAGACCTCAAGAAATCGTCGTAAACAGAACAAATCTACTATCCTACTTACTCCAAAGAACCCGAAGATAGAATCAGTCGGATAGACAGAAAAGAAAAAAAAATTTTATTGATGAAAGACAGAATTTAAAGAAAAACACAGAAACATCAATATAATAATCGTATAAAGATCTACAGACAAAAACAAGAAACTTAACTGAAGCTCCTCGGCGACGCTTGTCCACGAAGCTTCCTCAGCACTTGTGATGAATATGAGGACAACACGAACAATACTCCACAAAGTTCACAAAATCCAGACTACTGTAATGTTCCAGAAAATTCCACGGAAGTCTGTGTGTCAGCATAACATCCTAATGTCCTTTGGCACAGTACTGCAACTGATATCCAAGTAAATACACCGTCCTGCACGGAGCTATGAGAGCACAGTCTACGCTAGAACTATCATGTCAGGTATCTAGCCTTACACTCGTCTAAGTACCGGAAGAATATATGTAAGTCTCTTGGCACTCTGCTATGCCAGTGTCCACACAAAGTACGCTTAATCGTTGATCTTCACCCCCTGGCCGGGCATATCAGTGTGGTAAGGTCACGTCAGAGGCGTTGATCTTCACCCCCTGGCCGGGCACATCAGTGTGGTAAGGTCACGTCAGAGACGTTGATCTTCACACCCTGGCCGGGCACATCAGTGTGGTAAGGTCACGTCAACCAGGATATCCAACCAAGCGGAGTACCATATAACCTGAGATGCCACCACTACTATTAACCAACTGATCCCTCCTGACGACACACACAGTCAATCACTCAGGCCAACCTATCACCAACCACAATAGACCAACCGATCCCTCCTGACGACACACACAGTCAGTCACTCGGGCCAACTTATCAACATCAACAATAGACCAACCGATCCCTCCTGACGACACACACAGTCAATCACTCGGGCCAACCTATCAACAACCACAATAGACGAACTATTCAGCTCTGCATCTTACATGGACCCTCTACCGACATCTGTTACACCAACCACCGCTGCTCCGACTGGATCGCCACCTTCCTAGCACTAAGCTACAAAGTATGCCTTGTACTATTTCAAACTGACACGCTCGATGCAAGCTATAACTTGAATCTATCACCTTGACACACAAAAAATTATACTAGCAACTGCCACTATAGTACCACAGTACACTTGCAACACGTTGTCACACACTGTCCAACAATCACTGAACCTGAAAATTACAACTGCTGCCTAACTAGGTCACTGCATTATCGAGGGCACTCGACCGTAAACAGTTCACGATTACAGACTGACCAACATACTGGCTTGACACTGGACGACCGAAAATAACTCACTATCGTGGCTTAATAACAACTATGAAGGCGCCAACACACTGCGGCTACAACCTTCTAACACTCTGTGTGCATAATTCGTTCTGGCCTGTATATAGAAAACGTAGGCACTACGGCCTTTTGGATACAGCTCTTAGCTGTCCACAATACTCTATGGACTACTGTAGACACCTCTTACAGTTGTCAGGGCGCTGTTTAGACGTAGCCCCCAGCTGTCAGGAACCTACTTATTCTGTGGATTTTAATACATGAACACTTTCATACTTGGCTCGTTCCACTAGAAGAAGACCACAGCATACAATAGGTGACAATAAGTAAGTTTAACACCTTTAACAGGTAAGTTCCCTTTTATTAATAAACTGCACACACGGAAGCCACACACGGCTAGCAATACATATGAAATACAACTCAACATAAATGCCAATACAACTTGCAATAGCCACAACCTTAATCTATCAGTATCTTACCCACTGGTATGTCCCTACCGAGTGAACATCCCAATGACTTTCTCTCACCGGCTAAAAACTGTACTATGATAAGGCAAAAACTTAATCACAAATGACTCATCATCAACGGCCTGAGGAAATTCCACTAGACAATACACCATCACTCTAGAATTATGTAATTTAATCCACACCGCATGAAGAAATATATATATATACGCACTATAACTGAACAAGAATGGCATACACTTCCCAGCAAAAATGCTGACAGGGAACATAAAGGCGACCTGCACCGGACGCTGGCCAGAACTAGACTGCTTTTTGCGCCAGAATTTGTGTTCACTTCCCTTCCGGTCAGCTGACCAAACGGGATTTTACATTATATCAATGTTGTCACTCTCAGCGTGACCAACCTGATATTTCGACGAACATATCGCGTGACAACGAGGAAGTTCAATCCTCTTATCAATATGTCGTAAATTTAAGGCAAAAGATTATTGACGCATGCCAAATAGCAGTGCAGTCGTCGGAAAGGGCAAAATCAAAGGCTCGACTGTTTTTTTTAATAAAAACAGGAAACCGCGCCAATTATGGCCAGGAGACGAAGCTTTTGTGTTACTTCCGAACAAGAAAAATAGACTGCTTATTTCTTGGAAAGGTTCTTACAAAATCATAAACAAATTATCAGATGTAAATGTGAAAGGAAAAGAAAAATATTTTCACATTAATATGTTACAACAGTTTCATACTAGACCACCACATCTACGTCCTATCTTTGAAGCTATTGACGAATCTATTGATCATCGCTCTTCCTTGGAACTTTGATGATGATGGTGAACCTATTCTATCGTTACCTGATCAGGGCTTGCAGTAGTGCCATAGCTTCTGCCCTAAAATTGGAGATCTTTCCAGTTGGGAAGGCCGTTGGATGATCTTTCCATTTAGGAATCTTATAAAAATGCCCCCACCACCGTTCTTTACTGCCCCCTCAGCAGATCCATCTGTGTATGCGTGTGTCCACTCCTTCGGGTTGTACTTTTCTTCAATCATTTCTTGAGCCAAAGTTTTTAGTTGTTGAGGGGACTGGTGGCCTTTCTTTTTTATTTCAGGGACTTCTGTGAAGATAGATATATTTCCATGGCAGTCGTCTGGCTCCTCATAATCAATTAACATTTCAATCTCAGTAGGTTGTTTTGGGAGGAGGTCTTCATGGCATTGATGCAGATGTTTGGAGATGTTTATGAAACTGGTTCTTTTCAGCCTGTTCTTTGTCAAACTATGGAGTTTGGCATGCATTGGATGACTTGGCATTCGTAGGAGCTTCTCACTGTGAATGAATACCTTTTCCTCACGTCTGTCATTCAGAGAGCGGATGTTGGTGTATCTCTCCATTGTCTGGATTGGAGAAGTCTTCATCCCTCCAGTGATTAATCTAAGGCCTGAATTTTGTACTTTCCCTAGACGTTCTGGTAAAGACTGTGGACTTCGTCCTGGCGACAGGCCTGCAGATTTAGCATGACTACAAACTGAACGCAGAAGAAGAAGAAAGAAGTTACCTGATATTCATCTGTTGGCTACTGAATCTTGGAAAGATGTTTCCATTAATCCTACCTTGTATTCTAATCAGAAAGATCAGATTTCTGACTTACTACAATCTGTTTCTGATGTGCTCACGGATATTCCTGGGCATACTGATGTCTTTCAACATGATATCATGTTAACGGATTTCAGGCCTATCAAACTGAAACCGTATCCTATCCCAATTCATTTGCAATCTCAGGTACAAGATGAGATAAAACAGATGATTAAATTAAACATAATAGAACCGTCCAATTCACCATATAGCTTTCCTATGGTGTTAATCAGGAAAAAGGACAAATCTATAAGAATTTGTATTGATTTTAGACGGTTAAACGCAGTATCCGTTCGAGACGCGGAACCTCTTCCCGTTCTTGAATCACTTCTTGACAGACTATCTACTGCCACTTTCTTCACTAAGTTTGACTTATCAAAGGGATATTGGCAGGTTCCTTTATCTGACAAATCTAAACCGTACACAGCTTTCGCTACACCTTTAGATTTGTTTCAGTTTAACTATATGTCTTTTGGTCTTGTTAACGCTCTGCTACGTTTGTACGCATGATGCATAGACTATTTTCTGATCGTGAGGATTTGATTACCTACATAGATGATATTTGTTTGTTCCATCATTCTTGGAATAATCATATCAACGGTATTCATTCTTTATTAGATACCTTACGATGTCATAATATTACTGCTCGACCTTCTAAGACTAAAATAGGTTTGTCTGAAATTACCTTTCTCGGTCACAAGGTTGGAGGTGGAGTCTTAAAACCTAAAGATTCTACGGTTTCCAAAATTCTTAATCTAGATATTCCTCGAACCAAAAAAACAAGTTCGAAGTTTTTTGGGTTTGAAAGTTTTTACAGGCGATTTCTACCAATTTTTTTTGATTTAACCTCAGTTTTGTCTGCGTTGCTGAATAAAGACGCAGCAAAGAAAGTAATTTGGACACATGCGTGTCATGATGCATTAAACGTGATAAAATATGCGTTCTCGAAATCGCCAATCTTGCGATTGCCTGATATTCGATTTCCTTTCATTCTCAGAGTCGATGCCAGCAATGTCGCAATAGTGGGAACACTAATGCAAGATTTTGAAGGCCACATGCACCCTACTATGTATGTGAGCAGGAAGTTAACCCCCACAGAACAAAAGTACCCAATCGTAGAACGAGAGCTGATAGCTATCGTTTTCGCCTTCAATAAACTTCAAAGATACCTCTTGGGAGCTCACTTCAGTCTTGAGACTGATCAACGAGCTTTGGGTTATTAACAGACAGCTCGTTTTACTAATCCAAAGCAGCTAGAGCCAGCCTGGCTTTACAGCCGTACGATTACAGCATTAGATCAATAAAGGGAAATCTCAATGTCGTCGCCGATGTGCTGTCCAGATGCATCAAGGACGCTCCATCATCCATCGCGTTCACAAGTTCAGATGATCAACATAAGGCAATGCAGTCAGAATATCTACATTCACAGATCCGGTGCTCAAAACTTTTCGCATCAAGAACCACGTAATTTGATTAAATCACCAGATTGTACTTTTGTCACGGTGATGTTACAGCAATGCCACCCGCACAGCCACATGATGATGCTTAATTATGGATCATTTCATAGCGTGTGACATATCGTTTTACTTCGGACATTGCATAGTCACAACATACAGTCATCTTCAGTTTTGAAATACACACATTAACAATCGTGAGACTTCATGCTGTACTGTCAGGGGAGACAACTTTTAAATGAAGCTCATACCAGGATTTCAAGGGAGTTAACCATGAGATTGATACGCAACTTTGCTTCGTGATTTCACTTCATAGTTCTCGGATTTATGGATTTTTTGTCTTATACTTTTAAAGAGACAACAATCATGGACACATTCAAGATGGAATTTCTACATGAAACTTCAAGCACTATATGATTGTGTGCACGGAATGGACTTGACTTTATTGGAAATAATAGCTTTTTCCCATACAGGAGTGAAAAGGACATATTGACTTACTATATTAATTAACTTTTCAACTCAAAAGAATATTACTTTGACACTTATGACTTGGATATTAAGGCGCCGTGTACGCTATTATAAAATTAATTCATGATTCGTTGTTCATATTATCTATATGATAGCCTACAATTAGACATACCATTCACTACCACACAAAACTGTCTGTATTTGACAATGTGTAACAGTCAAACATTTTGTGTGTGTCAAGTGTCTATCTTACGTCTTCTATGATTGAATAAGATTATTCACTTAGCATTAATGATAATTTCAAGGGACATTAATTAACTAGGTGACATGACAATGAACAGTAAGGGTTTTCTGAAAGACTGAAGTGTGAGAATGCATGGTATATTATCATTATTAATGTTATATGTTGACTGACGTTTGCTATAGTACCTCATTATGATGTGAAATTGCTTTGAGCGTTTAGTAGACAGTGGTATTAGCATTTCATGCTGGATTTCCACACCTCGTGTGTTAAATTGCCTACATTACGGCACAAACATAGGTCTATGCATGGTCATAACAACAGTGACATGTAATGTTACCTTTTGCTCACCTTAGTGGTGGTTTCTCACAATAGCAATAATGACAACTTCGTTGCCATTATTGGCCGGAGGGGTGGGGGGGGGGGGGGGGGGGGGTGTTATGTGTAAAATCATAACAGGTTTTATCGCACTCGACATGGTTTGTATACATACTTCCTTGTTGATATGCGTTGCTCGGACTACTCCGGAAGTACGTCACATAGTCTGCTAATATTCTTTGCCGGCTTTGCGTGCAGATTTGAGCTAGTATTCGTTCTCTTTCGCTGTGTATTACTGTGTGTGAGTAGACGTGTTTTTGACGAGCTCTAGAAAGTGTACTCTTGTGATAGAGTCTTTGTGAATTTATATTAGCTAGGTCGTCCTACAGTATGGAGTCTATGCTTGATTATAATTAAATGGACAAGCGAACGCTGAATAGAAAGAAGTGAGTGTGGAACTATTTCATTAAAGATTTCAGCAGTATGCATAAGACATCTTGTCCTTAGTCTACGTGACGATAGACTGGATTCATGGACTGGCTAGTGAATGCCATTGATTAATATATAATTTGGATGCAGATATATAAGGAGCTTCGTCCTATATTAAAAGTGAATATGGGTTCTTCAACGTCAAACTGGCCTTATCAAGTTTCTGACTGTTGAAGACTGAGTACACGTTCTAAGGCTGTTTAAAAAGTTGGAATTAGAGGTCTGTTACAAAATATACCCTAGAAGCCAAGAACCAGCTACTTGATGATTTTAAAAGAACTCGGCGAGGAGAAGATAGACTACTAATTCTACCCCAACAGCAAGTCCGTATTTTGTCCCTTCAGTACGGCTACTCCTGTCCATTCCACAAAACTAATTCTCACCATCAGTGTTTCCATGCAGCGTCCATAGAATAACCTTATTTATACATACAAATACATCATTACAATAAATCTTCCTGTAACCTCGAAGGGCGTGTCCTCATCCAAATGACCATAGGTCTTTTCCAAAATGAAGTCCCCGTTTTGGAGAATCACAAGTCGTAATATGACATTACGTTAGTTTACACAAAAGGTTAACAATAGTTACATCACACCATTAGTTACTATGCGCCTCCGTCGGGGCTGGTATAAAAAGGAAACTAAATCACAACCAAGATTGAGTGTTTATATATACATATAAAATGAGCCTCTGCTCCTGTAACCTTACATTTTATAGAAAAACTCTATCACTGGCTGGTGGTTAAACCTCTAGAACTGCCATGTAAGTTATATTCAACTAAAACAATAGACATTCCGTGGTTGCTTTCTGCCAAAGCAAGTCTCCCAAAAATGACTTCCTCCCTACAATTCAGTTTTTTTTTTTTTTTTAAGAAAACACACGTCACTATTAAGATTATAGAAATAGATCTAATTCACAAAGACCATCAGCTTTCTAGTTACATGATAACCCAAATTATAATCACTGACAAACTAAAAGTCGATAAAGCGTAAAAAGTATCTTTTAGCGTTTGCATGATGGAATTACCTCGGCTAGATTGTGCCTTTCACATAACTGAATTATTGGGTAATGTCGTGAAACATTCTAAATCCACATATATAAATTAAAAGGTAAATGTAAAGCCTAACACATAAAGTCAATAAAAGGAAAGAGAAATGGTTAAAGACCCGTGCTTTCCAATAGCGTACGCCTGTGTTAATAGAACGTCATGCTAGTTGAACAATAAAAACCCCCTTTTTATGCTTCGTCTGCATATTCTCACGCTTTCACGTTGATAGTAAAGCCTACTGCATCAATACACGCGTTTCAACAAAACAATAAAACGTGTACTGTATTTCTAAGAAAACCTTGAGCTAGGCACACTGCGTAATGACCTAAATTAATACTTCCATTAATTTCATTTTATACACTACGTTAACATAAACGGAAGGACAGATGGAATTAGGATAGAGAGAGTGAGGGCTGAAAGCAGGAACGCATGCAACACTAACACGCGTCTCGCGATACACAATTAATGCCACCCTCCCCGCGTAAGGCCTGAAGCACTAACTGTTTTTCAAATAGACAGTGATAAAAAAACACTACAACTACGAGGGTTAGGTTTAAAAACCTGTAAAATGCTTATTAGAAAACATGACATTATACTGGTTTACGTTTGAAAGCCTGACAGTACAGCAGACACCATAAAGTTTGGAAGTGAGGAGGTGGCAACAGCACGACTATCCTAGAAGAAAATACATATTTTGAACGCAGCCACTTAGCTCCCTTAAAACTTATATATTTGGGTTCCTTAGGACTTGCTGACAAAGAATATGTTAAGTGTTACGCAAATAGTCTAGGAATTATCAAATTATAGCCAAAAGAAAATAGTGAGGATGTCGGACAGCACCAAATCATAATCGCACAGTGGCAGGTTTTGAAACCACCATTTTACGGGAAATGGGCCAACAAGTTACATCCTATTTGATTGGCGGGAATGATATGTAAGGCTAAACATGATTAGTCGGACTGCAAATACTATTTTGGTTGTTAGGGGAAACGTAGGAAGGATAAATGTTTTCAAAATGTTTTGTAAACATGGCCCTATTGGCTAGAACCGTTGATATAGTCCATTAGGAGCGTCTGTTCAGTGCCAAATTTTGAAATAAACTTACTAAGAAACAGTGCGTTGAGCTCCAGTGCATATTTTTCTAAATAAAAGCCTGGGACAGAGGCAGATCGGAATTTGTGCCATTATTCATCGCCAGTCAACGTATTTGTTTATTATTTCCATGAATTTTGGGACCGTGGTCCTAAATTATTGAAGCAGCACCTGGTCTGAGTTTTGCTGAATCCAGAGGCTGACAGCATACTCCTTGGTCCAGATAGCGACCAGTGAGGTGTCTCAAGAATACAGTGAAGCCATCGAGCAGAGGAGACCTTTTCCTGCCGCCATCACGAAAGATAAGCTTCTGTGGCCAGAGCAGCTCAACATTATGTGCCCCCTCTAAAATTTACATTATATTAAACACAGAGGGACAATAAATCGTTTTAAATGACAGGAACTGTGAACTTTTCCCAATACTATTTCCATCATAAACAAACATTTGAAGTCATGATGACAAACAGCAACCTAGCTTGAAAAAGCCAGTATTACCTCATAGTACTACTTCACAACTTACACACATAGGATAATAATAATAAAATATGTCAATACAAAGATCATCTCTATAATATGTGTACATATAACTTGTGATTACATTTGATTGTGATTCCTGGTTCACTGTGTAGTTGAATCAGGATATCTATTATTGAAAGGAATTAATACATATATTTTTAAACTTTACACTTGACTCATTTAAGATAGTCTTATAGAGTTATAGTGTGTGAGTGTCACAGTGTAGTAAAGTGTTGTGGAATAAATTAAATTGTTTATCTGTCTGTTGTTGTTGTGACTTACCCTTCATCATTTTCATAACCCTAGACATCACAACATTCCAGAATAATTCTGACTGAGGTATAAATGTGGTAGCAAGTAAGGTTATCTGTAAAACACTACACTTATTAGATACAGATACCTTCACAGCTGATCTCATTCAGTACACTAAGTCCCTTATAAATATTTATAACATCGCACTTCACCACAGGTAAGTGAGTTGTCAACAAAAAAAAAAAAGTAAGCTACCGCTATCAATTTTATATAAACTAATAACTAAGCATTTATTATTTTATTATATTAAAAAGTGCTAAATTCACCCAGAGAGAATGCAAATTTAAACAGTCCAAAAGGGTCGTATCTTTCGCATAACAATGATCTGTCCAGTTCTGGTCATCTGAGGGTTCTTTTCACCTAGTATATAATGTTTAAAACTTTCAGATTTTATAGTCAGTCAGATGATGCAGACCCCTAACACCTGGCATCGCTTGGTTTTGCACGTGTTGATCCAGAAAGAACTCACATTTTCCCGATTAAAAAAAAATAGATATTTAGAACCTACATCCAAGACATTTGTTCCCTGTAATTATATAATGTTATTAGTCCGCTAACCAGGGATTCGACAAAAATCGGCCTTACGTCCCGTGATAAAGGCGCTGGGGGGAAACGAAGAGTTTCTCGACGGGAAGGGGAATTAAGAAAACCTTCATGCTTTCCTAGGGTTGAAGACCCAGACGTCCTCGGGACGAGGCAAAGGCGTACACCGTCTGCCGTCCAAGTCAAAGACATTTTTACGGATCGGAGCATCAGAGAATTGGTGGTCGGCTGATGTGGTCAGAACTAAAATTACATGCGAGGCGCGACCTCCCGGGGCTCTCCTACAACAAATTGACACGCAAGAAGTCGAGAAAAGTAACAGAGGACATGGAAAAGAAAATTCAAAGGTAGAAATAGGCGGTCGACAGAAAAAAATCTGAATCCACTCGTCACAGGATGTTAATATGGCATAAAGACTTAAACAACTACTTTCTAATAGTTAAAATGCACATATATTCATTTTAATTTCTTCACAAGATCTAGTACAGTTTGCACCTTCATTAGTTGCTCCACATTATCGTCCGGTAACAGCTGCAGCTCTTCGTATGCTTTCTGCATAACCTCTGATTCCTTCAAGTCTTGTACCTTGTGAGTAATTAGAAAAAAAAAAAAATATGAAAACATTTTTAATTTTTTAATTTACATTCCCTTAAAAATTCACCAAGCAGTATAAAATAATAATTGTATACACTTAGAAAACTGTATTCAGAAAACGATTTGCTCCGACTACTGAAAACAGAGTGGGAAAATTCATAGGCAAAGAATGGAAAAAGGCGAATGGAGTATACAACGATAAAGACTTTAGTAAATTGTTTAATTTATCAGTCTCCCCTGATCAGTGTAAAAGGAAATATATTCTTCTCAGATATGGCAAAACGACTTACCACATACGTCCTTCAGAATGGGTACATTACCATCCAGAAAGAAGGTATTCAGGTACCCCAGGGTGTCTAAAGAGCATGCCAAAATGATGTGGGAAGCAATACACAGAGCACAATTTGACAGAACAAATATCCATGTAATTTGCTTGGATATAGTTAAAGAACATGGATCAGTCCCACATGTCGTGGCAGGCCCTTGAAATGCACCACATGCCACAAGAAATAGCAGCAATATTGAAGGTATGTTTGACAGGGTTCCCAGACAGATTTTCGACCAGAGAATACTCGACAAAATGGATTGACATGTAAGCTGGATCCAATACGGGAGGTAACATTTCACAGATACTGTTCGTGTATGCTATGCAAGTGCTTCTGGAAGCAGCTGAAGGATTTGCAAGAAGTTCTAAACTGCGCAGAAGGTATCAAATGCCACAACTTAAAGAATTCCTTGGTGACACAACAATTCTGACTTCAGTTGAATACCAGGACCGGAGAATGTTAGCACGTCTATATGATCTGATCAGCTGATTCAGAGTGAGCTTCATATCTAAGGAGAAAAAAAAAGCCTATTATTAAAGTAATGAAGACATCCAAATACACATTCGTGGTTGTAGTGGCTTTGGTGGTCTAGACAGATGACACATTTTAAGTAATATGGTGAATGCATAAGTCAATAATCTTTCCCGAAATTCTTCTTAATGTAAGTTTAGGCTCGTACAAGTAGCATTTCTGGAAATAGATAATAGAATAAAGTTCTCGGAAAGCAATTGACACAAGTACACGAAGGATAAGTGGACGGTTCAAGGTCTGGATCCCTTGTCACGTCCCTTCCAGAATTATCCAAAAGGTCGCTCGATTAATGGAAAGAGCAGATCCGAAAATGACTAGGCTCTAACGTGGCCCACCTGAAGCTTAGTGGAGGAATAATAAACGTCGCAATTGTGTTACTGATGTATAAATTATCCAAGGAGTTGATAGTACAAGAATTAGTAGATAACAGAGACAGGTCTCGAAATATCACAACATTAAATTTAATCAAGTTATGACACTTCTGCTATTTTATATAAATATCTAGAACAATATTCATTACATATCGTCATCTTGGTAGTGCTTTATTCCATTTCCACTTTTGGAAAATTCACCCGAGGTCACACATCAACATTACATAGTTTAATCAATCATCCAACACAATATCTTACATTTAACAGTTTGGATCATCTTCCACAATTTCATTTTAATGTGATATGTAACTTGGAACGCGTTTTTCTCAAAACAAGCAGAAGTGGAGATGGAATAAAGCAGTACAAAGGCGACGATATAGTCTCAATCAACAATATGAAATATCAACAAAAAAGCTGTAAAAACAATTTTCAGTGGCAAATCGATTCAATGTAAATTTTGTTTGTTTGTTTTATTTTGTTTCTTCCGTTACAGATCAATAATTTTTGTACTACAGTAAAACTCTTCTTTAGTTACAATTTCTGAAAATGAGGATTGTCCGTGAATTCATTTCTAATCCAGGAGGAATTAACTCGATTTGGCGGATTCTTCTCCTACGGGTTGATGGTGAAGGTGCTGTCAGTTATGGATTGTCAAATAGTGCTGGTGACTCATTTTGCCTCTTTGGACAAGCTAATATTTCAAGATAGCGTAGGATTCTCTGAATGAGTTTTCTTTTACCATTCAGATATAAATAGGAATGTGACAGGCTTCTGCCGTCGCCTGAAACCAAATAGAATTTAACCGGGAGAGCCCGTTAGAACCTGCCCAGGAAATAGATATCAGTTTCCCTTGTCCGTGATTTTTCCCGCCTTCATAATCTTAATGAGGACTTTACTTTTGAAAGCATCAGTCAGTCATGAAGTACTAAAGCATAGAAAATGCTAGAGGTATGAGATTATAAAAGCATTGTCAGATGTAAAGTATGTGTCTAACAATTACGGAGTGATATTCCACTGTTGGCCAAGTCATTACTCCCGTTGGTTAAATAAAACTAGCACATAAAACAACATCTAATAGTGCCCCGTGCAATAAAAATTGTCACCATACAAGACTCCATACATTTCTTACTGTTGGAATAATCAAAAATATATAGTAATAGCCCCTTCAGTCATAACTGTCGCTGAGGTAACAGCCATCATTTGCTTTTTTCAGCTTTGTTCCCTTTGACGTGTTCTTTTTTCTTCTGCTTGTTGTGAGAGCTTCTTTTCGCACAATCTGAGGTGGCGCAGTAGGGAGAATCGCCACTTGGTGCGATCGGCAGCTTTATCCTCCCAGGTATCTGGATTTATGTCCAGAGCCTTCATGTCTCTCTTGCACACATCTTTGAATCTCAGCTGCGATTGCCAGGCTGTTCTTTTGCCATCTGCCAGTTATCCGTAGAAAATGCCTTTGGGGATGCGACCACGTTCTATGCGGCGAACACGGCCAAGCCAGCGTAGTCTGCAGTGTCTAGGAAGTGTATATATGCTTTGAAGGCCAGCACGTAACAGCACCTCGATATTTGTCACTTTGTCATTTCACGGAATACCAAGGTTGTGGCTTAGACACTGTGACGGTATTGCCTCCCCTGTTTTGCAGTAGTGGTCCAACAGTGGCCAAAACTAAAGAGTATCTAATATGGGCTTAAAAGGTATCTACCTTCTCACAAGATTACTCTTGGCAGAGATGTAGATAGAAGGGTAATGACACTTCTATTTCAAAGGGAGTATTCACAAGATATTCAGATATGCGAAAACAATTCTGCTTTAGCTGAGCACGTTAATTCTAGAATCTGCCGACAACTTTTGTGAAGGAATTAAGCACTTATTAATTTCAGCTCGTTCAAGCCCCCATCCCTGATTTACTCAGTGGAATTCTTATTATTCTGGTATTGCTCTTTTTAGAGTGTGTGTAGTAAATTGACTTATACAAACATGCAGTAACTTTAAAATGATGAAATCGAAGTTAAATTTGTAACATTACAAATAACAAAATTTAATATTCACTTTAGTTTTAACAGTTTGAAAATAATTTGAATAGTTTAAAAGAAAGGATTTATCAGTGATAGATGATAGAATTCTTATGAAGGAAGTTCACTTTGGCAGCGTATATTTTTCACTTAGCTGCCAATAGTAGTCTTCTGCTCCCGCTGATGGGTTCTGTTTACAGTGCTCTCGCTCGTCGCTGGTCAAGGTTAAAGGAGCCGGACGTTCACAGAACGCCAAAGAGTAACGGCCAAGCAGGTCCTGCGTCTGTCTATAAGACCATATTATGATGGCGTCTCGCACAACGTCAGTATACTTCTACTTTCACTTGGTTCCAGAAATAGTACTTTCTGCTGGTACCATAAATAACTGTGGTAATAGAATAGAGACAAACGCTCTTCTGAGTATGGCGTTTTCCGACACATAGTCATGTGCCCCCTTTCTTCTATTCCACCATCCCATTTTATCTCAGAATTTACCCTCGATGAGAATTAAATTTAATCCCTCAGGATAAACTTTCTTTACATTTAAATAGAATAGCTTTAGCATACATTTAAATGAAAAGGTTAATAATACAGATAGAGTCTGTTTACATGTATATCTCCACTGATTGAAACGTGTTCACAATATAAATTGAATATATTTTCATTTATGTTTACACTGATTTGAAAAGTTTAAAACTTTCATTAATTTAAAAATGAGTATTCTCACAAAGCGATCTTCACAGTAGAATAACACTGAAACGTGTCAGGTTATATTCACTGCATTCCCACGCATTCGTTGTTATGGCGCACAACTGATCAGCCAATCTGATTTGAATATTTTGCATGACTCATCTAGTGCACAATTTCAAACATTACGTTTCTGAAAATGGGCGGTAAACATCCGATTGCCCTGTGTACCAACTTACAAACGCATCGGTACCCTCATTCGACAATGTGTTCCAAAAGTAACAATTCATTACTTTATCAGAAAGTAATCTCTTATCTGTGTCTGTCCATCAGTTGTCTCCACGTACTCTGGTCTTTATCAGCGCTTAGCAAATACACTAGCAATTTTCGTGGGGCTAATCCTTCGTGGCCAAGATTTGGTACAAAGGAATGTTACCCTCCTGCCTGTCGTTAATATTATTTATGCCGCTCCTTGCAAAGCTTCGCGAAGGGGCAGGAAACAAACAGACGTAATCACTTATCCCTGAGAGGGGTGTAAGAAAGAAAATACATAATATCTGCTACATAGCAGAAAACGAAAGAAAGAAAGTGCGACAATTGAAAGGACGCAATAAAAATCAGTACCACAAATGTACCGATACTTACTTACTTAGTCGTTCCCCTTCTACCGTGAGGTGTAGAGGTTTGGAAGAGAAAGCCCCAAACTATCCTATCGGCTGCCTTCCTCCTGGCCTGGTTCAATTCTAGTCCTCGGTCCATCAAAGATTGTCTAATGTTGTCCTCCCAGCGGACTCTGGGTCGTCCTGTGGGTCTGAATCCCTGGCTCTTTGTTTCCCATGCTTGTCGTGGTAGCCAATCTTCTCCCATTCTGCAGACATGGCCAAACCATCTTAATTGGGACTGTTCTACGTGCGTCTGCCCCTGCAGGTAGGATTTAAGGCCTTGACGTATCGTCTGGTTGCGTACCATGTCTCTTCTTGTTACCTCAACCACTTTCCTCAGATACCTCATTTCTGAGGTTTGGATCTAGCTTTCGTGGGCCACAGTCATTGCCCATGACTCGCATCCATATGTCAAGACTGGGACATAGGTGGAGCGGTATACAGCCATCCCCGCCCTCCCACCAACCCCTCTCCCGCTGAGGAATCCTCGATCCATGGCCTGAAAAAGTCCCCCAGCCGCCGCCCCCCGAGTGGCCAACTCCTCCCCGACACCTCCCCCTCGGTCCACAACAGCTCCGAGGCATCCAAAGCGGTCGACCTGCTCCAGGACCTATTCTCCCAGCTTAATCTGATGTCTTCTTTCCTCTCGCGATATCACCATGGATTTTGTTTTAGAGCTGCTTATGACCATCCCTCTCTTCTCCAGCTCTTCCCCCAGACCCGCAGGCCGGACTGGAGATGTGCCTCTGATTTAGCAATCAGGGCAACATCATCAGCAAACGCCAGCTCCGAAACACAGACTCATCCCATCCTCCAGCACCCCACTGAACACTTTCCTGTTCTCTCCTTACATGCCTTGATGACATCATCCATGAGGAGTATGAAAAGATAAGGTGACAGGATGTCTTATACCAGTGGTGGTCCTGAACTCTTCTGACTTATGGTTTTCTCTCCTCACAGAATTTCTGCAAGACTTGTAGAAGCTCTGTATAGCATGAATCAGAGGTGCTGGAATATTCTTCCCTGCCAAACAGTCCCAATTTTTTCCAGGGGACCCTGTCAAACGCCTTTTCCAGATCTATGAAACAAAGATGGATCTCACTCTTATACCCAAGGGCTTTTTCACTCAGCTGTCTGAGTGTGAAGATTAGGTCTTGAGTACTTCGGTTTGCTCGGAATCCGCACCGGACCCCATCCAACCGTGGCCCAGCCAGGCGTCGGAGTCCCCGCCCCAGGACTCCAGAGCAGACCCCACCAGGGACACTGAGAAGGGATATGCCTCCATGGTTTACACACTGTCGATTGTCACCCTTCTTGAAAATTGGTGCTATGATGGCGATCTCCCAATCCCTTGGTATGGTCCTGCTGTACCACGCTGCCTGTAAAACCCTTAAGAGTAGTAGGTCGCCTTATGCTCCCATGTACTTAACCATCTATGGTGCCATACCATCATGCCCCGATGCCCCGCCCATCCCGATCCTCTCCAGTGCTGCCTTCAGTTCTTCCATCTCTATGTCATCTTCACCATCATTGGTTTTCTCTTCTGTGCTAATGGTTATCATTTCTGATGCTTCACCATGCTCACCATCCAGGAGTTCTAAGAAATATTCCTTCCATCTTTCCATTACTTCCTTCGGGGCAGTAAGCAACCTGCCTCGCTTGTCTTTTACAAATCCGAAAGGGCATTGTTTTTCCCTCCTCGTGTTCCCTAGGGTCCCATAGAACAATCTCTGGTTTTCCTGCGCACCCCCTTCCAGCTTCTCTCCAAACTCCTCCCAGGACTTCTGTTTTGCTGCTAGCACTTTGTTCTTTGCTTCTGTTCTGAGTGTCACATATTCTCTATATTTTTCCATTTGTCCTGTTGTGTTTTTAGCTCCCAAGCATTGCTTCCATGCCATTTTCTTCTCTCTTATTTTCTCTTTGACTTCCTCTGTCTACCAATGTGTCCCCTCTCTCGTGTTCCCAAGTCGGACCTCACCGCATGCCCCCGCAGCAGCCGCCTCCATGATATCCTTGAATTTAATCCAGAGGGCCTCCAAGTGATCAGATCGTTCTTCTGTGCAGCTCACCGCTGCAGCAATAAGCCCCTGATATCTGGTCTTAATCTCTGGCTCTCTCAGCTTGTAGGTCCTAATGCTCATTTCTCCCGCTCGTTTACTTGGTTTCTTGCGTGATGTTGGGCAGTTCCTAGGCTGAGCAACTCCTTCAGTTGTTCTTTTGATTGTCAGCAGGCAGTGATCACCTCCAATCTCCGGCCCCCTCCAGATTCTAGCATCCCGGACACATCGGAATGAGCTTCTCCGAACAATGGCACAGTCGATCACTGACCTCTCATTCTTTGTTGGTTCACATCTAGTGTATGCATGTACCGATACTGCTGGAGTGAAACAGAGATCGTGAGGTGCCGCCCCATTCTGTCACAGACACAGTAGATGGAAGGTATTGAGCCTTCACTTTTGTTTAGCACGTTGTCCATTCTCGCTGGCATATAGAAGCATGCCGCTGACGCAGACATTATATACCGCAGCTTGCGGCAGTGGACAGATGTTCGCAAGCACGTCCAAAACTGCATCCACTGCCAACCCAGAAACTCAGTCGCTCACCAAACCCAAAGCGGATGGGAAGAAGAAAACTCTTTCACACAGAACAGCACTAGAAAAATGCATAGACACAGCAAAACGGAACGCACGGGTCTTTGAATATTTGATAAATATTCGAAAGTCCGAGGGTATCTATCACAAAATGACCGTGCTATTCATTGTATCGTATTCTATCTGTTTTCTTCTCCATATTGTACCTTCCTTTTATTTCTTCCTAGCCCGTATTTTCTCTCATCATTGAACACATGACTCAGGTTTGAAGTTGCTATTTTCGTATGATCTATCCTTGGTAGAGATACCGTAAACAAACCCAGCTGGGAGCAACCAGATGGGTCTGCCTTATCCATGGCATTTCTCTCATGTGTCCAGCCGGGAGCCCATACTTCTTTTATTGACACTCGGAAGATAAACACGAATTAGCCGACTGGAGAGTTACTCGTATTTGTCAAAATTTATAATGAGTCATCTAAAAATTGGTAGTGTCAATACCTTATGTGGGAGAAGTTTGAAATTGTTGGTTGCCGTGAGGAGGGAGGAAGAAGATATATACTAAATCAAACGTTTAAATCTGTTTGGTCTAGCCAAAATATATTAAACTAGACGACGTTTGATTGGTAACTTTCAGTGGATGTAAAGCTGGGACAGCGTGGTCGAAAGGCCCCATATAATGTAGCACGAGTTTAGACTCCAGCACTGTGTTCCACTGAGTCAAGAAGACACCTTCAGACTAGCCAGGACCAAAGAAAAGTAGGATTTCAAGAAAGAGGATTGTTACAAGTATTAAGGATCTTCTGAAATTAATCAGCAAGAAAACTCGACTTTATAATACTGGAAACCACAAAGTCACCGGAACCTATAAACAGGATAATAGTGGGGTTATCGTTAAAGTAATACTCGACTATCTGTAAGCCGGCCCCAAAACCTGTCTCTCTTCTTCTTTGATCCTTAGCCGCCGACCGTCAAAGCAGTCAGTGGCCATCACGCCTAGTGGCGTCTTGTAGGGAAACAACAAATTTATTCCATCCTGCTCGGTCGGCGGCCATCGCCCGCACAGTGCCCCAACCCTGGCCCATTCTTTGCATCTCAGCCTCCACAGTCCTCCGCCAAGTTGTTCTTGGTCGGCCTCTTTTTCGCTCCCCCTCAGGGGTCCAAAGCATAGCCGCTCTTGTGATGGCATCGGGATCTTCTCTGAGGACATGGCCAACCCAGCTCCAGCGTCTGCTAGCAATGATGGTGTGCATGTCCTCTTGCTCTTGATTGGTAATTGTATCCGGTCAAAAGACCCTGTGAATTCTTCCTAGGCATGTTGTGTGGAAAGAGGACAATTTCAACACTTCCCTCTCTGCAACTCTCCAGCCCTCCGTAACACAGAGAAGCACAGAAAGTACACAGCTCCGATATAATCTTAACCTTGTGCCTGTGCTGCACTGAGAGGACCTCCAGATGTTGTTCAGGCTAAAAAAGGCTGTTCTTGCACTGCCCACTCTGCCGCCGATGTCCCTGCCCGCCCTGCCGTCCGGTGTCACTATGCACCCCAGGCATGTGAAGGCGTCCGTCCGCACCAGCCGCCGACCCCCCACCGACATGGGCCCAGGGGCGCTCACACCGAGCGCCACGATCCCTGACCTCTCCAAATCGATGCCCAAGCCCACCCGCTGGCTACACCTATCAAGTCTATCCGTCTCTTCCCGGACGTGCCGATGTGAATGTGCCAGCAGTGCAATGTCATCTGCACACCTCAGATCCTCCAACGTAGAAAATGCAGTCCATCCCACTCCTCCCGGACCGCCCTCCGCCGCCCGGCGTACCACCCAGTCCACGAATGCCTAAAATAGAGTGGCCGACAAGGGGCATCCCCGTCGCACCCCCGTCTCCACCCCAAAGGTCAGGCCGCCCTGCCCACCACCAAACGCAAATCCGGCACAGAGGCCTTTTATGATTGACACCACGCCGCCCGGAACTCCACAAGCCCTCAGCACCCTCCACAATCTGTCCCCATGTACACTGCCAAAAGCCCCCTCAAAACCAACGAAATCAATGCACAACTGTCTCTGCCACTCCGAGCACTGCTCGACAATGCCCCCGAGAGTAAATACATAATCCACACTTCCCCCGTTCTCTCCAAACCCTGCCCGCCCCCTCCTCAGCCTGTGGTCCACCGCCCCTGAAACTCTCTGTATAACTATCCTGCCCAGCACTTTGCCGGGAACCGAGAGAAGAGGGACCCGTCTCCAACCATTGCAGTCCACAAGATCCCCCCCCCCCCCCCTGTGGTGAAGTGGGATGTTATAAATATTTATAGGGGACTTAGTGTACTGACTGAGATCAGCTGTGAAGGTATATATATCTAATAAGAGTAGTGTATTATATATAACCTTACTTGCTGCCACATATGTATACCTCAGTCAGAATTATTCTGGAATAGTGTGATGACTACGTTGTATGTCTAGGGTATGTGTATGATGAAGTGTAAGTCATAACAACAACAGACAGATAAACAATTTAATTTATTCCACCACACTTGACAACACTGTGACACTCACATACATATAACACTCTAAAGGATATCTTAAAGGAGTCACTGATAACTTTTCAAATAACAATATGTATTCATTGCTGTTATGAATGAATATGTGTCCTGATTCAAATACAAAGGGAACCAGGAATCACAATCAATTTTACTTACAAGTTATATGTACAGAATTTATCAATATGAATATTGTAATGACATATATTATTAAAAGTATCCTATGTGTGTCAGTTGTGTAGTAGTAATATGAGGTAATACTGGTTTTTTTTTGTTCAAGCTCTGTTGGTATTTGTCATCATGACTTCAATAGTTTGTCTTTATGGGAACTATTATTGGAGATGTTCTCAGTTCCTGATATTAACACAATTTAATTCCCCTCTTAATGTTATTTTTACAAGGTCATTTTAAGCTGGGGGTACATAATTTTGAGCTCAGCTGGCCACATCAGCTTATCTTGCGTGATGGCGGCAGGAACAGACTCCTCTGCTCGATTCTCCCCTCGGCTCTGGAGACACCTCACTGATAGCTAAATGGACCAAGGAGTATGCTGTCCGACTCTGGATTCAGCAAAGCTCTGACCAGGTGCTGCTCAATACCATCAAGACCACGGTCCCTGAAAACAAGAAGGATGTACCTTCTACTTCATAACTAATTTATACTCTCTTTTTACACTGAGCACAATACATCACAAACATTGAGTTCAGAGCGTTAGGCCAACTGTCAGCTTCATCTGAAATATTTTATACCAGTATTTACCTCCTTAATGGTTACCACGCCTCTGCACTTCCAGCATTATTTCTGTCTAATCAATAATCTAGGTGTCAGTGTACTGTTTGGCCATTCCATGCAGTTTTACTTTCCTCCGACACCTTCTGTTCAGGCGGGAGCATTATAGGCTTTACATCATGTTTGCTACTGAACTACACATATATACAGGCATAAATTAACAATTCACATTCAATTTTCATCAAAAGATACTGAATGTTTCAAGCTTACCACAATTCATGGAAACAAACACAGATACGTTGATTAGCAATGAATTCTGGCACAACTACTGGCACAAATTCCCATCTGCTTATGTTCCAGGCTTTTATTTAGCAAAAATATGAGCTGGCTTCAACGCACTGTTGCTTTATCAAGCTTATTTGACTAGTGGTCTCGAACTAACGCTCCTAAGTGAGTATATCAGCGAGTCTAGCCAATGGAGCCACGTTTCGACAAGTATTTGAAAAAATTTTAACTTCCTACGTCTCCCCTAACAACCAAAGATAGTATTTATAGCCCGACTAATCGTGTTTAGCCTTACATATCATTCCAGCCAATCAGTTCAAATGTAACTTGTGGCCCATTTCCCGTACAATGGTGGTGTAAAAAAAATCTACCACTGAGCGATTCTGATTTTGGGTGTTGTCTGACAGCACCATCATTTTATTTTGGCTATAACTTGTTAATTCCTAGACTATTTGCATAACGCCGTACATATTCTTTGTCAGCAAACCCTAAGGAACCCAAATATATATATATATTAATAGAGCTAAGTGGCTGCGTTCAAAATATGCAATTTCTTCTACCTCCTGTTTCGAAGATGTGCTGTCTGGGTACTGTAATGTTTTCAAACGTAAACCCATATAAATGTTATCTTTTCTAATAAGCGTTTTTCGTGATTTTAAAACCTAACTCTGGGAAGGGTAGTGAATTTATCACTGTCCGTCCGAAAAAGTTAGTGCATGTAGCCTTACACGCGTGATAGTAGTAATTGTGTATCGCGTTACGCTTGTTGGGGGTGGCATTAATAGCGAGACGCGTGTTTAATTTTGCATGCGTTCCTGATTTTATTCGCCCCTCTCTCTTTCTATTTGAGTCCATCTGTTCGTTCGTTTTGGTAACGTAATATAATTAATGTTAGGATTAATCTAGGTCATTACGCAGTCTGCCTCTCAATGTTTTTCTTAGAAATACAGCACACGTTTCATTGAAGAAAGCGGGTAATAATACAGTAGGCTTTTACTATCAACGTGAAAGCGTTACAATTTGCAGACGAAGCAGAAAACAAGGGGGATTTCGAGTACTGTCATTGTGACAGCACTGTTATTTTACCATTGCTCTTTTCTTTATTAGATTTATTTGTTAGGCTTTATATTTACTTGATAATTTATATATGTGGATTAGAATATTCCACGACACCCCCCCCCCCGGGCAACGTGACAACCATTCCCCAGTTGCACTCCGCCGGTGCCGTCTCCGCCCTCCAGACCCGCGGAAACAGTGGCTCCAATAGCTCTGCCGCCAGGTCAGGGTCCGTTTCAAACAGTTCTGCATCCAAGCCATCATGGCCAGGAGCCCCTCCACTCCCTAACCCCCTGACCGCTGCGATGACCTCTTCTCGTGGAATATCTGTACTGACATCCAGATCGCGCTCAGCCCCAGGAACATTCAACTGTGTCTCCAGTGGTTCCCTGCCCAGAGCCCCTCTGAAACGCCCCGCCCATCCCAGCTCCCGCCCCTCCCCCCCCCCCCGCTGCCGCGACGAGACCTCCCCGCCCATCTCCCATTAATGCAATACCGCCTGCACCTCGCCCTCCGCTGACGAACCTAGTCACCTTGTATACTGTGCTCTGCCCATCCCCCAGCGCCGCCCCTGTCCGTCCCGCAAGACCGCCCAGGAAACCCCTCCCCCCCCATTGGCCCGGGTCTGGTGCCCAACCTCCCCGTCCAGCCGACCGCACCGTTCATCGCCATGGTGTCCAAAGCGTCCGGTGCTATCCAGTCCCGCCCCCTCCCCTCCCGGAATCCCAAGCATGACACGCCGCCCTCCTTACGTATTGCTGAAATGGTGCTGAACTTCCGGTCCACATCATCAGTCAATGTCCTCTCCCGACCCCTGGCAAACCGACATCGTTTCTCCATGTCAGCCGCAAAAGCCTCTCCGGCAATGGGGTCCCTCAATCTGCTGATGCCAAACACCTTCTGTGCAGCCACAGCCGGTCCAGCCCCTCCCAGTCTCCCCCTCAGCCCTGCCACCACCAAATGGCGATCTCCTCCCACATCCGCACCTCCCCCACCTTCACATCCCGCAATGCATGTCTCCATCCACCGCCAATTACGATGTGGTCCATCTGGCCTCCGTCCTGACCATCCGGCGACCCCCATGTCAACCCGCGAATTTCCCCACGTGGGAAAAGCGTTCCTCCAACGACCAGGTTGCCAATGCCCCAGAAACCCATTAATCCATCCCCACCTTTGCCTGCCGCTCCGCCACCGCACCACCCCACCACTACCTCACCACATGCACCGCGTGCACCAACCCTCGCACCGAGGTCCCCCACCACCACAACAAGACCGCATCCCGGTGTGTACTCCATCTCCCTCTGCAGCCGCCGAATGAACTCATCCCCGACCTCTCTATCGCTGTCACCCGCCGGCGCGCAGCCCTGTACCACTGCAGCATTGGCGAATCTCCCTCTCAATTCCAATCCCATCAGTCTGCCGCCGATGGGTTTCCATTCCAGCAATGTCCTTTCCATTCCCCTCTGTAGAACAATGGCCACGCCCCCATTGCGCCGTCCATCCTTTCTCCCCCCCCCCCCCCCCCCCCCCCGCCACCCCCCCCCCCCCCCCCCCCCAGAGCAAAGCACTGCCTCTCCCGCTGCTGTTTTAACTTTTCCTGCCCCTGTCCATCCGCTCTCGCCGCTCCCTAGAATGTGTAACCTATAGTTTCCCACCCCTGCCGTAACCTGTCCCAGTTTACCCGTCTCGTTCACCGTCCCGATACTCCAAAATCCCATTCCCGCATCATGTTTCGCGGTCAGGACGTCTGTTTCATGTCAGTGGCTTCCTTTCGGCTTTCACCACTGACAATCATACGAGCCTCAGACTCCGGACGTCCGCCTCGCAGCAAAGTTTGTTCATTTGTTGTTGTTTCCGTAACTTCAATTCTTTTTACAAAGACAGGGGTGTCAGCCCTATGCTAAAACCCCCAACCTGGAGGACCAGGGTGTCTGCTTTAGTCTGACCCCTGTCCGCGCAAACCTGTCCAGCTTGGTAGAACCTTCCAGGAGTAAAAACCTGTGGCCCGATATAATTATGAAGTTTGCCTGAGCCAGACGTCTGAAGATAATATAACCCGATAATGGGTGAGTTGTAACATACATTTTATCATTTTATATTTTACATTTGACATGTTTAACTCGATGGTGGTTGTACAAGTTCATACTAGGCTGGCAACCCAAGCATATGAAAATGATATTCATGAACCACCACAGCAAGCGCTGGTGACTGCTTCATGCCGGTTATCTCATAGTGAACCAAAAGCAGACGTAGCCCCAGACTCCAAGTGGAGCAGGTAGTGAATAAAGATGACATCATGGCGTACATATTTATTATATTAACATTTTAATAAGTTCATATGTATATTTAAACATACTTAAATAAGGCAAAAGTCATTTTCCGCTGTCCAGCCACATTTTTTCCCGCCAGATTACCTGAATTAACGATTAACGTGGTACAAGTTTGAGATACCAGTGTGTGATACCAGCTTGATACGAGTCTATGAATCAAGAGCTCGGGTCTACGCTAGATGCCTGCCTTCGACGGCTTGCGAAGATCCATGTCGTGACGTTAGGAGCGGTTACCCCAGCAACTACGCCTGGGACGTATCTTTACCATAGAAGTCGACCATTGACGGAGTATTCAGTAAACCAGTCTAACGTCTGGACCTGGATAAGTGATTTAAATCTGGCAAAAACTAAATAATTCTCACCGGCAATTCAAAACACCCTCACAAGTTTTCGGTGAGGAAAAACTCTGTAATGTAATTTCCGATGATTCAACACCATCTCAACAATATACAAGGAAAGCAGGAAGTCATGCTTGGGATTCCAGGAAAGAAAAAGCCAAGACTGGATAACACCAGATACGCTAAACACCATAGCGAAGAGAAAGGAAATGAAAAGAAAGAAAACAGAAGCTAAGTCTCCCAGGTTAAAGGCAATATATAGTGAACAGTACAGTCAGCTGGACAAGGAAGTTAAACGTCAAACCCGTGCTAACAAAAGGACATTTCTGGATGACCTTGCAAGACAGGCAGAAGAGGCAGCACTGAGAAATGAACAAAGCATAGTATACAAAATAACTAAAATCATCAGTGGAAAACGAGGTGCAAACAATATTACATTAGTAAGAGATAAGCACGGAAATCTCATCACGACAGTAGAGGGACAGGAAACAAGATGGGCAGAGCATTTCAGAGAAACTCTGAACAAGGAACCACCAGAGACACAATTGATTGTTCCTGAGGCTGAAAACGATCTAGATGTTAATACAGACATTCCACGTAAAGAAGAAATCATCACAGCAATCAAAGGGTTAAAGAATGGAAAAGCTCCTGGTCATGATAACTTAAATGCAGAGCTATTTAAAACAGACCCAGAGCTAGCAGCAGAAATATTAGAACCACTATTTGCACAAGTCTGGAAAACAGGGACAACACCAACAGAGTGGAGAAAAGGAATAATTGTCATATTGCCCAAGAAGGGAGATCTTGCAGACTGCAATAATTGGAGAGGAATCCCTCTTCTCTCAGTTCCCAGCAAAATACTGGGCAGGATAATTATACAGAGAATCTCAAAAGCAGTAGACCACAAACTGAGGAAAAAACAAGCAGGATTTAGAAAGAACAGAAGATGTGTAGATCATATATTTACCCTCAGGAACATTATAGAGCAGTGCTCAGAATGGCAAAGACAGCTGTACATTAATTTCGTTGATTTTGAAAAGGCTTTTGACAGTATACATAGGGACAGTTTATGGAAAATACTGAGGGCTTATGGAATTCCAAGCTGCATAGTGTCAATCATAAAAAGCCGTTATGCCAACTTTACGTGTAGCATTGGGCAGAGCAACCTAACCTTTGAAGTGAAGACAGGAGTACGACAGGGATGCCCCTTATCAACCACTCTATTTTTAACAGTCATAGACTGGATAATGCGCCAGACAATAGAGAGCAATCCAAGAGGAATAAGATGGACTACATTTTCTACATTGGAAGATGTGGAATATGCAGATGACATTGCACTGCTAGCACATTCACATCAACACATCCTGGAAAAAACGGATAGACTTAATAAGTATAGCCAGCAGGTGGGCTTGAACATCAACCTAAAGAAGACAGAGGTCATGACGCTCAATGTGAGCAACCCTGAGCCCATATCAGTAAGGAATCAGCAACTGGAACAGACATATGCCTTTACATACCTAGGATGCATAGTAACACCAGACGGCGGAGGAAGCAAAAACATCAACAACAGAATGAACAAAGCAAGAACAGCCTTTTTTAGTCTAAACAACATCTGGAAGTCCTCTCAGTACAGCACAAGCACAAAATTAGGATTATATCAGAACTGTGTGCTTTCTGTGCTTCTCTATGGTGCGGAGAGCTGGAGAGTTACAGAGAAGGAAATGTCGAAATTGTCCTTTTTTCACACAACATGCCTAAGAAAAATTCTCCGAATCTTTTGGCCGAATACCATCACCAACCAAGATCTGCTTACTCGGAGCAAGCAAGAGGACATGCACACCATCATAGCTGGCAGACGCTGGAGCTGGGGCTGCCATGTCCTCAGAAGAGACCCCGATGCCATCACAAGAACAGCTATGCTATGGACCCCTGAAGGAAAACGAAAGAGAGGCCGACCAAAAACAACTTGGCGGAGGACTGTGGAGGCTGAGATGCAAAGAATGAACCAGAATTGGGGCACTGTACGAAGGATGGCCGCCGACCGAGCAAAGTGGAATCAATGTGTTGTTGCCCTACAAGACGCCACCAGGCGTAATGGCCACTGACTGCTTTGACGGTTGGCGGCTAAAAATCAAAGAAGAGAAGAAGTAATTTCCTTCACATCCCGTATTTATTTACACATGTTAAACAAAAATTGATTATTAAATTTGCTGTATGTATTTACAAATTAATAGTTGATTTAATTATAACTGAGAGAGGTGCACAAGTATGAATCAGTAAGCTATAAATACAACAGGGCTACTTAAGTAATACTCTCCTGAATAATTCAGCTGAGGGCTCAGAAAGAGCTTTGTCTTCATAGAAGGGGCGGGTAGATGCAAAGTTACGATAGCCTTGAAAGATTCAGCCTCGTACTTGATATCTGAAGTATCCTTTGAAGACTCCGTACAATAGAAGCACTATCCTTCTATTTACAACTCTGCCAACAGTAATCTTGAGCGAAAGCAGATACCTTTAAAGTCCCTTAGTTTATACTCTAAATTTTGGCCAGTGTTGGACCATCAATGCAGAGCAGCGGAGACAACCCGTGACAAAATTTCCACAGTTATCAAAAGGTTAAAGAATGGAAAAGCTCCTGGCCACGACAATTTAAGCGCAAAGCTATTAAAAATTGATCCTGAATTATCAGGAAAACTCTTAGAATCACTCTTTGCAAACAGACACACCACCACTCAATGGAAGAAACGAATAGTTATCAAATTACCAAAACAAAACAAAAAATGGGGGGGGGGGGTGGTGATCTCACAGACTGCAACAACTGGAGAGAAATTAGTTTCTTCTCAGTTCCCAGTAAAATATTAGGCAGGATAATTATCCACAGAATCTCAAAAGCAATAAATCATAAACTGAGGATGGAACAAGCAGGATTCAGAAAGAACAGAAGATGCGCAGATCATATCTTCACTCTCCGGAGCATAATACAGCAATGCTCAGAGTGGCGAGGATAAAACTTTGTCGATTTTGAAAAGCCTTTTGACAGCATACACAGGAATAGCTTATGGAAAATACTAAGGGCTTATGGTATCAGTTGTTGTATTGTTTCCATCATATGAAGCATCTACGCTAGCTTTACATGCAGTGTTGGGCTGAGCAATCTTACTTTCGAAGTGAAAACAGATGTACCACAGGGATGCCACTCGTCAACAATTGCTATTCCTAACTGTCATGTTGTTTGTTTGTTTGAATCCCTGGGCGCGAGTTATTCACTCTTTTGCCCTTTAGGGGACGAGTTATTCACTCGTTCATACCCTTGAGCCAGTTATGGGAGGTGAGGTGTGGGCTTTGTTTCAACCCCAAGGGAGCATCCTAGACTCAGCGGTATGGTACCCCAGGCCTATTTTGGCGTGCGTGCGATACCAAGAGGTTTGACACTCTCTACCCGATGCAGGGGGGTTATATCTCCGAGACAAGACTGACACGAGCAATCAGTCACCGGCCATGGCACGAGCAGCTAGACAGCATAGTGGCGCGGTGGCGAAGCCACCGCAACCATATGGCTGTCAAAAGTGGGCTTTCTTGCAACCCCAGGGAGCATCCTGGACTCAGAAGCATAACGCACCAGTCCCACTTTGGAGTGTGTGCCATGTTCCGAGGTTTGATGGCTCTCTACCCTGCAAAGGGGTTATATCTTCGAGACAAGGAGCGGTCTTGGGCTTTGTTGCAAACCCAGGGAACCTCTTGTCGGGTAGCGAGGGTGCAATGCCACGAGAAAAGAGGTTCTCTACCCTGCAAAGGGGTTATATCTCCGAGGCAAGACGTATCGAGGGAACGGCACAGCCAGCGCCGAGCCTCTACCACTGCCGAGCTGCATTACCAAGAAGAAACAAGCTCTGGCCCACCTGAACTGGGAGGACGCGGCAACCGGGACCACAGTCTCGATAGGACACTGCTTTGTTCATTAATGGCGTAGCAGTAACCGAGCCTCTACCACTGTCAAATGACGTTATCTAGACGGACACAGACACATAGCACTGCCTCTACTTTACTGGGAAGACCCGGAAGCCGGGACCATACACAGTCTTGAGAGGACAAAGATCGCAGGAGGGGATCCTAACTGTCATAGACAGATGGATCAGCAACAAAAAATGAAGGTGAGGATGTCTTTCTAACCTTAAGCAATGGTGCAGAAGAAAGGCTGTCAGTGGCTACTGGACAATTCTCAAGTAACTTCAGAGCAGAGGCAGAGGCCTTGAAAACTGCAGCAGAGGCTATATTGACAGAAGAAAGCACAGAGAGACAAGTTGCTTTCTTTACTGATGCACAGTCAGTAACTGCAACGTTGAAAACCCAAAATAATACAGACCTAGATGACCTCAGAATAGTGCTCCACAAACTTTGTCAACGATTCAAAAGTGTTGTGATCCAATGGATCCCATCTCATTGTAACATCGCCGGCAATGAAGAGGTGACTACAGCTTTCTTTGAGAACATTCAAGTAGACGTCTGAGAGGGTACGAACAAGAAGAAACTGTCATAGACTAGGTGATGCGCCAGACAACAGAGGATACCCCTAGAGGAATAAGATGGACAGCGTTTACATACTACAAGATCTAGAATACGCAGACGACATTGCACTACTCTCTCATTCACATCAGCACATCCAAGGAAAAACAGACAGACTGAATAAATATAGCTAACAAGTGGGACTGAACATCAACCTGAAGAAGACAGTGGCCATGACGATAAATGTAATAAATCCCGAGCCCATTAAAATGAGGAACCAAAAGCTGGAAGAAAGACATTTCATACCTCAGTAACAGAATGAATAAAACCATAACAGCCTTCGCCAAACTAATCAACATTTGGAAATCTTCTCAGCACAGCACATACACCAAATTAAGATTGTACAAGAGTTACGTATTTTCTAGATGATATACCGACTTTGGAGGAGACTCAAAAAGCGATTCGTCAACTTTCTAGTGGAAAGGCCCCCGGCTCCGATTCAATTCCTGTTGAGGTCTATAAAGATGGCGGTACAGTTCTGATAGAGAAACTTCACATGATCTTCCAGCAAATGTGGCAGAGTGAAACCATCCCACACAATCTCAAGGATGCGTCAATTATACATCTTTATAAACGTAAAGGTAATCGCCAAGACTGTAACAATCATCGAGGCATCTCACTACTATCAATCGCTGGGAAGATATTTGCCAGAATCCTTCTTAATCGCCTTACGGCTCATCTTGACAAAGGTCTTCTACCTGAAAGTCAGTGTGGATTCTGGAAAGAACGTGGAACCATCGATATGGTGTTCGCTGCAAGACAGCTTCAAGAAAAATGCCAAGAACAGCACTGTGACCTGTACACAGCTTTCATCGACTTGACAAAGGCGTTCGACACGGTCAGTAGAGAGGGTCTATGGAAGATCATGGCAAAATACGGCTGCCCAAAGAAATTTATCTCAATAGTGAAGCAGCTGCATGATGGAATGCAGGCTAGAGTTCAGGAAAATGGTGAGCTATCGGAGCCTTTCCCAGTCTCAAATGGAGTTAAACAAGGGTGCGTACTTGCACCGACTCTTTTCAGTATCATGTTTTCTGCTATGCTGACTGATGCTTTCAGAGACGGGGACACAGGAATCGACATCTGATATCGTATTGATGGAAAATTGTTTAACCTTAGGAGGCTTCAAGCAAAAACCAAAGGTCAAATCACACACCATCAGGGATCTTCTGTTTGCTGACGATTGTGCCCTCAGTGCTGGCTCAGAGGCTGATCTGCAGCGTAGCGTTGATAGATTCTCCGAAGCCTGCTCCAACTTTGGGCTTACCATCAACACGGGGAAAACAGAAATCATGTACCAACCAGCTCCTGGCACAATTTATACTGAGCCAGTCATCAAGGTGAATGGTGAGAAACTGAATGTTGTGAACAGGTTCACATACCTTGGTAGTACACTATCCCAGAACATCGTCATTGATGATGAGGTGAACACCAGGATCTCCAAAGCCAGCAGCACATTTGGCAGACTATACACCAACGTTTGGCATTGAAGTGGCATTAGTCTACAGACAAAGCTGAAGGTATACAGAGCTGCGGTGCTTCCAGTGCTGCTTTATGCATGTAAAACATGGACTGTATACAGGCGCCACGTAAAAAAGCTCAACCACTTCCATACAGTCTGTCTCAGGAAGATAATGAACATCAAATGGCAAGACAAGATCCCGGATACCGCCGTTCTTGACAGAGCTGGTATCCCTAGCATCGATACTATTCTGATGCAGTCACAGATTCGCTGGGCAGGTCATGTAGTCCGCATGCCAGACCATCGACTGCCAAAGATACTCTTTTATGGTGAGATGCAGAAGGGTAGACGCTCCCTTGGTGGCCAGAAAAAGCGCTTCAAAGACACGCTTAAGGCTTCATTAAAAACCTTTGACATAAACCCAGACACATGGGAAGCTGCTGCGCAAGACTGAACTGCCTGGCGCACATCTCTTCGTAAAGGTGCAGTGGCATGCAAGCTAGAAAAGATCGTGAAATAAAACCTTCACATGAAGCAAACATTCCCTGCCCACACTGTCCAAGATCCTTCCAGGCCCGCATCGGGCTCATCAGTCACCTTCGTACTCATAGACTATCCTAACATCCTAATAATTGGATGAACAGAGTGGTCTTCATCACCTGTGATGGACGAACAACATTTTCTGTATTTTTTGTAAGATGCGGAGTGCTGGAGAGTAATAGAAAAAGAAATGTCCAAATTATCCTCTTTCCACACAATCTGCCTAAGGAAAATTCTTTGAATTTTTTGGCTGAAAACTAACTTCAACCAGGAACTGCTTACACGTTGCAGCCAATAAGATATGCACAACATCATTGCGGGCAGACGCTGGAACTGGGTTGGCTTCAGAAGTGACACCATCACAAGAACTGTTATGCTATGGACCCCAGAAGGACGGCGAAAGAGAGGCAGACCAAGGACAACATGGAAGAGAACTATGGAGGCCGAGATACAAAACATGAACTAGAGTTGGAGCATCGCACGAAGGATGGCCACCGACCGAGCATAGTAGGGATAGTTTGTTGTTGCCCTAGAAGATGCTACTAGGCGTGATGGTCACTGACTGCTTTGTAGCGTGATGAAACAATGCCTTATCATTCACTGTTTCTCATCGTCGTATGTTTTTGCAGTACCTATATGTAATTCCTGTCCTTGTCACCTGTTTGTAACTGTGGCTGACGAAGTGTAAAACCCGAAACGTCCCGTGTTTTCTGTTTACCATTAACTTGTAAAACTGATTTCATACCATTTCATTTTTTAATTTATATATTTGTTTCCTTACCAGTTTTACAGCAACCTCCTCACTTATTGTCATACATCGTAAGTGATATTGTAATTGTGCATTAATGAAATTCGTGTCACTGTTTACTGTTAGACAATATTGTTTTAAACCTGATGAAGGACGGCTTCGGCCACAAGAGATTCCGTGTCACTAATCCCTAGAAGACTAAGATGTCGGGCTAGAAACCGAATTATTGCACTCGGTTCTCCATAGACATTGTGATCTATCCAAAGAACGGGCAGGTTTCCATAGGGCATCTTGCACATCAAACATTTCCAGTCTAAATCTCTGAGCAGATGGTCCTCATACCTGTCAAGTAATATGACAAAATAAAACAATGGTTTTATGCTGCCATGTCTACATGAGACACACATACATACATACTGTCGTAGATTTTTGATAGGGGAATTAAGACATAGATTGGTCCCTTCTGAATAGAAATAGAATAGGTGATAACTCAGTGAGAGATGATAATAGAAATAGATTTTCACGAGTGAGATGGTAGAAATTAATAGAGTATGTCCCTGAAATCGAGAATCTTCTCTCTTTCAGCCTATCTTCTACAACAGATCTAGATGAGTAAGACAGCCTATTGGAATATATATATATATATATATATATATATATATATATATATATATATATATCACTCACATACACACACACATAAGTGACGACAGTTAGACGCACAGACGTGAAAACTATAACAATGGAATATAAATATTTGGGACGAGCTGACTGACACACTGGTATAAGTTTATGTAAATTTTATTAACATAAAGAAAATTGTCCACAACAAATAAGTTAGCTTATCAAGCACATATAATTACACCTAGGTTAATGAATTTCTAAAAAGAATAATAGACCCATAGGTGAAATCCTTTCCCCCTCTGTTTAGCTCACGATCCCGTAAGAAGAGAAGTTATAGCCCCCAAAGAGTCACAGATTTATACTCTATGGTCTAAGATTTCTCCTCTATAGTTTAAGAACAGAGTTGATATATTATGTTCCGGACGCATTCTTTATCCTAAGAAGGTCACTTGAATCAGGTAAGAAATTTTAAACATTATAAATGCTCTTAGAAGGCAAAGACTCAAACGAAGTAATTTTGTAGAATCAACCAAACCACAAATGAGAGCAGTATCCATAGATGAAATATCCACTGTTAAACCCATCTACACTGCACACAAGCTTCCAGTTTGGAAACAAAATCGTTTCCCTAAAATGATAGAAAACATTCCTGGAATTGAAAGTAAAAAGAGCCAAACTGCAACAGATAGAAAATCCATAGCGACAAAATACATAGAGAAACATTATCCACGCAACACCTGGACCCATGCATACACAGATGGATCAGCAACAACTGCAACAGAAAATTGAGGTGGGGGTGTCTTTCTGACCTTAAGCACTGGTGCAGAAAAAAGGCTGTCAGTGGCGACAGGACGATTCTCCAGCAACTTCAGAGCAGAGGCAGAGGCCTTGAAAACTGCAGCAGAGGTTATATTGACAGAAGAAACGGCAGAGAGACATGTTGCTTTCTTTACTGATGCACAGTCAGTAATTGCAACGTTGAAAAGACAAAATAATACAGACCTGGATTATCTCAGAGTAGTGCTCCACAAACTTTGTCAACGATTCAAAAGTGTTGTGATCCAATGGATCCCATCTCATTGTAACATCGCCGGCAATGAAGAGGCTGACAGAATGGCAAAAGAAGGTTCACATCTACCTCAGCCTGATGCAAGCATAACTTTTGAGGAGGCAAAGAGTTTTATCAGAATCAGTTACAGAAACAAATGGAATGTAGAACATCTAGGGCACACACAGAATGATGCTTACTACCAGCTCCACAAAAGAGAACAAGTGGTAATCTTCAGACTCCGCACTGGCCACAACAGATTGAGATACCATCTATTCAACAAGCTAAAGATAGGAACTACAGATCAGTGTAACTGTGGCACTGATAAAATGACTGCTGAACATCTGCTTCAAAGTTGCCCCTTATATGTGGTACAGAGAAAGTGCATATGGCCGACGCCAGCTCCTTTCGTGGAAAAGCTTTACGGGGATTCAAATAGCCTCAAATGACTACAGCTTTCTTTGAGAACATTCAAGTAGACGTCTGAGAGTGTACGAAGAAGAAGAAATGTAAAATTCTTGGTCACACCACAATTAGTCAAAAAACGTCGGAAATGTTTTTGGTTGTAATTTCTCTCGCCACAGGGGCTGAATGTACAATGAGATTGTTGGGAAGAAGTATAATCTGGCTCGATAGGCCCAGTTATTGCATTTAGTTTTAAAGTTAGTGAGATGAGTACTCTGTCTCTTTCTGGATGCAAACACCCTGCCAGACAGGTTGTAACTTGGAAACTCACTTATTTAAATTACAAAAAAATGTTTCTTCTAGGTTTTTCTCATATACTGAAACAAAACCGCTGGTAGATGTTGGGCTGACCCAAAACTGTATAACGAAGAGAAAAGTACAAAATACTTAACCATAATATTATACACACATCCTATCCTACCCTCGCGTAAAATATAATATTCACTTTGGTTATTAACTACAAGTTAGAGACTATAAGCTTAGCGCTTGTCTCATCGTTTAAACTTCCGTGAAATAAATTCTAGTCATTGAGAAAAATCAATCATCATGAATTAGAAATATATATAAATATATTTCGTCAATACTCAATGATGAATCAGTGCATTTACTAGTTAGTAAAAAATATTCTCGGACTGGTTGCTAGCAATTTTAATTAAATTTATTTATAGCTGTATGAGTTTTAGCTAAAAATAGTAATTTGTTCTGTTATCCACTGTAACGCCGTAAACTTAAAGAATATAACTGACTTATCATTTAATCACTCGACAATACTCTAGTGAAGATATAACAGGCGATTTACCACTTAAATCACTCACAAATACTATCAATATAGTTACCTCGCACAGTACTACTTAAAACTATTCTCCAACGCAACTGAGAAATTCTACTTTAATAAAAGTGATTTCTAGAACGTAGCTAGGTTGTCTAGCAAGACTGTGGATGTCTGAATGAATGAAGTCTAAAACTGCTCTGGTATAAATATATCTCTGATGAAAGGAAAATCATTACATTATCGAAACTCCAGACTTTCTCTTCCATATGTTCGCACCTAGAGGAAAATTTACATAATTCTATCTCATTCTGCGAATTTCTCACGCTGAAGCCGAAACAGACTCGCAAATCGAGCGGACAGTCTCTCTTTGATCTTGCGTAATATGATTTACCAGACCGTGCAAGAGATTTCTGCTCTCGAGAATTCACACTATTACATCCTTCAAACTCTGGTCATAAACGAAATACACGCACGCTCGTCTTTCATCTCACATCTTACATCGTGAATAATTAACTTATAGGCGAGCAGATTAGAGAAAAGTGATAGACGATCGTCTTACTTCTTATCCCTGTCGAGAACGAATTAACACGATTCGGTCTCATCAAAGAACTTAGCTTAACAGTAACAAAATGCGTTGCTAAATATTAGAAAGGAAAAGACAAAGGTACGAATTGCTAACAATCTAGCGTATGCAAAAAGAAAGGTAAAAGAGCGAAAGAAAGGTAAAAGAGCGGAATTAAAGGAAAAGACAAGTGTAGAAAGGTAAACACACATACATACATACATACATACACACACACATACACACACTCATATATATATATATATATATATATATATATATATATATATATATATATATATCATACTTGAGAGCGAAAGAGCTATAAGTCATCCTGTAATAAAGAGCGTGAAGGAAATTAATCAAGACGACAAAGCCACCAATCGTGGTCAACGCCTTTTGGCCGCACTGTGATGTAACGTTGTCAGCTGTATCTTGATATATTTAATGAAAATGTTTTATAAGCCAACTAGAGGAGTTCAGACCAGAACGCTCAAATTCTAGTCAATGGAAGGTGTCACATGCCACCGCTTAAAGCATTCACGTATGATACAACAATTCTGACATCAGGTGAACACCAGACCCAGAGAATGTTAGGACGCCTGGGTGAACTAATCAACTGGTACAGAATTAACTTCAAACCATCGAAATCTGAAAGCTAATCAGTCAGGAAAGGGAAGACATCTGAGGTCACATTCATGGTATCAAACAAAAGAATCCCTACTGTCATTGAGGAACTCGTTAAGAGTCTTTGCTTGGTGTATGATGCCTCACTTAAAGACACAAGAATAGTTCAACAAACAAGAGAAATGGCAGAGGACTACATATCAGAGCAGACTCAAAGGAAAGTTAAAACTGTGATGCTTCCAAGTTCACGTTGATCCCTAAGCTGCAATTGCTACTGTTTATATATGAAACAATCACAAGTATAGTGGAAAAGAGAGAAAGATCAACAAGGTCACAAGAAAACGGTTAGGAGTGCCACCTGGTCTGTTAAACGTAGCACGTACTGTAAAATGTGCGTATGTATATCTTAATGTGTATATAATCTTTAAGTTAATAAATCTCGTAACGTGTGTGTATAAAACCTCAAATAAGAGTATGAGAAACTTAAAGCTATATTTCTTTGCGTAAAGGGGGAAGGTGTGGGCCTGTGAGCCAAATGAGAGGGCAGATAGTAGAGCTGGGAAAATTAGCATCCTTTTCAGTCATTGTTAACTGTATGGACACACCCTCTCGGCTGGCGCCAGGTTGGGCGTTTGTATGTATGTATGTGTATATATGTGTGTAGGGAATATAGTGTCACGGGATATAGATTCATTGCAGCATTTTGGGAAATCACTTCTGGCTTCCAAAATCCCCATTCTTTTCCTCTACTTCTATTTCACCTGGTTGCTGGTACTTCTGAGCCACTTTTCTTTCCTTAGCAACCAGGACCAACCCTCCACGGTCAGTTCTCGAATTACCCTTGTGACAACAACTAAGTATAACATTACCATATTTTTAAGCACCTCGAAAAGAATCAACCCTAAAACTTTAAACCTATGTGAAAACTCAAAGCGACATAAAATTACCTGCTTCAAACATTGGCAAATCACCACGTACTTTAAGAGTTAATATATTTCCCACACGCCTTAATCTTTTTAAATGAAATGTGGTAGGGTTACACATTAGCGTTTTAAGTGTAACGCCATGAAGTTATTTTACAGCAAAACGGTTTAGTTGTGACAGAACAAAATTATACTTTTTCCATTATATTAACATGGACGGGTAAGTGTGACGGTATTGAATCCCCTGCTTTGCAGAAGTGGTCCAACAGTGGCCAAAATTCAAGAGTATCTAATATGGGCTTCAACGATATCTACCTTCGCACAAGATTACTCTTGGCATAAATAGAAGAGTGATGACACTTCTATTACAAAGGGAGTCTTCACGAGGGGCATATCCAGAGAGTATCAGAAAATCGCGGAGACGGCCGGATATAGTGCTTCATTCTTCAACAACGCTTCAGTTCATAATGATTGAACTGACCGTGCCATTTGAATCCAGATTAGACGAGCAACATTTGTTCAAAGCGGCCAAGTATAGTGATCTGGCCGCGGATCTGAGACACGATGGGTTCACTGCAAGGGTCATGGCTGTTGAAGAGGGCGCAAGAGGGCTTGTGGCTGCATCAGGGTATGATCTATTGAAACTGTTGGAGCTGAGGGGACAGTCGAGAACAAGGGCACTGAAGAGGCTTAGTGAAATTGCCGAAAAGGCATCAGGCTGGCTGTGGAACAACCGCAATGGGCAATGGAAATCGTGACAATAAACGCTGCGGTACAGAAAACACCAGGAAGTTTTCTAAGGCCACAATACGCTGAGTTTTTGGTGTACTAGTGAAAGGGCTGTGGCTGAAAGGCGACAGGCGGTGTATATTATAGAGGTGTCAGTGTCAGAATTTCTGTGGCGAACGCGCAGTGGCGTCGGCTTCGCGATGGTGTCTCAGTGTGTGCGACGGAACGAACGGAATAATTTGTCTTCTCTTTGTTACTTTCACAATTGCCTCCACGGCTGGCGGAGTTGTGGATTAAAGTTGCTACCATAAATGAAATGGGTTCATTTTCGATACAAGACAACAGGAGGCTGAGACGCTTGGGAGTCATGACCCAAGTGGGCCCGCCCCCCTTAGAGTGTAAAGGAGTATGTAGGGCCGAATTACTTGTTGGACGGGGAGGGACTACTTCTGATGATCAGATTGCTTCCTGTTGTATCGCTCTGTAAAGAGTTTCCTATCATCATAAGATAACGAAAACAATGCTGCTTTGACTGAGCACGTTAATTCTAGAATCTGCCGGCAACTTTTTTGAAGGAATTAACCACTTATTAATTTCAGTTCGTTAAACCCCCCACCCCTGATTTACGCAGTGGAATTCTTATTATTCTGGTATAGCTCTGTTTAGAGTGTGTGTAGTAAATTGACTGATACAAACATGCAGTAACTCTTTAAAATGATGAAATCGAAGTTAAATTTGTAACATTACAAATAATACAATTTAATAATCACTTTAGGTTTTAACAGTTTGAAAATAAGTTGAATAGTTTAGAAGAAAAGTTTCATCATTGATATATAATAGAGACGATGGAAAAAAGTTCACTTTGGCAGCGTATATTTTTCACTTAGCTGCCAACAGTAGTTTCTGCTCCCGCTGATGGGTTCTGTGTACACTGCTGTCGCTCGTCGCTGGTCAAGGTTAAAGGCGCCGCTCGTTTCTATAACGTCAAGGAGTTCCGGCCAAGCTGGTCCTGCGTTTGTCTATAAGACCCTTTTATGATGGCGTCTCGCACGTCAGTCCACTTCTACCTTCACTTGGTTCCAGAGATAGTACTTTTTGCAGGTACCACCAATAACTATGATAAAGAATAGAAACGAAACGCTCTCCTCAATATACTGCGTTTCCCGACACTGACTTATGTGCTCCCCCCACCCCCCCCCCTCCTTTTTCTATTCTACCACCCCATTTATCTCAGAACTTACCCTCGATGAGAATTAAATTTAATCCCTCGGGATAAAACTTTCTTTATATTTAAATTGAATAGCTTTTTTAGTTACTTTACATTTAAATGAAAAGGTTAATAGCTCAGATAGAATCTGTTTACATTTACATCTCCACTGATTGAAAAGTGTTCACAATATAAATTGAATATGTTTTCATTTATGTTTACACTGATTGGAAAGTTTGAAACGTCCATTACTTTAAAAATTATTTTCACATAGACATTTCCACTGATTTAAAGCTTGAAAACTTACATTAATTTTAAAGTGAATATGTTTATATGGACATGTACAATGCTTGAAATTGTAAGTATTATAATTAAAATGTACATCATTTCTTTCATCTTTCCCTCCCTGCTCCGTATAGAAACTGGGATTACCTTTTGCTTTTAGTTCTCTTTAATAAACTAGTCTATCCCTTTCAGTCATTTCTGACTATGGGAATGCGCTCCCGAAAAGATGTCTCGTGGGCGCTTGGATAAAGTGGGCATGCTGTTGCCCATGCAGCATGCCTTTAATAAACTATCAATAAAGCAATAACCAGCTCCTGGAGTGGTGGTTCATGAATCATCATTCTATACGCTTAGGTTGCCAGCCTCAAATGACTGGGACATCCACTAGCGATTTTCACATATTAAAATTCACATGGTAATATACATATTAGTTCACATGTTAGTAATGCGAAATATAGAAGGTAAAATGACCACTTACGCCAATCCTGGCTCACAGACGTTTTGCTCAGATGAATAAAAGAGATTTGAATCGGCCTCTTACACGCGTCTGGGGTGTTGTTAATTTAATAAGTTCCCTCTCTGACTTTGTGTGTTTCCTTCAGTTTCTTCAGTCCCGGTTTCCTTATTTAATATGAATGAAATTTCCTGGGCTATGAAAGTCCGTCCAACATTCTCCAATAAAAGGTGTCCGGTATGTAAAGAAGGAATTCTGAATTCTAGGCTTTACTCTAGCAAGGTCTGGTATCTTGGCAAGCGATCTTCACAGTGGAATAGCACTGAAACGTGTCAGGTTATTGTTGCTGTCATTTTCGACGGAGTCATATGTCAAGTTATTTGCTTATGTTTTTTCACCCTAGTCAAAGGTGAATAATTGTGTCTTTACCTTGCGATGTCAGGTTGATTAGGGGTTATCTTCCCTGTTCGTTCATCCTTTCGGGTTTGACCTGTATGAAGATAGGGTAAAAGGTAAACAGTTCGGGCGTGTGCCCATGCGCAGGTTTTTTTTAAGCGCCAAGTTGATACTTTCGTCAGGCCGGGATGTAAGCTGGCTTCTGAGGGACGAATGTCCATTGTGTTTTCGGGGAAAATCTTCGAAGTGACTGCGTTGGCAGGTCTCCCCAGTGAATCTCTGTGCGTCGGAATGACGACAGTGTTCCTTATTGTGTTCTGAGGATTCGGTTCCAGGTAATACCGACTTTTTCCATTATTACGCTTTCGGTGGCAGAACATGTTAGAAGATTACCTAGTCTGTGAACTACAGCTCACCGGTCCTACATTTCAGAACTTATATGTTGTGCTCAAGGTAGCCATCCAAGACTATTAGTCTTTATATCATCCAGAAGTTCAGTGACGAAGTTATATTGTGGGAACCGCAGATTGGCGGTATTTATGTCTACATAAGCATTACTGCAGGGTTGATGTTAACCTGCTTAGAAGAAGTACACAGATGACGTCATAACGAGGCCTGTGTTAAGGCTAATATATTACAGCCTGATAATGTGCAATTGGCGGGGAATGCCAAGTTGTACCTGTATGTCAAAGTGATTAAGGTATCTGACGCATTTAGTCAGAGATACCAAAGCGGCATTATGAACTGTCATCGAAGAACATTATTATTGACCATATACAAATATTGGAATGTTTACCAGCCTTTTTGAATGCCTGATGTATACATAACGATTTCCGGTCAGCATGACCTTGTTTACACTGACTGTTCCTGTTGATGCTATGTGTATTATCGTCAATAAATGTTTTGAAACGTGCCAGCAGTGTTCAAGCATCCTTGACTACTGCATGTGAGTGTATGGGTTGCATTACACCACAGATACGAGCCTAAACACATTCGCGCCTTCATTCGCACCCACACTCAGCTCATCATACGCCAGCACTACACACCTAATAATATGTATACTGTCTTGGGCCAGTGATCACATCAACAAGAGAAAAAGACAGTTACATTTCTGGTAGGCCAGATCTGTGGGTTTAAGCTGGACAGAGCGAGAAATTAACATTTCCGTGGACTTTGTGCTACATGTTTTGAGAAACAAGGTGGACAGAAAAAGAGAATAACACACATACTCTACACTTTCAAGTTTTGGCTACACAGGACAAAAATAGGTCATCAACTGTTGACCCAGATAAACAGTGTTAGCATTTATGTTATAATGCTACATGAACCACAACATGACAAGTACTGAAGTGGGCATCTAGACATTTGCTACGTGGACCACAACTGCAAGTCAAGTCCCTATTGTGAACAGTACTGCTGGTTGTTTACACGTCTCAGTCAACAACAGACTTTTCTACGTCCGAGCATTCAAGTTGCATTGTTCGAGGTCAAGTGTTTGTAAACAGTACGTGAAATTGTCAACATTCGATGTGCAAGACTCAAGTTTCGAGAAGGTCATAGTAACTTTATGTTCTGGAAGACCACTTCATGCTACAGTGGATCTGACAATCAGTGCGCGCTTGACATTTTGTTTCTGTGTTCGCAAGGAGCAAGATAGTTACTGTAACATCATGTGTGACTAAGCTTTATTTTGCAACACATTCAATTGCTATTTATGTTACTTGTACTATTGTTGTGTATTTTTCTTGTATTTTTCAGCGGGCTGGTTGGGTAAGGTGACTCCTTTAGATAAATACCACGTAATAGAGGTTTTCTGTAGGGACTGCAAATTTCCTTATGTGATGGGGCCGAAAAGGAGACGCCCGTCCCCTACCTGTTTTTCGGCAGATTTATCGCCCATGTATTTTAGAAGTGCGCGAAGCATGCTGAGATGTAAATTCTTCAAGATTGATGAAGTAGAAGATATGTTATTAGGTCACAATAGTGCCTTTAAATTAAGTTGTGGTGTAGAATTGTGTTATATTAAATAGCTGTAGGTTTTATTTGTGTTTTCGCTATTCCTAAGCGATAATCGCGTGTGATAGTTAAGTAGCCAAGATTAATACGCCCAGCGCGCAGTAGTTGAGTGATTAGCCTAGTGCCTATAAAAAGAGATAGCGAACTACAAGCGGAGCTATTTTGCCACAGCCGCCAGAGAGAACAGACGACAGAGCCAAGCTGTAAATGCCTTGAGCACATTAGCATCGGGCACTGTTGGGTGTTTTGTTGGATTTTGTGAAGTTCGCTAGTTTATTTGTTTAATGTTTGCTTTGTCACTGAATGGGTTGTAAAAATAAATATAGCCCCTGCCTCTAGAATCAAGAGTTTTATTGTTGTTCGGGTCGGTGCGAGTGTGACAAGAGAGTGATCACACATCACAATATAATCATCATCATCATCTCGCCCACCAACATTTATGTCTCAAATGCGCTTTACGCCCAAGGAGTGGCCTCGCGCTCTCCAGAAATCTAAATGACTATTCTCACCTCACAGTAACCCATTAAATATATACAGTAGAATTATCAATAAACGTGAAATACACTAAATTACTCTTACATAAAGAATACAATATAATTATTCTCGACTTAAGCCAAACTGGGACTAAATACACAACGTGCCACATGGCGTAACATTTACCAAGAAAACTCTCTCTTTCCTTTACTGGGGAACATTATCTTTATCTGCTTCCCACCCCCGTCTCAATTCACACAATATAAAACTGCGTAACATTAAGTGATAACTAAGAGTGTTACCGCAGACCCCTCGCGCCGCTTTTATACAATCACCACGTGGCTCTCCCTTCATAATCATCGTCATCATCTCGCCCACCTTACCACAATTGGCGTCGTCGACAGGATAAGGCAGACAGTGACACTGAGCAAACAGCAAGCGAACAAATATTGTAAACACCCAGCAGTGCAGTCGTGCAGCAAGATGGCTAATGCGCATATGAAGGTACTGTACGTGGAGGAGCCAGAGATAAGGTTGTTTAGTGGAGAGGGGAGGCCCACTTGGCAAGAGTTTGTGGGAGATGTGGAAGCCGCGTGGAAGGTGGCGCCTTTTTGTGCAGAAGACAAGTTAGACATGATATGGAACAACGTTACGAAATGGGTATCTAGAGAATTACGGATACATGGCGGAGCCAAGACCAGCCCTGAGCAGTTACTGGAAATTGTCAAAAAAGCCTACAGCGAGCAACCACAAGTCAGTGAGGTGAACAGGAATTTCCCTTGGGAATATGTTGTTTATGGTGAAAGTAAAAAGCCTGAGACACTGGTCCAGATATCAAGTGCAGAAGTTAAGAAGGAGGAGGAGGCACTCAGGGCAGAATTATCCTTCCTAAAGTCCCAGATAGCACAGATGTCAGAGGCCAGTTCGCCAGCACAAAAGGAGGTGCAGAGAAAGAGAGCACCATGCCAGCCGCGGGAACAGCCAACGCAAGACGAGGAGGTGTGTCCGCAGGAACCTCAACTAGACCTTCTTGCGTGTGAGAGTCAGGCTGTTGCCAAGGAAAGCTGTGAGCTGACAGCACCGATAAACGCAGTGGCACCGACAAGGCGAAAAGGGATGTGCAAGTGGTATAGTGTCCACAGGGGATGGGGGTTCATCACGCCAGATGATGTGGGTATTGATGTATTCTTACATCAGACCAAGATCTACAGAAAGGGATTCCGGAGTCTGGCGAAGAATGAACGAGTAGAGTTTGACAGCAAACCATCGGTCCAGGGCATGGAAGCAATTTATGTATGCGGCATTGGCGGTCAAGAGTGTAAGGGCAGCAGGAAGTGACCCATGGCACAGAGGAAGCCCAGAAAGATAAGATGCTACAATTGTGGAGACCTGTCAGACCACATGGCAGCCAAGTGCCCTCAAGGCCCGCTTTCGAAGAGATGTTTTGGATGCAAATCCCCAGAACATTTGATAGCCGCCTGTCCCTCAAAGAGCTCTTTCCCGAGACGGGCTACCACAACCAGGTTTCCTTCCGGATGCAAGCCAAGAGATGACCGTGACAACTGTCACCCCAAGGGCGCCGAGAAGATTGGTAGTCGGTTAGGGGAGGAAACTCGTCTTAAGCAGAGAGGAGGGAGTGCAAGTCAAGGTTCAGAGGAGGAGACACATCAAAAGCAGATAGTGGGGAATGTTGGCCACCGTCCACGCAAAACGAGTGTCAAGCACGTCAGGAGCAATCCCCCTACAGATTCGACAGCTACAAGCACTGACAGGCAGACGTCACGGGCAGGCAGCGATGCGGCACAGGTGTGCGAGTCTTCTAGACCACAGCAACGGCCAGCCCGACAACGTACAACTGGAGACATAAATATCAAGAGGGTCCCCACCCGAGTTGTACCGAATACAGAATCTGAGCCCAAAACATCGCCGCTGAGAAATAATCAAACGCAGCATCAACGATCTGAGAGGTTAAAAGTGAAGCGCCATAGGTAGTGATGTTGTCGGGACGACAACAAAATCAGGAGGGAGATGTGTGATGGGGCCGAAAAGGAGAGGCCCGCCCCTACCTGTTTTTGTGCAGATTTATCGCCCATGTATTTTAGAAGTGCGCGAAGCATGCTGAGATGTAAATTCTTCAAGATTGATGAAGTAGAAGATATGTTATTAGGCCACAATAATGCCTTTAAATTAAGTTGTGGTGTAGAATTGTGTTATATTAAATAGCTGTAGGTTTTATTTGTGTTTTTGCTATTCCTAAGCGATAATCGCGTGTGATATTTAAGTAGCCAAGATTAATACGCCCAGCGCGCAGTAGTTGAGTGATTAGCCTAGTGCCTATAAAAAGAGATAGCGAACTACAAGCGGGCCTATTTTGCCACAGCCGCCAGAGAGAACAGACGACAGAGCCAAGCTGTAAATGCCTTGAGCACGTGAGTTAATTTAAATTAGAATTAGTTTTATTTAATTCGGAAATAATATCGATGTGGCTATTTTAATGTTGAGTGATATAGATAGATGTGTTTCCAAAGGAAATGTCTTTTTAGGACATTATAATTTAGTCTTGAAATGATAGATGAGTGAAAATAATGTTTGATAGGTTTTATTAGGCACGCAAAGCCTAAATCCAGATGTGAGAATTTAGTATCAAGTATTTCATCCATCAGACCGGGCAAATTTAGTAGGAGAGTGTTTTATACATGAAACTGGACAGAAATGTTATCAGAAACTGCAATTTAGATAATATTAACTAGTTGGGAAGATGGCAACAGGGAGAGCCACGTGGTGATTGTATAAAAGCGGCGCGAGGGGTCTGCGGTAACACTCTTAGTTATCACTTAATGTTACGCAGTTTTATATTGTGTGAATTGAGACGGGGGTGGGAAGCAGATAAAGATAATGTTCCCCAGTAAAGGAAAGAGAGAGTTTTCTTGGTAAATGTTACGCTATGTGGCACGTTGTGTATTTAGTCCCAGTTTGGCTTAAGTCGAGAATAATTATATTGTATTCTTTATGTAAGAGTAATTTAGTGTATTTCACGTTTATTGATAATTCTACTGTATATATTTAATGGGTTACTGTGAGGTGAGAATAGTCATTTAGATTTCTGGAGAGCGCGAGGCCACTCCTTGGGCGTAAAGCGCATTTGAGACATAAATGTTGCTGTTTGCTCCTTGCGGAGCAGGGCGACACAGGGCGACACCAGTGCGGCTGATTCCAACAGAAGCCTGCATGAAGCATTTATATGCTATGGCAGTGATTTGTTTCGGTAACGATGTGTTTCATGTGATGAGATTCCCAATGCTATGGCAGTGATTTGTTTCGGTAACGATGTGTTTCATGTGATGAGATTCCCAGTCGCACCAGTGGTCATATACGACACGCTTGTTGCCAGGCGCACCAGTCGTCACATACGACATGCTTCAGAATGCAGTAGCGAATACTGATGTGGATCGGTTACGAGGTAGTAGCTTATTCTCATTACTGAGAGTATTTGTTGTACATATAGTTGAATATTATTTTATGTCCATTTTATGATTATTTAATTATGGTTATGTGAGGAATGGTTGTGAGAGCACGTGGGCTCACTTCAAGGTATATATTTCTCTTCTCCGCTCCTGAGGGAGCATGGGGCCAACAGTGTGGTTTGCCTCCATATTAAGTATCCATATGCTAGGGCAGTAGTGTTTCGGTAGCAATGTGTGTTACATGATGAGATTGCCAGCCCCACGCACAACACCTTACTAGTCTCATTGGACGACATGCATGAGTGTGTGTGTGTGTGATAGCTGAGTGTGTGCTCTTGCAGTAGTGGTTTCCGTAGCAACCTGTGTTACATGATGAGATTGCCAGCCCCACGCACAACACCTTACTAGTCGCATTGGATGACACACATGAGTGTTTGTGTGTGTGTGATAGTTGAGTGTGTCAGGTGGCGGCGTAGGACAGTTTGACAGGTGAGAGCGTGGTGTTTCTCATTCAGTATTATATTATGATTTTAACTATTCTGTGCTTTGTTTGCTTCTTCAGATTAGCATCGGGCACTGTTGGGTGTTTTGTTTTGTTTAGTTTTGTTTGTTATGTTCGCTAGTTTATTTGTTTAATGTTTGCTTTGTCACTGAATGGGTTGTAAAAATAAATATAGCCCCTGCCTCTAGAATCAAGAGTTTTATTGTTGTTCGGGTCGGTGCGAGTGTGACAAGAGAGTGATCACACATCACAATATAATCATCATCATCATCTCGCCCACCCTTTCACACTTAATTGGAATTTGCTAGCGACAATTGTTGCTGTTTACGTTTAGCTGTGACGACATGAGTTAGTGTTGTTTTCGTTATTTTTTCATTCTTTGATTTTCGATTTGTTTTGTTTGTATCTGTTCTTCTCTCCTTTCTTCCGTTTATTTCTTTACACCTTTTTGTTTATAACAGTGTTGCCATTTGTCTTGTTTACTTTTAGCGGTCATCATTACACATTTGTGTAACATTTTCTTTACTTTTTGCTGTATTGTTTATTTGACTTCCTCGAACGTTTTCGGTTATTGTTCTGTATCTTTGTCTTTGTATTTATGATTGTACTACATTATTGTCAAACACAGTCTACATACATATACATGGTCATGTATTATTATTATTATTAATAAGGTACACTCTTCATATAGAGATTGTTAATAAAATATTATTATATAAGATATTTATACAAGTTCTTTGTTAAAAGACTTGTTGTCCAAAGATTGAGACAAGGTGGAATACATGTGAAAGTTCTTTTAAAAAAGACTTGTGCCCACAGTGTGTGGTATATAAAGGTATTATTTTCCACAGGTACTTAAGTGATTATTTGTTATATTATAAACAAGATAACCATACATGGTCTTTGACTAAGACTAAGAGAGTGAAATAAAGTGAAGTAAGTATACAAGTCTATAGTACAGACTTGTCTCCCATTGAAGTGGGATAAGGTAATTTGTTTAATTTTTCAGGTTTCTGATCTCATTAGACAGAATGTCTAATTTGGATTTCTTCATCCAGCCAGGGTTAACCCTTGGTAAATCTGGTAAAGAATTGGAAGAATATTCAACTGCTCAATTCGCCATGGCATTAAAGTCAGAAGAAAAGAAACAAAAAGAGGAAATTAAATTGAAAGCAGAAGCTGAACTAAAGAAGCTAGAAGCTGAGAATAGAAGATTAGAACTTGAAGAAAAAAGGTATCAAAGAGAGGCTGAGGAGAGAAAAGCTGCTGCTGAGGAGAGAAAAGCTCAAGCTGCTGCTGAGGAGAGAAAAGCAAAAGCTGATGAAAGAAAATTCCAGATGGAAATGGAGGAGAGAAAACTTCAAGCTGCTGCTGAGGAGAGAAAACTTCAAGCTGCTGCTGAGGAGAAAAAACTCCAACTTCAAGCTGCTGCTGAGAAAAGAAAACTTCAAGCTGCTGCTGAGGAGAGAAAACTTCAAGCTGCTGCTGAGGAAAGAAAACTTCAGGCTGAGGCTGAAAATAGAAAAATGGAACATGAGGAAAGACTCGCAACTTTGGAGTTAGAGAAATTGAAATTGGCGAGTCCGGGTGCTCATCAAACAACTTCGAGTACGACAAAGGAGGTTGTTAGTAGGATTAAATTACCTCATTTCAATCCTTTAAAGGATGACGTAGCGGATTATCTAGATAGATTCCAATTTTTATGCGATGCGCATAAGGTAAAAAAGGAAAAATACGTTGAACAACTGATGGAATTTTTTACAGGTGACACAGTGACTACTCTTATGACAATAGACGAACATGACAGGACTAATTATGATGTTGTCAGAGCAGCATTGCTAAAAACATATCAACTAAAAGAAGAAGATTATCGTCTTCGTTTTAGGACAATGTTGCCAGAAAATGGAGTAGATTTCTCTGAATTTTTTTCAAAATTACGTCGTACATTTACAAGATGGGTTGAGTTGTCTCAGACTGAGAAAACATATGAAGGCCTAATGGACTTATTACTTCGAGATAAGGTTTTGTCGTCTGTTAATGATTCTTTCCTTGCATTTCTTCATGAGCGTAAACCCAAAAACTTAAAAGACATGGAGGAATACTGTTGCCAGTACGCCACCGCGCACCCCCATGCTACAGTTAGCAATTCTAAAGGGAAAGAAGGGTTGCCAGTTGCTTCGGCAGCACCATATGGCTCTAACTTCAATAAGAAATTTCAGGGTGCTCAACAAAACTGGAATAGGAAAAGTAATCAAAATTACACTCACAAGCAGAGTAATCCAACATATGAAGGTTCTTCTTCTAAGAACTGGAGACGAGATGGTAGTTCTCGTAATTTTGGTGGTAATAATTTTAGACACTGTCGCAAAGGTTATCACAATAAAAACTATCCGAGCTTTTCTTCTCGGGATAACCATTCTCGACGTCAAGAATATGACGATGGTGAATATACAAACCGGGATTCAAACCGGAATGATAATTACAATAGACAATATGATAACAATTAAAGGGGAAATGAAAATCGCGGTAGACCTAGATATAACAAAAGAAAAGCTTACCAACAGGCAAACTCTGCACAACAAGAGTTTAATGGAGCTTGTAATCAAGTAAATGATAGTGGGAACTCTAATGCTATCACTGGTTGTGCTTTCGATTTTGGGAGAGCAACTGAATGCCCCAATGCTCAACATTGTTCGATCCATCGTCTGTATCTACTTTAATTTGTGGTCACCCTCTTCCTGCTCTACCTGCTACAGTTGCGCATGATGGGAGAGGATCTCTCATCTTGCATAAAGGTCTAATAAATGATAGTATAGTCTCAGTGCTCTTCGATTCGGGATGTACTACCGTCGGGGTTAGGCAGTCTCTGATAGATCCTTGCTGTGCCACTGGAAAAGCGTTCAAATGTGTTACATTTGGTGGTACTATGGAAAGTTATCCTACTGCTATTATTAGGATTGACACTCCCTTCTTCACAGGAGATGTCCATGCATGTCTTCTTCCTAATCCTATTGCGGATCTTATAATTGGTCGTATTCATGGGGTTAAGGATTGCACCCCGCAACAAATTTCTATTTGGGAAGAACAAAACATTCAAACGATCAATGCAGTGGTGACAAGAGCCCAAGCAATTAATTCCCCAACTTCATCTGATGATAGTAATGGAGTTGATAGCCAAGACGAGCACTTGGTGATTTCCCATGACTCGTTTGTTAAGCGTCAAGAAAAGGATCCTTCTTTGAAGAAATTCTTCCTTCTCGCAAAGAAAGGGGATCCTAATCAGAATACGAATCACAAATCGTATATCACTATGAGGAATGGTATATTGGTACGAATGGTACAACACTCGGACAAGTCTATGCATTCGCAAATTCTTGTGCCTGAGTGTATGAGAGCCTTAATTCTTCAACATGCACACGATTCTCGGTGTGCTGGACACATGGGTTTTTCCAGAACTAAAACTAGAGTCCTTGCGTCTTTCTTTTGGCCATTTGTTAATAAAGACATACGAATTTATTGCCGATCTTGTAAAATTTGTCAAGAGGTCAAGTCTAGAGGTCCAAGACATGCTGCACCAATTCAGGCTGCAGATATTCCTATTCGGCCGTTTCAGAATATGGCTATAGACATTATTGGCCCGTTTAAGATTAAGTCAGCCAGAGGACACCAATTTATCCTCACTTGCGTTGACATGTGAACGCGCTGGCCAGAGGCTAGTCCTCTGAAGAGCATATCAACTGTCGATATCGCTGACGCTCTTTGGCTCATATTTTCTTGTCTGGGTGTGGTGAAGTGGGATGTTATAAATATTTATAGGGGACTTAGTGTACTGACTGAGATCAGCTGTGAAGGTATATATATCTAATAAGAGTAGTGTATTATATATAACCTTACTTGCTACCACATATCTATATATATCTCAGTCAGAATTATTCTGGAATAGTGTGATGACTACGTTATGTGTCTAGGGTATGTGTATGATGAAGTGTAAGTCCCAACAACAGACAGATAAACAATTTAATTTAATCCACTACTCTTAACAACACTGTGACACTCACATACATATAACACTCTATGAGAATATCTTAAAGAAGTCACTCGTAACTTTTCAAATAACAATATGTATTCATTACTGGCATGAATGAATATGTGTCCTGATTCAACTACAAGGGAACCAGGAATCACAATCAATGTAAATTACAAGTTATGTACAGAATGTATTTAATATGAATATTGTAGTGACATATATTATTACAAATATTCTATGTGTGTCAGTTGTGTAGTAGTAAAAATGAGGTAATACTGGTTTTGTTTTGTTCAAGCTCTGTTGGTATTTGTCATCATGACTTCAATAGTTTGTCTTTTGGGACTAGTATTGGAGATGTTCTCAGTTCCTGATATTAAGACAATTAAATTCCCCTCTGAATGTTATTTTTATAAAGTCATTTCAAGATGAGGGGACATAATGTTGAGCTCAGCTGGCCAAGTTAGCTTATCTGGCGTGATGGCGGCAGGAAAGGACTCCTCTGCTCGAATTCTCCTCTGGGCTCTGGAGACACCTCACTGATAGCTAAAAGGACCAAGGAGTATGCTGTCCGACACTGGATTCAGCAAAGCTCTGACCAGGTGCTGCTCAGTACCATCAAGACCACTGTCCCTGAAATCAAGAAGGATGTACCTTCTACTTCATAACTAACTTATACTCTCTTTTACACTGATCACAATACAGCACAAACATTGAGTTCAGAGCGTTAGGCCAACTATCAGCTTCATTCTGAAGTACTTTATACCAGCATTAACCTCCTTAATGGTTACTACGCCTCTGCAATTCCAGCATTATTTCTTTCTAGTCAATCATCCAGGTGTCAGTGTACTATTTGGCCATTCCATGCCGTTTTACTTCCCTCCGACACCCTCTGTTCAGGCTGGAGCATTATAGGCTTTATCTCTTGTTTGCCACTGAACTACACATATATATACAGGCATAAATTAACAATTTACATTCAATTTTCATTAAAAGATACTGAATGGTTCAAGCTTACCACAATTTCATGGAAATAAACACAGATACGTTGATTAGCAATGAATTCTGGCACAATTACTGGCACAAATTTCCATCTGCTTATGTTCCAGGCTTTTATTTTAGCAAAATTGTGAGCTGGCTTCAACGCACTGATGCTTTATCAAGCTTATTTAAACAAGTGGTTTCGAACTAACGCTCCCAAGTGATTATATCCAGCGAGTCTAGCCAATGAGGCCCCGTTTCGACAAGTGTTTGAAAAAATGTTACCTTTCCCCGTTTCCCCTAACAACGAAAGATAGTATTTATAGTCCGACCAATCGTGGTTAGGCTTTCATTTGTTGCGCTCCAATCAATTTGGAGTTTACATGGTAGGCTATTTATGTAACGTAAGGTTTTTTCAAACACGTTATATAAAAAAAATTTTATGAGCAGAAATGATTCCATGCTGTCAGGCATCCTCACTATTTTATTTTGGGTATAATTTATTAATTCCTGGACTATTTGCGTAACGTTTTACATATTATTTGTCAGCAAGCCCTAAGGAACCCAAATATACCAATTTGAAAGAGCTACGTGGCTGCGTTCAAAATATGTATTTTCTACCTCCTGTTTCGAAGATGTGCTGTCTGGGTACTGTTATGTTTTCAACCGTAAACCCATCTAATGTTGTCTTTCCTAATAAGAGTTTTTTTATCATTTATAAACCTAACTCTGGGAAAGGGTAGTGTATTTTATCACTGTCCGTCTGAAAAACAATTAGTGCATGTAGACTTACACGCGTGATGGCAGCATTTGTGTATCGCGCGACGCGTGTTGCATGCGTTCCCGATTTTATTCGCCCCTCTCTCTCTCTCTATATTTGAGTCCATCTGTTCGTTCGTTTTGGTAACGTAATATAATTAATGTTAGGATTAATTTAGGTCATTACGCAGGGCCTCTCAATGTTTTTCTTAGAAATGCAGCACACGTTTCATTGAAGAAAGCGGGTAATAATACAGTAAGCTTTTACTATCAACGTGAAAGCGTTACAATTTGCAGACGAAGCATAAAACAAGGGGGATTTCGAGTACAGTCATTGTGACAGCACTGTTCTTTACCATTCTTCTTCCTTTATTTATTATATGTATTTATTAGGCTTTATATTTACTTGATAATTTATATATGTGGATTAGAATATTCCACGACACCTCCCCTCTTAAAACAGACATTATATGTCAGTCCTTTATTCTATATTCACATAGAGAAATTTATTATTATTTCTGGGGTTTACGGTGATTCTCATCACACGGATGGCGGCTTAAAAAATCCGCTCCCAAATTGGTTTTTCCAGATATATACTCAATGCTAAAATTATATGGAGCCAGAAGCAAAGACCATCGGAGTAACCTAGAGTTCTCATGCTTAGCCTGTGCTAGAAACGATAAAGGTTTGTGATCTGTTTGCAACTTAAATGCCTTCCCATATAGATAAATATTGAATTTCTTTATCGCCCATATTACTGCAAGACATTCTTTTTCGCTAGTTGAGTAGTTGATTTCAGCTTTATTCAACTTTCTGCTAGCATATGCCACTGGGCTTAATTCCCCATCCAATGCATCTGATTTCTGTAGTAGAGTTGCACCTAACCCAATATTACTTGCATCCGTCCTTACAATGAATTCTTGACTTAAGTCAGGTAATTTCAAAATGGGTTTACTTGTGAGCTTTTCCTTCAATTCTTGGTAAGTCATTTCACATTGTGGTGTCCATGTAATGCGATCTGGATGTCCTTTACGTGTCAATTCCGTTAAAGGTGCACATATGGAATTAAAGTTTTTGATATACTTCTGGTAGAAACCACATAATGAGACAAAGGATCTCACGTCCTTCTTGGTTTGTGGTCTCGGGGCTTTCTGTAGTTTCTCTAAATTCTTTGGGTCAGGGGTCATGTTTCCCTGATAAACTGTGTGTCCCAAAAATTCCAATTCTTTACATCCAACGCAACATTTGGTTGGTCGGGCTGTTAAATTTGCCTCCCTAAGTCGATCAAACAGCATGTTCAGAGAGTCAATGTGTTCCTCAAATGTTTCTGTTGCTATAAGGATATCATCCATAAAATTTGTTATACAGAGATTATTCAGAGGATCCAATAATTTTCTCATCATTCTAGAGAAGACACTAGGCGCATTCTTCAATCCAAATGGCAATCTATTAAACTCATAGTGTCCTTCTGAGGTACTAAAAGCTAAGTATGGTCTAACCTCAGGCTTTACTGGAATCTGATAGTATCCTTTACTCAGATCCACTTTTGAGAAATATTTAGCTTTATTTAGTCTGGCAAACAGCTGATTTGTATCCGGCAATGGATCCACCTGTCCTTCTGTAATAGCATTCAGTCTCCTGTAATCTATACAGAGTCTATGTTCTCCAGAGGGCTTCCTTAAAAGTACAACACCGGAACTATACGAAGACTCACTGTGCGAAATAATTCCTTCCTTCAACAGATAGTCTATCTCTTCCTTCAAAGCTTTCTCCTTAGCAAACGGAATCGAATATGGTTTCATACAGACAGGTGTGGAGTCTATTAGTTTCATATCATATTCCAATAGGTTTGTATGCCCTGGTCGGTCTGTTAACACCTCTGCATGATTATTTAGAACCTGTTGCACTCTCTCTTTCTGAGTTTTCGTTAAATGTGTACTGATTTTCACCTGTGCTGCTGTCTCACAGGGGTGTAATGGATATTCAAATGATGAAAGTGGTTCCTTTTTCATCTCCATGGCGATGGACAAGGTCAACAAGTGTGTCTCTTCCTGATGTTCTCTTTCCAAATATTTCTTCAGGAGATTCACATGATAGATTTTTTCTTTCCCCTTCTTATCTATCTTATAATTTGTCCTAGACACCTTCTCTAGAACTGTATATGGACCCTGCCATCCAATTTGTAACTTATTCTGACTCCCGGGCAAAAGAAGCAGTACCTTCTCTCCCACAGCCAAATTTCTGTCTTTCGCCTTCCTGTTATAATAGGCAGCATGTTTCTTCCTGGCTTGTTTCAAATTTTCATTGGCAAGTTTCCAGCCAGTTTTTAACCGAGTGGTCAGCTCATTCACATATTGGTATGAAGATGTAATGTTTTCCTCTGCCTTTTCATCAGTCCACGTTCTTAACAAAGCTACATGTGGACCTTTAATTGTGTGGACCTATTTGTCCATGCACCGGTATGGTCTCTTCCACTTGAAGCTTTATAGTGATGATTTTTCCTCCCAGAATTATCATTCACAAAACGACCGCTACCAATTTTTCTTTTGGGGCTGTCTCCCCACTTAAAATTCTTGATGAGAGATTTCCTCTCTACATCTTCTTCCTCCAGTTTGTTTAAGTCCGATTGAGGGATTGTCGACTTATCCTGGGGTAAGACATCTTTTTGCACTCTCCGCATAGTGGCCATTGTAAAACAGTTAAGTGAAGCTTGTCCGTGAAAAGGGGCTTCCCATTTCATTTGGTCCACTTTATCAAATCTATTTTTCCTTTTATTGTCAGGCCTGATTTTGCCCCGGGGCGTGTCCAGGTCCTGATCCATGTTCCCACTTGTGGGTGTTCCCTCATGTGCTATACTACACCTTTCTACAAAATTCTCAATGTCCCATCTTGCTTTGGGCCAATAATAATTGTGAGCCACCTTTTGAATGATGGTACCTATCTTCTCATGGTCCCCATCTGGTTTCACATGTAAGCTCCTTATTAAGTCTGCCCTATATCTTTTTGGAAGAACCAGCTGTCCCTGACCTTTGGATCTAGCTCCAGTCTTCCTATACATCAACTTGTTTTTCATGTAAAAATCTCCCTTGCCTGGAGTAGTATGACAAGTTGACAATTTCCTGAAACAAGGCTTGAGTGTTTTATCCCCAGCCTGTGCCTTCCTCATCTCTTCTGGAGTGGTATCCAACATAATATCCTCCTCCTGTCTTGAGGTCGACCTGACCTGAAGGGTTGCCATATACACAGGTTTCCTTCTACAATGGTCAGTGTCATGATTGTTCATCTTACAATTTTTACACCACCTTTTTCCTTGGTTGAAAGATTTTCTTTCATCATATTTCCTTTCATCGAATTGTGGGAATTTATTTTTATTTTCATACCGTGGCCTATCAAATTGGTGCTTACCTTTATTTTGATCCTTAGGATCAAATTTATTAAAGTTCTGTGGTGCCCTAAAGTTGTCCACCTGTTTCTTTTTATTACCTGTTACCTCTGCTTGAGCTGCTTGATACCTTTCAGCAACATTTAGCAACTCACCCAGCCTCTCTGCACCTTGTTCCATGAGAAACTTTCTCAGGTCTGGAGCCATGGACTCTCTTAATTGCTCTATAAGGACCATTTCCTTAAGATCTTGGGTTTTCCCCAGAGAAGTCCATTTCTCCAAGTATGTCTCTATTCGTGCAGAGAACTGGTGATAGGTTTCACCTGACAGTAGTTTAGCATTCCTAAATTTTTTCCTATAAATTTCTGCATTCTTTTCATACCTTAACAAAAGAGCCTGCTTTAGCATGTCATAATTTTCCTGATCACCTCTGCTCATTTTTGCAAAAACTTCATAAGCTGCCCCACGAAGTCCCTGAGATAACTTTAAGCTCCACCTTTCTCTCTCTAACCCATACGTGGTAGCTAATAGCTCATACCTATTTAGGTAGCTCTCTATATCATCGTCTTTCTCAACAAAATGATCTAAATGAAAATTCATAGCTGAGGTTGAGGCTCCTTGAGTAACCGTAGCATCAGAGGTAAAGGGACTGGCACCATTTTCAGGAGCATGGCCTTGAAACTCAAACTCCCTTAGTCGTAACTCATGTTCCCTTTGTAATCTCTTCTCCTCCCTTTCTGCAGCTTGTCTTCTTTCTTCTGCAGCCTGTCTTCTTTCTTCGGCTTCCAATGCTTTAGCCTCTTTGTCAGCCTCAATCTGCAACCTCTTAGTCTCAGCCTCAGCTTGCAACCTCTTAGTCTCAGCCTCAGCTTGCAACCTCTTAGTCTCAGCCTCAGCTTCAAATTGTAACTTCTTAATTTCCCTGTCAGCCTCTAACTTTCTTTCGGCTTCAAACCTTCTTTCTTCGCGTTCAATAAATTTGTCACATTCCGTAGTAACATAGGCAACCATAACTTGCCCATCTAATCCTAACTCTTTTGCAGTCTGTACAGCAGCAGATCGAAACTTGGCCAGGTCCGCCATTGTCTATCAGGTAAATTTCTACAATGTCTAACCAACAATTTAATCTCTAAGTATATCTAATGGACAACACAGGCACCGTGAGCTCAACCTTATTCAATTCCACCCAAGGATACCTTTTAATTCTTATATTCCCTGAAGTGAATTACCCCCAATATTTTTAATAGGGAAAGATTCAAAATCCCAAGAGCGAGACCCAAATATATGTGGTGAAGTGGGATGTTATAAATATTTATAGGGGACTTAGTGTACTGACTGAGATCAGCTGTGAAGGTATCTATATCTATTAAGAGTAGTGTATTATAGATAACCTTACTTGCTACCACATATCTATATATCTCAGTCAGAATTATTCTGCAATAGTGTGATGACTACGTTATGTGTCTAGGGTATGTGTAGGATGAAGTGTAAGTCAAAACAACAACAGACAGATAAACAATTTAATTTATTCCACTATACTTGACAACACTGGGACACTCACATACATATAACACTCTAAAGGATATCTTAAGGAGTCACTGATAACTTTTCAAATAACAATATGTATTCATTGCTGATATGAATGAATATGTGTCCTGATTCAATTACAAAGGAACCAGGAATCACAATCAATTTTCATTACAAGTTATGTACAGAATGGATTAATATGAATATTGTAGTGACATATATTATTAAAAATATCCTATGTGTGTCAGTTGTGTAGTAGTAAAATGAGGTAATACTGGTTTTGTTTTGTTCAAGCTCTGTTGGTATTTGTCATCATGACTTCAATAGTTTGTCTTAAGGAAACTAGTATTGGAGATGTTCTCAGTTCCTGATATTAAGACAATTAAATCCCCCTCTGAATGTTATTTTTATAAAGTCATTTCAAGATGAGGGGACATAATGTTGAGCTCAGCTGGCCAAATCCGCTTATCTTGAGTGATGGCGGCAGGAAAGGACTCCTCTGCTCGAATTCTCCTCTGGGCTCTGGAGACACCTCACTGATAGCTAAATGGACCAAGGAGTATGCTGTCCGACTCTGGATTCAGCAAAGCTCTGACCAGGTGCAGCTCAATACCATCAAGACCACGGTCCCTGAAAACAAGAAGGATATACCTTCTACTTCATAACTAATTGATACTCTAGTTCTACACTGAACACAATACAACACAAACATTGAGTTCAGAGCGTTAGGCCAACTGTCAGCTTCATCTGAAATACTTTATACCAGTATTTACCTCCTTAATGGTTACCACGCCTCTGCACTTCCAGCATTATTTCTGTCTAATCAATCATCCAGGTGTCAGTGTACTATTTGGCCATTCCATGCCGTTTTACTTCCCTCCGACACCCTCTGTTCAGGCTGGAGCATTATAGGCTTTATCTCTTGTTTGCCACTGAACTACACATATATATACAGGCATAAATTAACAATTTACATTCAATTTTCATTAAAAGATACTGAATGGTTCAAGCTTACCACAATTTCATGGAAATAAACACAGATACGTTGATTAGCAATGAATTCTGGCACAATTACTGGCACAAATTCCCATCTGCTTATGTTCCAGGCTTTTATTTTAGCAAAAATGTGAGCTGGCTTCAACGCACTGTCGCTTTATCAAGATTATTTGCACTAGTGGTCTCGAACTAACGCTCCTAAGTGAGTATATCAGCAAGTCTAGCCAATGAGGCCACGTTTCGACAAGTGTTTGAAAAAATGTTACCTTTCTACGTCTCCCTAACAACCAAGATAGTATTTATAGTCCGACCAATCGTGGTTCGTCTTTCATTTGTTGCGCTCCAATCAATTTGGAGTTTACATGGTAGGCTATTTCTGTAACGCAAGGTTTTTTCAAACATGTTATAAAAAAATTTTATGAGCAGAAATGATTTCATGCTGTCAGGCATCCCCAATATTTTATTTTGGTTATAACTTGTTAATTCCTAGACTATTTGCGTAACGTTTTACATATTCTTTGTCAGCAAACCCTAAGGAACCCAAATATCCAAATTTAAAAGAGCTACGTGGCTGCGTTCAAAATATGCAATTTCTACCTCCTGTTTCGAAGATGTGCTGTCTGGGAAGGGTAGTGTATTTTATCACTGTCCGTCTGAAAAAAAAATTTAGTGCATGTAGTCTTACACGCGTGATGGTAGCATTTGTGTATCGCGCGACGCGTGTTGCATGCGTTCCTGATTTTCAGCCCTCCCTCTCTCTTTATCCTTTTGTCCATCTGTTCGTTCGTTTTGGTAACGCAGTGTAGAAAAAGACATGAATGGAATTTAAAATTTAGGTCAACTTGCATATTTCAAGGTTTTTCTTAGAAAGGCAGCACATTTTATTGTGTGTTTGGGAAACGCGTGTATGTTGCAGAAGGCCTATATTTAACGTGGAAACGTTACAATTTGCAGACGAAGCATAAAACAAAGGGGATTTCGAGTACTGTCATTGTGACAGCACTGTTCTTTACCATTCTTCTTCCTTTATTTATTATATGGATTTATTAGGCTTTATATTTACTAGATAATTTATATATGTGGATTAGAATATTCCACGACAGCCATGTTCCGAGGTTTGATGGCTCTCTACCCTGCAAAAAGGGTTATATCTTCGAGACGAGGAGCGGTCTTGGGCTTTGTTGCAACCCCAGGGAACCTCTTGTCGGGTAGCGAGGGTGCAATGCCACGAGAAAAGAGGTTCTCTACCCTGCAAAGGGGGTTATTTCTCCGAGACAAGAATGCGGTATCTGGCAGATCAGCCAGTCACCGTAGCGGACGTACCAGGCGTATGCGCAGCCAGCGCCGAGCCTCTACCACTCTTTTTGTCGACGTTATCCGGACGGTCACACATAGCATTGCCTCTACTAAACTGGGAAGACCCGGCAACCGGGACCACACACACCCTTGAGAGGACAAAGATCGCTGGACGCAACCCTGCCCTTGTAAATGCAAGTTTAATTCATTCAGATTTGTATTTATGTCAGCCAGAAACATCAGATTGCACAGCCAGTCCTCGTCATTCAATTCCGGGAAATGTTGTTCTTTTTCATCAAAAAACACCTTGATTGCTTCTAGACATGATACAAATCTGTTCAAAACATTACCTCGACTAAGCCAACGAACATTGCTGTACAGCGGGAGGTCCGCAAATGTGCTCTCCATTTCTTGTAGAAGAGACTTGAATTGCTTGTGGGTCAATGAAGAGCGAGAAACTATGAAGTTAACTATCTTGACAACAGTTTCCATTACAGAGTTCAAGGATAGTGAAGAAATCTTCGCACACAAACTCTCCTGGTGTATAATGCAATGGAAGCTCAATACTTGACGTCCAATACGATCCTCAAGAAGTTTAACAAATCCTTTGTTCTTTCCGACAAATGCAGGGGCGGCATCAGTAGTAACACAGAATATTTTATTCATGTTAATGTTCTGATTTTCGAAATAGCTTACAAATGCAGATATAATGGCCTCTCCATTGGCTGTACCATCAAAAGGTATCAAGCAGCACAGTTCTTCATAAATACGGTCGTTGTCACAATATCGCGCAACTATAGCTAGGCGCGCCAAGTCATTCACATCGACACTTTCGTCAAGAGCGACACTAAATACAACATCTTGTTGTAACCCGGTTGTTTGTTTTACCGTTACATTTTCAGCCATATCAGTTATGCGCCTATCGATTGATCTCGCAGAAGACGGTATTTCTCGAATCCGATACTCAAGAGTCGTTCAAGCTGAAGGAGGTGATTGGATACACACAGACTACTAGACGGGGCTTTAGCCATGGTGATATCCGCTGGTGGCCCAAGGCATCAAACAAGGAACGCATCGACTTGGTTATTCAGAATATTCGAGAAGCTGAGAATGATAAGAGGATGCAAAAAACGGTACAGCAAGCCCAACAAGGTCAATGGACTGCATGGGAAGAAGCCCTGAAAAGGTCTTTAACATGTAATTATATACGGCATATTGCACCCTTTAGACTCAGCTTCATTGTGAGATCAATGTATGACATTCTGCCATCGTCTGCAATCCTTGTGAGTTGGGGAAAGTCCGATGATGCTCAATGTCCCTGTGCCGTGGAATGCAGACATTTGAACATGTACTCTCAGCTTGCAAAGTGTCATTAGGGCAAGTGCACATGGCGCCACAACAGAGTACTATATGAGCTGGCTGCTACAACAGACCTGGCAAGGGGTGAAGGCGAACAGCAAAGTCAGATCGAGTACCACAAATACATATTTTCTGAGAGCAGGAAAGTCAGCACATCCCAAATCAAGTAAACCAAGCAGCAGTTTACCATTTATTCTTGATTGTGCAACTGACTTGGAGATGGCAGTAGATCTACCTGGGCGAGGGACATATCCAGAAAGTATCAGAAGATCTCAGACGGCCAGATATAATGCTACATTCCTCATCATCGCGCCCGATTATAACGATTGAGCTGACTGTGCATTTGAATCCAGATTGGACGAGCAACACTCGTTCAAAGTGGCCAAGTATAATAATCTGATCACGGACTTCAGACACGATGGGTTCACAGTAAAGATCATGGCTGTTGAGGTAGGCGCACGAGGTCTAGTGGCTACTTGGTGTAGGATTTACTGAAACTGTTGGGTTTGAAAGGACAGTCAAGATCAAGGGCACTTAAGAGACACAGTTGTTGTTGTTGATTAACTAAGGTTGCTGAGCTCGTCGCTCTTTAGTAGACAATGCCAAGCTGAAGAATTTACATGTGCTCTGTGGCTGTTGAGTGGAGTTGTATAGTGTGATTGTTGAGGAGCCCGGCAATACCTTTCGTCTTTCTGTGGCGAGTCCTGGGCAAGTGAGCAGCACATGCTGAACTGTCTCATACGGATGGGTACAGTTGCGGCAATCAGGCTCATGTATGGAGGTTAATTTGTTTAGGTTTAGGTGCTTGTTGAGCCTGGTGTGTTCTGTTCTTAGTTGGAAGATTGTGCTCTGCTTCACACGTCGTAGGTTGTTAATGTTGTCATTTTTGTTGGGATGTGCCATTTCTTTATACAAGGCACGTCCAGTAGACTCTTTTGCCCATCGTTTCAGCCATTCCTCTTTGAAGTTCTTTTGAAGAATTCTTTTAAGCTGTCTGCACGTTTGCTGGAGTGTTTGTTTGAACCATGCCTGCTCCTAGTTTTGCTAGTCTGTCTGCTTTATCGTTGTCTGGTATGTCTGTGTGCCCTGGTATCCACTGGAGAGTGAGTGACTCTGATGTCGTATTTTGTTAGCAGGTTGTCAATTGTTTCCACCAGCTGTATTATTTCTTTATTTTCAGTTTGGAGGTATTCTTCTGAAGCCTGAAGTGTTTATTTTGTAATGGTGAATTTTGTTTTAATCTGCTAATGGGCTTCCAGTTTTCAACCAGTTGTCTGTTTGGGTGGTCTTTTCTCATTCTTCTATAGCGCCCTGTAGCTTCCAGAACATCACGTTTACGTCGTAGGTCCATAGGTTCTACGTTTGCATCAATTTCATAAGCAGCTGTTGGTGTGGTTCTCATCTCCCCCGCATATTAACCTTAGAGCTTGGTTTTGGACTTTGTGCAACTCTGCTGGAGTGGTTTTACTCATTGCCGACTGCAGAAATAGGTTGTTTTTCTGCTCCCCAGCTAGTGCTTGCAAGATGGTTAACTAGGTTTAGGCGTCTACTGACCTTATCTTTCATTTTATGCATGAAGACTTTGAGGAATATTGTTATTGTTATTATTAATCAGAATCGACCTAACTGCACTCAGGGTAAACTCACAAGTGCTCAGTCTCGGTCAGCGAATGTCGAATGTTAATTGTATCTGTAACACGCTGGTTGTACATACGGCGGATGCATCCTCTCTCACGTCCATTTTTGCTAGTCCCACGTTTGATGCCAAACTCCAACAGTCTCAGCCGTGTTGATTCATCCATTGCAGTGTTAATATCCAGCAGACGATCATTTATAGCCCTTAGTATCTCTCCCTTATCCATGTCCAGTGTCCCCACTATGGATTCTCTTCAGGCCAGTCTGTCAGCTCTCTCATTGCCACGAACCCCTGCATGACCAGGACAGTAGATCCACACCAGTTCTTCAAGACTTGAGGATTCTATTGATTTTATCCATTCCTGCGGCAGCCATCCGTTCTGAACTTTCCGAAGCATGGCTTGAGAGTCTGACAGTATAACTGCCCTGGTTGATGGAGTTTCAGACAACCACCTCAGCGCTGCAGTAACTGCCTCTACCTCCATTCTCATGCTGGAGGTTGTTGTCATGTAGGCTGCACTCTGTTCAGCGACGACCCTGCCTTTTACTCTCGCAGAGAAGCCCCATCCTGATTTTTCACCACGCACTACAGACCCATCAGTGTACACAGTGGCGTCATCATCCCCAGCGTGATCACTTAGCGGATTAATCTCTAGCTCTGCTTTTCAATTGCCCCAAGATCTGCACTCTCTGCTAAGGCTACTGATGACCTGCTAGTAGTTTATCCAGTTCTCTCCTGACTTATTCCACTCTTCCCCTTTGGATACAATTTCAACCCTGGTCACCTGACCAATCGTAGCCTCTGCCTGTGCCATCCATGACATCCCTGTCTTGATTTTTGCTCCTGTGATGTCAGCGACTTTCTCATGTAGGGGGTGTCTTTTGTCGGTGGTTACCCGGATACATGCTTTTGCCTGGGCCATCGCATATCTGGATCTAATCGACAGCAATCCGAGCATGTATCTCATTGTCAGAATGGGAGTATCACACGTTCAGCCAAAAACTAGTCGCATCCCTTCATTTTGAATGCGTTCCAGTCGTTCACATCCTAGCCCATACTCGATTACTGAAATCACGAGCTGATGATACTGGAGAAACAATAGTCTTTGTTCCAAGCGCGCTGCAGCCATTGTTTTTAAGGCTGCCAGTCCTCGCTTGCACTTCTGTATGATCAGTTCGACAGTAACATGAACGATAGCTCACGATCAAACGTTACTCCCAGATACTTCAGCATGCGTTGCCTTTCAATGTTCTGCCCATTGAAAGTGATATCTGGAAGGTCTGCTTTCACTATGGAGTTGTTCAAAGAGCACCACATCACACAGGCCTTGTTGGGATTGACCTTTTATCCGCTTTCTTCACACCATTTAGAAACCGTCTGTTGTGTCTCTTGTATGCATTGGACCATTTCCTGTCTGTCTGCGCCAGTTCTGTACATGAGTATGTCATCTGAGAAAAGTAAATGTTCGTCCCAGTCCTGTTGGTTGAAAGAATGCTACTTTTGCTGTGAAGATGTTAAACAGCACTGGTGATAGTGGAGAACCCTGGGGTAGTCCCTGGTAAATGCGCATTGGTTCTGATGTCCAAGTTCCCAAGCGAAATGCAACTGATCTCTCCATTAAGGCTTGTTATCCTAGTGTTTACACCACATGCCATTTTACAGTCTTTGAGGATTAGCTGTCTGTCGAGCTCCACTTCTAAGTAAGCTGGACTTTCTTCTCTGGACAGTAGTTGTTCATCGAGTTTTTTGGTACACCTTCTATGCTTTCTTTGATGCTCCTGGTGAAAATTGTGTATACAGTTTTCTGGGTGTTTATTTTTAGTTTTCAGAGCCTGGAATACACAGCTATTGTGGCTAGGGCTCTGTTGAGTTTTACTTGCGCCAGTTTTTTGTATTGTTTTGTTGTCCAAATGAGCAGGTCATCTGCATAGTGTGTTTTTGATACCTTCAAGAAGGGAGAAGGTCATTTATGAAGATAAGGAAGTGCAACTTAGTGCTGATGATTTAGTGCCTTCTAATGTTATTTGTATTGTTCTGTTACTTATGAAGGCTTTAATCTAGAGATACATTTTTTTCATATATGCCCATTTTTGTCAATTTGGCAAAGAGCCCCTGTCTCCATAATGTGTCGTATGCTTGCTGCAGATCAATGAATACAGCTGTTGTCTGCCTACCCTATTGGAATGCATCTAAGATTTTGCACAAACTGAAAGAGTTGGTCATCAGTTCTGCAACCTTTTCTGAAGCTTGCCTGACTATCATTAATGACTTTATTACTTTCCAGCCACCAGTAGAGCCTGTGATTAACCATTTTCTCTGCAAGTTTTCCAATTGCTGATGTCAGTGAGACTGGTCTGTACCTTTCAGGTTCTTTAGCTTGCTTGGTTTGATATTGGTTTGATATTTGCAGTCTGGAAAAAACAGTGATGGAAGGCATGGTCCCTGGAAAAAGGGGAAGGGGTCGACCTAGACGACGGTGGACCCAGGACATCACAGAGAGTCTGAACTTGTCTTTGGCTGATGCAGGTCGACTTGCCCAGAATCGTGATGCGTTCAGAGCAGCTGTAATGGAGACAACGTTCTGGAAAGAATACGTCACATGATGATGATGATTTGCAGTCAGCCAAGCTTTAGGGAGAATGCTTTCTTTCCGTGTTCTGTTAATGAAGTTTAGAAGTACTGACTTTGCAAGTGGAGCTAGGTTTAGTATCATTTCATTGGTAATCTTGTCTAGTCCTGGAGCTTTCTTGGTCTTTAATTTTTTTATTGCGCTATTCATTTCGTGGATGGTGTACTCAGTTTCAAATAGTGCAATGCTTGCTTAGCGTTTTTATGTTCTTAATTGTTTTGTCTAGCTGTTTTCTGTGATTTGTTTTGCTGACTTTTGCATAGCCTGGGATCCAGACCTCCAGGACGACCCAGAGTTCGCTGGGAGGACAACATTAGACAATCTTTGAAGGACTAGAATGGAACCAGGCCAGGAGGACGACAGCCGATAGGATAGAATTGCGCTCTCTGTTCCAAATCTCTACACCTCACAGTAGAAGAGAAACGACTAAGTAAGTAAGTAAAGACTTTTGCATCGTATTTGTTAAACGTTTCTGCTTTTTTCTTGTTGTTTGTTGATGATGATGATGATGATGATGATGATGATGATATAATCCCTTTAGCTGTGAGCAGGTAGCTCTTGACAGCCCATTGCCTCTCTGACAAAGGTGCAAGTCTTCCTCAGTTGTTGTGATGATGTGTAGAGTGTATTGTGGATGGTTGGGTGCGATGGGAGTTGCTGGTGTCGCAGGTCAGTTAGTCTTGGGCACTGTAACAGTAGGTGTTCAACTGATTCCTCATGGTGGTGGCAGTGCCTACAGTTTGGTTCACGTAGTGGGTTTATTATATTTAAATGTTTATTGACGGGGGCATGGCCTGTTCTCAGCTGGAAAATTAGACTCTGATCTCTTCTTTTCAGTTGTTTAACTTTATCTTGAGGGTCTGGTTTAGCTTGATGTTTGAAGAATGGACGCCCTGTCTGTGAGGTAGCCCACTGGTTTAGCCATTCTTGCCTATAATTGTTTCTCAGGATCTGTTGGCAGGTTTGTAGTGTGGTACTTGGTGGGAACTGAAGCAGTGCTGCTCCTCTTTTGGATAGTTTATCGGCTTTTTCATTTCCTGGGACTCCGACATGCCCAGGGATCGACTGGAGTGTAACTTCGACGCAACAGGAAGTGAACAGTTGGTCAATTAATCTACAGATGTTATTAATATTAGGAGACATTTGTTGTTTGTTAAGATGTTTCCTCCAGTTCTTAGTGGTTTTGGGTTGCTCTTCTTTGTTTTTCGATCAAGACAGTGCAGGAGCTTGCATGCTTTGTGCCCTTCATTCTTTAAGGCCAGGCTTTCATAGGTTTTTGTTCATGCTTATTATTTTGCTTTCTTAATGTGATATCTTACCTAGGCTGTGAGTTTATTGTAAATTATTTTGTTAGCTCAGGCGGGTTCTTTTTCCAACTTTCTTCTGGCTTGTCTTCGCTCTTTAACAATCTTTCTAGATCTGGAGTCCAGAAATGGCTGAGATATTTGTGGCTTCTAGTTGGTATTGTTTTATTTGCTATTTAAAGTATAGTTTTTGTGATATTGTTTTTTGTATTCTCTACTGTACCTAATATGTTAATGCTGCTGAATCTGCTATCTGAACGTGTTGCGTATGTTGTCCAGTTAGCCTTTTTATCATTCCAGTAGGTCTTTCTCTTTTGTCTGGATTTATTCTGTCGGTCTATAGTAATTAGTATTGGCCTGTGGTCACTTCCAATATCTTCCAGGACTGTGTAAGTGCAAGTGTCAGCAATGCCAGTCGATACCATGGTAAGATTAAGTCTCCTGTCCGTGCCTGAAGCTCTGTACAAAAGAGTGGGTTCTGACCTTGTGTTCTGTTGTAGGATTAGGTTAGACGTGATTTTTTTTTTCATGTTTTCATCTATGCCTAGCCAAGCTATTTTAAGCCCCGTCGTCATGCTTATTTCTGCGCAGCACTTATAGCGCATATTTTTCATGTCTGGACGGAAATTCACTGCTGCACGATCGAGAAGAAGCGTTGAGAATTTGCTGTTTCCAGATGATAACATTTATTTACCTACTTGACACCCGTGAAGGTCAAAACCAATGGTCAAAGTTGATGTACCAGAGTATCAGCCAAGAATTTTCGTTCAAGTATCTTGTTTGAATGTAAAAATCGACATTCCTTCGTGCAAATTCCTTTCGATACTGCTTCTTTTCGTTTATAATCAAGTACCTTGCTCAACCGGGATTGGACACATACAGTTTTTTCCGATGCCTTTCGAACAGATGCTCTTGGGAGGATTGACCGTAGAAAGCTAAGTGGCTTTGTTTTATTGTCGTGGTCCTGTGATCCACTCATATGTTGGTTTCGAGACCATCTTTGGTACTATTGCTCACTTTTTAGGTTACGTGTTTAATGTTGTACTATGCGGGACGGCTGGGAGCTGCTCTGACGATACGATTCGTCTCGTAGCAATACGGGCTTTCGTCAGACATTCTGTAGGTCTGTCGCATATTTCCCGCAGTGGAAATCCGTTTGTTATCAGCCGTGTAATTCTTCTGAGTCCACTGTGTTGGTCTCCTGTGACCCATATCTGTGTAGCTGTGCAGTCGTGTTTTTTCTAGTTTTATTGTATAATTCTTTGTGGCTTAGTTTATTGAAAGTGTTGTTTGTCCACACTTACTTTCGCTGAGTTCTATACACATTTAGTGTTTATACACTGTTTTGTCAACTTGTCTTATTAATTGTTTTTGCAGTAAGGTTGCTTCTGCAACACTTTCCTCTTTTGTTTCGCTGCACCCCTTTAGTTATTACTGCAAACGTTCTCATTCGTCAATGTACTTTGTCCATATATCTTTTATCCTTTTATGCATTGATAATATATTTTTATTATTTTTCTCCATTAATTTTGTTAATGCATGATCAATTACTATTAGTATTGATGTTCTGTTGTTAATCGCCTTTTATATTATTAAGTGCACATTGGTACTGTGGAAAAAAACAGTAATTTTGTTACCAGTACAAAGACTAAGTAAGTGACTGACTGAGTTATATAAAGGCCATACATAATGTCTACTTTAGATTATTTTATAAAACAAGGTAAAGCCTTGGGAAAGCATGCTGAGGATTTTTAAATATTTGCTACTACTGAGTATTGCCAAAGCACAGGAGATTGAACTAAAAAAATATTGAGTTAGAAGCTGAAGAAAAAAAAGACAGGACGAGGTAAAATGTAAAAAGGTAAAGGTAAAGGAACCCGTTACACGCCCATTCAGGCATATTGGGAATATGGTGTTAGGCCCATATTATCTTGACCGTCGGCACACTAGGGGTGATGTGGTCGGCATCACGCCGGCCGCCTTAACCTTCCCAGAGTTGCTCTGGTACCCATTTGGGGCTGGGTCGACCCAGGAGCCGTTTGTGGCCTAAAAATTTCCCGCCTCATCTGGGGATCGAACCATAGACCCTGCAAATGGAAGCAGGGAAATGTGAAAATGAAAGTAAAAGATTGTATGAAGAATAAATGTTAGCCTTAGAACTTGAGAAACTCAAGGTACATAATAATGGTAAACAGAAAGTTTCTGAGGTTCAGGGGCCCTCAAACAAGAAGTATTCTATGTCTTTTAAGGTTCGCTTACCTATTTTTAAGACCACTATAGATGACATTGCTTGTTTCTCAAATAGATTTGAAACTATGTGAATCACATAAAACTGAAAGGTCAGAGTAGTGTGAGAAACTGATGGAGATTATCATTGAAGAAGCCGTAACTTCGGTCTGTACAATGGATGGACTGAGCAAAAATAATTATGATGCTGCTAGAGCATTATTACTTAAGAAATACCAGCTTGATGAGAATGGATATCAACTCCGATTCAAGTCTATGACTCCAGAAACTGGAAAGGATTTTTCTGAATTTATTTCTGCCATCAAGTTAACATTTAACAAATGGGTGGAGCTTTCCAAGATTGATAACACATATGAAGCTCTTATGGATTTAGTACTTAGGGACAAGGTGATGTCCTTTATTAACCAGCAATTTTTATCATTTTTGTATTAACGCAAACCGACAACTTTATCATCGGTCACCAATTCTTAACTGCTCATCCAAGTATAGTTGTGAGCAACTCGAATGTTAAAGAAGCCTTACCTGTAGCTTCAGCCTTATCATGGAATGGAAGGAACCAACAACACAGATCTCAGAGTGTCGATAGGATTTTTGGTAGGAGCAATGCAAATATTTTTGGATCTTACCAACTTTAAACAACCCCAGGGACCTCAACAAAATCAAAATCAATCTTCTGGAGGATGGAGATATAATGATTTTTCTGTCAGAAGTAGATGAAATTTTTCTTCTGATGGAAATAATAACAAAAATTCCTTCTCTAAGAGGTCAAACATCAGTCAGAATAACAGAACACAGGGGAATAATAATTATTATTATTATAGAAATAACCATAGCAGGTCCAACAGTTATAATCGCTCTCGTAATGTTGAAAGGTCTAACTTCCAAGCTAATTTGGCGCAAACTGATTCTAGTAACAATACAAATCAGGGTAATAATGCAATAAATTCTACTGCTGCTTGTTGCTCTTTTGACTTTGATTGTGCTTCGCAGTGCCCTGAATGTCGCACATTATTTCAGCGTGATTTAGTATCTACTTTGAGGTGTGGTTATCCATTCCCCACATTTCCAGCACTCACAGAACACGATGGTACAGGTTCGTTGTAATTTCACAAGGGCCTAGTAAACAACACTCAGGTGTCTCTGCTAAAAGATTCTGGATCCACTACGGTTGGAATACGACAATCATTGGTACACCCGTCTTATTCCGCATGGGGTTTTGTAAAGTGTGTTCCATTTTGTGGTAATGTTGAGACATTCCCAACAGCCATCGTGTATATTAATACGCCATTTTTCACATGTATAATTAAAGTGTTTATTGCGAAATCCGGTAGCGGATCTTATTGTTGATCGTATCCACGGTGTCAAGGAATGTACATCAGATGAGATTGCTGAGTGGGAACATTTACTAGCCGCTAATGCAGTCACGACTGGGGCGCAAGCTCAAGCTCAAATACAGGATTATACTGTTGTGGGAGATCATGTTAATGATGATGATAATTATCATACTGCCATTTCAAGGGAATCTTTTATTAAATTGCAAAAGAATGATAATTCACTTTAAGAAAATTCTTTCAGTTAGTTAGAACATGAGTTTGATTTACATACCAGTCCTCGTCAGTGGTACGTCCTTAAGAACGATGTACTTGTTAGGATGTTTAAAGATTCTTCTTCGTCAGTTAGAAAACAAGTGATTGTACCTAAAGACCTTAGAACCTACATTTTGCGACATGCACATGATTCTCATTGTGCAGGACACATGGGTTATTCTAGAACCAGGTCCAAAGTACGTTCTTCATTTTTCTGGCCTGGGGTTTCCAAAGATGTTTTTTATACTGATGCTCTTGTATGACATGCCAGGAGATTAAGTCCAAGGGTCCTCGCCATATGGAGCCGATACAGGCTACTGACATAGCTGTTCGCCCTTTTGAAAAGATGGCTCTTGATATCATCGGTCCATTACCAGTTATGTCTGCTAGAGGACATACGTACATCCTCACGTGCATAAACATGTGCACACGATGGCCAGAGGCTATACCTCTAAAAAAATATTACTATTTCAGATGTGGCAGATGCTTTGTGGTTGATCTTTTCTCGAATAGGTTTTCCTAGAAAAGTATTATCAGCTATTGGTACTCTATTCGTATCTGAGGCCACGGGTAATGTAATGAACATGCTTCACATTTATAGATCATTGAGTAATGTGTACCACGCAATGAGTAATGGCATCGTGGAACGTCTAAATCGTATGCTTAAACAGCTCCTAGGAAAGGTGACTGTCCAATTTCCACAGGACTGGGAAAGGGTTTGTCCGCCGTTCTTTTCGCTTACCGTGAGGTACCAAATGAACAGACCGGTTTCTCACTGTTTGAGCTCGTTTTTGGAGCGCAACCCCGTGGTCCCATGTCACTTATGCAAGATTTGCTTACTAACTCTTAGATGACCCAGGACACTCAGTAATATTACGAATATCGTCAATTTAAGGCGAAAAACCATTGATGCGTGTTAGTTTGCAGATGTTTCTTCTGAAACAGCAAAAGAAAAATCTCAACAATTTCAGAATCGCTACAAACGTTTACGACAACTTTTTCCAGGTGATGAAGCTTTTGTGCTTCTTCCAAGAAGGGAAAATCGTTTATTACTTGCATGGAGTGGTCCATAGAAAAGTGTTTCAAGAATATCTGATGTCGATTACATTATTGATGTTACGGGTAAACAAAAGACTTTCCATATAAATATGTTGAAAGACTGTGCTTCTCTATGGTACGGAATGCTGGAGAGTAACAGAGAAGGAAATGTCGAAATTGTCCTCTTTTCACACAACCTGCCTAAAAAAAATTCACCGAATCTTTTGGCCGAATACCATCACCAACCAAGATCTGCTTACTCGGACCAAGCAAGAGAACATGCACACCATCATAGCTGGCAGACGCTGGAGTTGGGTTGGCCATGTCCTCAGAAGAGACCCCGATGCAATCACAGCTATGCTATGGACCCCTGAAGGAAAACGAAAGAGAAGCCGACCAAAAACAACTTGGAGGAGGACTGTGAAGGCTGAGATGCAAAGAATGAACCAGAGATGGGGCACTGTACGAAGGATGGCCACCGACCAAGCAAAGTGGAATCAATTTGTTGTTGCCCTACAAGACGCCACCAGGCGTGATGGCCGCTGACTACTTTGACGGTCGGAGGCTAAGGATCAAAGAAGAACGATGTTGAAAGAATTTCACACTCGTCCGGACTATCTTCAGTCCGTCTTTCATGCAACTGACGATCTAATTCGTCATCATGCTCATTTTTCTTCTTTATCTGTAATTCAGGAAGAAGAATCTTTGTTTCCTGATGTGCCTATGCAATTTCCTGTCGTGCCTCTACAGGCCACTGAGACATGGAAAAGCGTAACTATCTGTTCAAATCTGTCAGCCGACAAACATCTTCAAGTATCTACTCTTCTTCAGTCTTTCCAGGATGTGCTTACTGACATCCCAAGTCATACATCTGTCATCTGCCATGAAATTATTCTGTTAGATGACAAGCCTGTCAGAGTTCGTCCTTACCCTATTCCAATTCATTTCCAGGATCAAGTTGATAAAGAACTTGATGATAAGATTCGATTAGGTATCATTGAACCATTTTAATTCATCATACGCTTTTCCGATGGTTATTGTCCGGAAAAAAGAGAAAAGCATTCGACTTTGCAAAGACTTTCGAAAACTGAACAATATTACGGTTTACGACGCGGAACTTATGCCTTTGCAAGAAGACTTATTGATCAAATTATCTACTGCTGTCTTCTTCACAAAATTCGATCTTTCTAAATGATACTTGCAGGTTTCTTTAACGGAAAGAGCCAAGCCTTTCACGGCGTTCTCTACACCTCGGGGTCTTTTCTAATGGAATTTCATGTGCTTCGGTCTCATGAATGCCCCGGCAACTTTTGTTAGAATGATGAAAACAATTTTCTCACATCGTTCTGATGTCATTACGTATATTGATGACATGTGTCTTTTTAGTAATTCGTTGAGTGAACATTTCTCAGGTCTATGTTCTTTACTTGATACTCTACGCTTTCACAATTTAACTGCTAGACCGTCCAATATTTTCATTGGTTTCAGTGAAATTTCTTTTCTTGGCCAAGTTGGTCATGGCTTCCTTAAGACAGAAGATCATAACGTTTCTAAGATTCTAAACTTATTTGCTCCTAGTACCAAAAAACAGGTCCGTAGCCTCCTCGGTCTGGTTCAATTCTAGGGTCGTTTTATTCCAAACCTAGCTAGTATCACTTCAAATCTGTCTAGTCTTTTAATGAAGAGTTCCCTCAACAAGTGGTCGCACGATTGTCAAGCCACTTTAACTCAAATTAAGTTGCTTTTTTCTACTTCACCTATTTTGCGGTTACCAGATAAAAATTTACCTTTTATACTCCGCACAGATGCTTCGTCGAAAGGTATCGGAGCGTCGTTAATTCAACACTTCGATGGAACACTGCATCCTATTCTTTATGTGTCTCAAAAATTAACTGACACTGATCGAAATACTCCGTTTTGGATCGTGAACTTCTTGCTCTGGTTTGGTCAGTATTTATATTACAGAGATTTCTTATTGGTGCTCATTTCTTCGTGGAAACAGATAAGCGTGCTTTTTCATTCCTCAAGACAAAGGATCAAAAGAGTGCAAAATCTGCCCGATATGCTATTTCCTTACAGCCTTTACACTTTGAAGTTCGTGCTATACACAGCTGATAGAATGGTCTGGCGCTCTCTCTTCCAAACCTCTACACCTCACGGTAGAAGGGGAACGACTAAGTAAGTAAGCTATACGAGGAACTGAAAATGTGGTCGCTGATGTCTTATCCCGCTGCCCTCAGCAAGACAGCGATATGCCAGACTAATTGATTGAAATATTATTGCTACAGCGCATTGATCTACATGTAAAGAATTATCCTGCGCTAATACAGGCAAAACCGCTTTATAGCACTCCAATGCAGTTTTTCGAGAACAGTATCTACATTCTAGATTGCGCATGCTCTGAACATTGTGCACTACTTTTTGATGCATACGTGCCATTGTACTTGTTAATCTACTCACATGTGCACCTGGTTGGTCATACTTCGTTCGTTTTGAATTGCATCAGAATTGCTGCCAGCCTATTATGACGTTTGATTAAAGAAACAGCAACAAATATAGACTCTTTACGTACAATTTTCGAGCTGGATGAATTACGTTTGTCACTGATGTCCGCTCGCGTTGGAACTTATATTGCATCCAATTTCCTACTTTGTACAAGACTCTTTGGTCCTTCTTCTTCTTCTTCCTCGTTCGTCCTGAAAAGGACGTTGGTTGCGTTGTGTCTGTTTACAGCGGAGCTGCAATATCTGCACCTTTCGGCCGGCACATCCGACTTCAGCACGGCATTTTTGGGACCGGGTTAGCCTTCCCTCTTCGATCCCTACTCTCTCAACCAGACTGCAGTGATGCAGCCTGTTTCCAGGACCACCACGTGGAGGAGGAGTAGGGTCTTGGTCAGCTCTGGTTTGCTGACCCTGACGCCAGCAGTCAAGCTATGGGTCGCTGACTGCATTCTCTATTGCTGCGTCTTTGGGTCCCACTCTTTGGTCCAATTACTCGATTTTACTTCGCGCCAATTTACTTCGAGCTTCGTAACATTTACTGCTTTTGCCCATTGCTAATGGAAATTCGCTATTTTTCGTGACACATTGTCAAATATACTTGTTCCAGTCGCTGAGGTCCATGGCTTGATTGCTGAGATGCCACAGGTTTACTCCGGTATTCTACAGGACTTTACGAGTTCGATGACTACATGGTCGATTATGTATTATATATGCCTACATTATCATGTGGAGGAGCATCATAGTATGCTTGTGTTACGTTCGCTTTGATGACACTGATAATCCGCATAGCTACTTCTTCAAGGACCTTGGGTCTATTTTGATAATTCTCACAATGAACATTTTCGTTATATTGCATTCCATCAGTATGCATGCATTTCGTTCTATTTTTCCACTTATTCTTTTTTTTTAAATTGCTTATCAGTTTATGCCTTCGGTATAAGGGATATAACTTGATTTTTTCTTTGTCTCACTCGTAAGTAATTGATTACCGCCCTTATTTTTTGTTGCACATCATTTACAATTTCGTTCATGTTACATGCACATTTAATTTTTTTTTGCGTTGTTGCTTCATTTTTTACTTTCATACTTCGGTTTAGTATTTCTGTCATGCTACTTTTCCTCGACATCAATGTTGACATCTAATGACGCATTTTTGCATGTTTTTTTTTTCTTTCTATTTAATGCTTGCCTTGACGTGCATATGACTTGATATCTTTATTATAAATTGTTGTCAATTGACCGATCCCACTTTATGAAAAAAATTACGATATTTTTCCGCGGGGGGAAAGCGTAATGTGTTAAGATATGTTTATGCTGTCAGGCTTATGTCTATACTTTCAGAGATATAGCTGAGTGCATTTTACTTTGTATTAATGATTTTTATTTGAGGCGATAACGCACTACCATTGAATGGTGCAGTGTCTCTTTGTGACGTTAGCAATCGTCAGGGCTTGTTACTAAACGATCAACGTTCGTGGTCTTTCTCAAGTAGACATTGTCCAGAAAGGACGTAATTTTGTACTGTTCCCTATTGTGAGATATATTATAGTTTGTAAACGCATTCTTCATGTGGCTTTTATAATGAGCTATTACGACATTACGTTATTGTTCAGCCATGTTGGGCTGTTGCTAAACATGCAAGTCTAGCCACCATTTTATTTTGAAATTCTAGGAGTCTTTACCGCAGTGCTCTAACAAGCTCGCGTCTCGGCTATTTGATAGTTGAATCGGTCAAAGACTTGTTGATGTCTACCGAACGTATTTTATATGCCATGCAAACCAGAGATTCCTTGTGATGCCATTATTGATTATACTTGTCTGAAGATGATTACGTCTAATAAATGTCGTCTAATCGCTTACAAGCCTCGCCTACAGTTTTGACCAGTTTCAATGTTCTTATACCAGTCATGGTGTCTTCATATGCAAATATAATATCTTGAGAACACGAATTGTGAAAACGACATTCGCTACAGCAATCAACACATGCACCGTCAACCGGACCAGAAAAATAATCAACACCGTAATCTCAAGATTCATTCCCAACATATATATATATATATATATATATATATATATATATATATATATATATATATATATATATATATATATATATATATATATATATATATATATATATATATATATATATATATATATATATATATATATATATATATATATATATATATAGAACGTTGTCTCCTTTACAGCTACTCTGAACGCATCACGATTCTGGGCAAGTCGACCTGCAACAGCCAAAGACAAGTTCAGACTCTCTGTGATGTCCTGGGTCCACCGTCGATTAAGTTGGTCGACCCCTTCCCCTTTTTCCAGGGACCATGCCTTCCATCACTATTTTTTCCAGACTATTATGTCTTTTTATATGACCGAAAAATTTCAGCTTCCTCATTGCGATGGTATATAGGAGCTAATGTTCCTGTACGTTTAGTGAGTGCAGTACTTCTCTGTTGGTCTTTTTTTCTGTCCAAGTGTTACGACATATTTAATTATGTTGGCCCACTTCAATTTGTTACCAGTTTAAAGTTACGCGCTAACATATTGATGTGCCGCCGACATAAGATTCTTTGCACTTAGATATATTTCATTGAACGCGATTTTTTTATAGTTGCCTAAGGATAGTCATGACGTAGTATGTTGTTATGCTAACGCATAACAACGATCTTTCTATACCCTTCATATTTTGAAATCCGTCCAAGCCAGACGTGATATTTAACACTCCAAATATATATAGTAATTGTGCAGATGTTCTCCTTGAGTACGGGCCATGGTGTCGGCCACATTATTGAAAGATGCAGTAACGGAGCATCTTTATTCAAGTATAATTATTCCTTGAAATAGGAACATAAGGGAGTATATTTATAATGATTGTTAATCATTACCATATCGCCAGAATTCTGATTGTCATTATCGGATGACCGCCAGTCGGCATCGCGTATACAAAGGTCAGACATTTTGACGACTTATGAAATATTATAGGAGACTGCACGGAACTATTGAATTAAATGATGCCATGAATGTGTGAAATGTCTTTGTAATAAATATGTATTCTTCGTGGACTCTGATCACGAACATTGTTGTTCAACTCAATCAAATTGAATTGGAACTTGAAGTTATTTCCCAACATTCGCAAACAACAACAACCAGCACGATAATGCCAGGTTCAATGAACAGAAGTAAATACATGCCGCAGAATAAATAATAAGAATCTGCTCAACAAAAAGAATTAAATCAATGGTCAAATGATTTAACAATTGGTGGCCTGAGTTCGGGGATCGATTTTTTCGATGAGTTACAACAAACATTGTTCCAGAACGAAATTTCCGATAGTCAGTAAATTTCGGATTTTCCCTGTACTTGACAAACTGTAAATAAGAATACAAGGCACTGCGCATGTACACCAGAAGTAAAGATGACGTAATGACCTTTTCAAGTTCAATTTTCCTGGCCGTTGAAATTTTCATTCCAGCGATATCAAATCTAAATGGCAGCATGCTTCAACGGGCTAGAATTAAGGAACCAGTTCTATCAAACCATGAATGATACTTCAAGCCATCAACTCATTACTATGGTGCATGCCAGCACTGGTTGAAAATCTATACATTCAAGCCAGATAAGTACCAGTTTTGGTGTTGAATGCAAATTTGAGTCCATGTTGTTTGACTGGTATGCCTTTCTAATTAATTACACATATGTTTTCTTGTTTAAAATGAATATATATTGTCATTTGTCTATATTAGCTTCGGGAACCTAAGATTTCTGTAATGCCGCTTTTGGCTGACCGCAGAGATCTAGGTCGTTCTTTTAGGACCGTTTGACTATTTTCGATGTTACGAAAGATCCATTGGAGTAATTTCCGTGGCATAATAATAATAATAAATTCTTTAAGCACCAAACACGGCGCATAAGGCAGAAACCAGTGCTCTCCAGGTTGTTCGTTGTGACGCCACTCCTCTTAGCTCCTGCACATTATTTAGGCCCAACGTTCTTCCTTCTCTTATTATTGTTCTTCTGAGTGTTTCTTTTGGTCTTCCATTTTTCCTCTTACCCTCAGGAACCCAAGTGAGCGCCTGTAGTGGTATTCTGTTGTTTTGCATTCGTAGGACATGACCGATATATGACCATCGTCTTTTCCTTATATAGTTGGAGACATATTTTTGCCTACAGTCTTCTCTTATTTGTCGATTAGTCTTGAATTCTTTCCAACTGATGTTCATGAGTTTTCTAAGACATTTGTTCTCGAATGTATTCAGCTTGTTCTCCAATGATTTTGTTATTTTCCAACTCTCACAGCCGTATGTTAACACTGAGATAACATTTGAATTAAACAGACGAAGCTTGGTATGTATATTCAATGATCGTAATTTCCCAATGTTAGATAATCTATTGAAGGCGCTAGCTGCCAAAGCAATTCTAGTATGGATTTCTCTTGTTGTGTCACCATCCTGAGTCATTTTACTGCCTAAATAATTGAAACTTTCAACTTTCTGTAGTTTTTCCCCGTTCAAGATGATTTCAAAGGTCTCGTTAGAAAAGTTCATAGCTTTAGTTTTAGAGGCATTTATTCGGAGACCTATTTTAACCGAGAGATGACACAAATTATTTACTGCTTCTTGGGATTGTCTGGATGTTGAACGTAAGAATGCTAAATCATCTGCGAAATCCAGGTCCCCCAGGAATTTTCCATTTGTCCATTTTATACCTAATTGTTCATTGTGGGTATAGTTTCTCATAACCCAATCAATAGCTATTCCAAAAAGTAGTGGTGACATAATACAGCCTTGGGTTCTTGTGCGTTAATTCACCGCTAAAATCAATTTCTGGAAATTTATTACCCAAACCGAGAACCGTACTATTTCTTACATTTCTTTTCTTACAATTTTTTTCTTTTTTTCTCGCCTGAATCCAATCGCAGTCTAGGTGACATTTTTTGCCACCCACTTACGCGACGTCACAAATCTCTTACCCACCCCGTCCGTCCTTTCTTTTCTTTTTTTTTTGTAATCCGGAAAAAATACAACTTACTCGAATTTTTTTTTTTTTTTTTACACTTTTGTCTCGTTTTGGTGAGGCGCGTCCCGTTCAACCTGGTCGGTTATATTAGGGCGCATGTCCAAATATAAAAGACCCTTAAGTCTAGGCAATTGCTAGTCATCATAATCATCATCATCATCAGCTTTCAAGTCCCTATCAGAGTCAGGTACCCATTTACAGCTGGTTAGACTGATGCGTGACACCTGTTCCCTTCCTCGCTGCCGTTGCCTTCTCTAACTCAAGATCAGAGTCAGGTACCCTTTTACAGCTGGTTACACTAATGCGTGACACATGTTCCCTTCCTCGCTGCCGTTGCCTTCTCTAACTCAAGATCAGAGTCAGGTACCCATTTACAGCTGGTTAGACTGATGCGTGACACTACCAAGCTTTGAACCCGAAACCCGGTAACTTATTGCGGTAGTGGAGCGTTAGAGACTTCACTATATTAGGTCCAGCATCGAGAGGTGGGGCCTACCTAGCTATAAATGGGTACTTAACTTTGAGTTAGGGAAGGAAAAGACAGCGAGGAAGGAAACTGGTCTCCCCACCTCTCGATGCTGGACCTAGTGTAGTGAAGTCTCTAACGCTCCACTACCGCAATAAGTTACCGGGTTTCGGGTTCAAAGCTTGGTAGTGTCACGCATCAGTCTAACCAGCTGTAAATGGGTACCTGACTCTGATCTTGAGTTAAAGAAGGCAACGGCAGCGACGAAGGGAACAGGTGTCACGCATTTATAGCTACGTAGGCCCCACCTCTCGAGCTTGGTAGTGTCACGCATCAGTCTAACCACCTATAAATGGGTACCTGACTCTGATCTTGAGTTAGAGAAGGCAACGGCAGCGACTTCCCTTGTTTCCTGTGTACCGTTAACTTGTAGAACTGATTCAATACCGTTTTATTGGTTTATACCAGAAATTGATTTTAGCGGTGAATTAACGCACAAGTACCCAGCCTTGTTTCACCCCTGTTTCTACTGTAAACCATTCTGTATTCCCTTTATTTGTTCTAACACAACATCTTGCATTGTCATATAGCGCTTTGATTATATTCACATATTTTGTTGGAAAACCATAGATTGTGGCATACTCTGTTCGTAATCGAATTTATTCAACATTAGCTGTTTAGTTGTGAAGTTTTGTATATGCACGGCGTATTATTACTGTCCTAGTTTCATTTTTTTAAACTTAGTTTTGTCATTTGTTTGTCATCTATATTGTCACTCTGATCTAACTATTTTTCAGTTCCACATGTAAAATGTACTGTCAGTGTAGAGTCCGTGTCTAGTCCAATTTTTTAGATTGCCGTTGTCTGACCTAGTTTTAGTTTTGTTCACCTTGTTACTTCCGGACATTTATTTAGTTCTTAATATCATTTCTAATGGTTGTAAATGGAAACTGTGATGTGATCTTGTACTTGTAATTCTTTTGTTTACTGTTTCTATTTTCATTCTTCACTAATATTAATAATATAATAATATAATGAAAATAATATAATACTTATAATTATATAAATGAAAATATTAGATGACAGAAATAATTTCAGTATTTTGCACTAGTAGGTCATAAACCACTAGTTATTTAGCCTGAGTAAGGCATGATATTATAAAATATTAGTAAATAAATTAATTTTTGAGCTTACAAATAATTGGTAAAGCGTATTATAGGTATCTGCTTGACTTAGTGAGTCACAGTACCATATCAGCCATTAGGCTTATATATATATAGTTGACTAAGTGAGTACCTTAGTTAGTTAATATGGCGACTTTAAAAACTTGTATAAAGATAGGAAAAGAATTTTCCTTGAAAGGTGACGCACTTAGAGATTTTGCTATGGCCGAACTGGCTAAAGCAAAACAAGAATTGGAGGAACAAAAAGCAATAGCAAAACAAGAAGAGGCAGAACGTGGAGCCAAAGAAGAGAAGAGGAAGGCAGAATTGAAACAAGAAGAGGCAGAACGTGCAGCCAAAGAAGAGAAGAGGAAGGCAGAATTGAAGCGAGAAGAGGCAGAACGTGAAGCCAAGGAAGAGAAGAAGAAAGCTGAATTGAAACGTGAATTGGCTGCACAAGAAGCTAAAGATAAAATAAAACGTATTAAGGAAGAGAAAAAAATGCATCAAGAAAAAGAGTTAGCGCTTATACGGTTAGAAGAATTGAGATTAAAAGCTCAACTTGCTACAAATAGCCATAATGGTGATTCACCTACTACTCCCCCATCTAACCAGGCTAGAGGCAATTATATGTTTAAACTACCTGTCTTTCATCAAAATTCCGACGATATATCATGCTACCTGACAAGATTTGAACACGTATGTAGGGCAAACAAACTTGATAAATCCTTATGGGTTTTAAAACTTGGTGAATTTTTGGCCGGTGAACCAATGACTGCTATAGAAACTATGGATCAGGCAGTTAGTGATAATTATGAAGCTGCAAATGCGTTGCTGTTGAAACGTTTCCAACTTAGCTAAGAAAGTTATAGGGTAAAATTCAAATCCATGATTCCGGACTCAAACAAAGATTTTTCAGAATTTGTTGCGGCCATACGAATTACTTTTAATAGATGGGTTGAACTTGCGGGTATTGATAAATCTTATGATCAACTTTTAGATTTAATGCTTGTTACGGTATATGATATTAGCGTTGTTTAGGACACAGTCGGTAACTAAGAAACGCTACCCTTTTCACATTGACCGTCAAGCTGTTAAGACGCGTCTGACTCTCCTTCCAATGTTGGGCATGGTATTGCCATACAGATATATTTTATGCAAGTACGGACATGGGTCAGTCCATTGCTATTACGAAGATTTGAAATGATTAAAGGTCAGTACGAAAGTGAAAATTAAGGAAGGATGAATTACAGTCCATAGTATTTGATTTTGCCAGACTCATAGACTCACTGTCGGCCGTTGGAAAACCCCAACCGCGCGTGCATACAGCTATGACAATCTGCATACAGTAATTTGATTATTGGACAAGGACTGATAGGATATATGGCATAGATATGCAGATATCCTATCAGTCCTTGTCCAATAATCAAATTACTGTATGCAGATTGTCATAGCTGTATGCACGCGCGGTTGGGGTTTTCCAACGGCCGACAGTGAGTCTATGAGTCTGGCAAAATCAAATACTATGGACTGTAATTCATCCTTCCTTAATTTTCAAAGCAGACACAAGAAATGGACTACAGGAGCAGACAGTCAGGGGCTTTAGCCTAGCTGTTGACGACCGCTAGCACTGATCGAAGCAACGGGAAAGATAAGTCTAGCTGTTTAAATTGTCGTCATTGCAAAACCGTAATACTGAGTCCATTTTGCTTTGATTAGGCATGTCTATGTATTTTCATGTATATATGTTAAATTTGTTTTCCATCGTATGTATTTGTTGTTAATTCGTGGGCCGGTTGGAGAGGGAACTGAAATCTCTGGGAATGTCGCGAACAGCTGACCACCTAGATTTCAGTCGTTCTTAGGGAACTTAAACGATTGCATTTTTGGAAGCCCATTGAGGTTGCCATTGGACAGTCTGTCCAAATCTGCTACCGTTTGACAATTTGCGTTAGCTGTACTGTCCCGTAGATAATTGGTGTATTTTATTCGTATTTAGTTAATAATTTTGTTCAGTTCTGTACCATGTTCGTTACTATTTCGTCCATTCTCCTCTGACTATCATTTATTTTATGATTATTAAATTTTCGTCCGTTATGAGTCCTGTGACGTCATCATTTTTCGCAGTCATTTTTTTTTTGTGTACCTTGAATATTCAGTTGACCTCAGGTCAGACCTTGACCCTTCATTTGGTCTGTGACATTTCCGCTTATTTTATTTAGTTCATAAATTCATTTTTAATTGTGAAAATGTCTTGTTTGCGTCTTGACATTGTTTGTACCCTTTAGTTGCATCATTGCTTGTCTGTCCTCATAATATATATTAATATTACATTAATAATATGATAATTATATGCAATAATACACTTGTAATTTAATTTAATTAATTTTTTTTGATAATTAAGATTAATATGGGACATTGCATAATTATGCAGTGATAGTCCAAGAAAGTAGCACTACAATTTATCATAGATGCCTAGGGCATAATAATATAATATATATATTGACAACATAAATAATCTTATAGCTACCTTTGAGGTAATAGACCCATTGTATATTATTTAATATACTTTTCTGGTACTAAGAGAGTGACTTAGTACATTGAACAATATAATTACTAGGAATTATACCCAACATTATTGGATATTGAGGTTAATTGGGTGATATAATTACATTATATTTAACAGATATCATAACTATTTATGATATAGTATTATTTAGATACAATATTGTTACAAAATATTGTCTATTAGGTGAACTTAAACATTAAGTTCAATACTATTGTGATTACTTATATTGAATATTTCTAAGTTGAGTAAGTATAATAATTACTCTGAAGCTACTATTGACTATTTTAATCAGTAATTATCAATAATTACTACAGATAAAAGTCAAAATGCTTACTATAGACCATTTCGTTAAAATTGGCCGTGATTATGGCTACAAATCTCAAGAACTTCGTCAGTTTGCTGAATCAGAACTGGAAAAATATGAAAGAAAGGAAGAAGAGAAAAAAGCTGCATTAAAGAAAGAGGAAGCAGAACTTGAGATGAAGCAAATTGCCAAGGAAAATAGATTGAGAGAGATTGCTCAACGTGAAAGAGAAGAGCAAAGAACAATCGCCAAACAGGAAGAAGAGAATAAATTGAAACGAGAGGAAATTATTTTACAACAAGAAATGGAATTGGCGCGTATTAAATTGGAGACAGCAAGATTACAAGCACAAAGTGCTGATGCAAACCAGAATAATAACGCACAAAATGGATCATCATCCAGCCAACCTAAACATTTCTATAACTTTAAATTACCCATTTTCAACTTGAACGTCGACGACCTTTCATCGTTCCTGGCACGGTTTGAACAGACTTGCAAATCTAACCATTTGCCTGAAGAGTCATGGGTACTCAAGTTAAATGAATTCTTGGTTGGAGAACCACTGACAGCTTCTCAAAATGCTGACCCATCAATAGCAAATAACTACGGTGCTATTAAGTCCTTGCTTTTACGAAGATTTCACCTGGACGAGGACACTGTAGGTTGAAATTTAAGGGAATTCTACCTGAATCTCCAAGGGATTTTGCTGGATTCATTGCGAATATACGCAATACATTTAATAGATGGGTTGAACTGGCAGAAGTCAACAAATCATACGACAAATTAGTTGATTTACTACTGCGGGATAAGGTATTATCTTCAGTTAGCCAGCCATTTTTTGCATATTTGCAGGAGCGTAAACCCGGTACTATGGATGAGTTAGAAAAAATTTCTTTAAACTACTGTTCGGCACATCCGAATGCAACCATTTCTAACTCCTCATTAAGAGAACCTCTACCTGTGGCGTCTAATATGGCCTACAATCATAATAGCAAACAAAGACATCACAGTGTAGACAGAAGCAGGTTCCAAAGAAATCACAATGTTAACTTTCAGAAGGGACATAATAATGATTTCAACAATAAAAATGAGTTCAACAGAGGTAGATCACGAGATAGAAATTATTCACCTCAAACAAACTACCACAATGGTCAACATAACACTCATTATAATCGATCACATACTCCCAATAATAATAGTAACTGGAATGGTAATAATCATGGCTCGAGACATCGAGATAATAGTTACTATAGAGGACGACGAGATAATTCTAACAATTATACTCGGAATCGATCTCATTCTCGGGGATCATCTCATTACAACCATAATACAGGGGCGGCAGTTACAAATAATACTACCCCTATAGCTCAGGTCCCACTTGACAATAATACAACACAGTCTTCTGCTGCATGTTTCGCTATTAATTATAATGTGGCAAATAGTTGCCAGCAATGCAATCTTGTTTTTCAGAAGGCGAAAGAAACAGTGCTTAACTGCGGACATATTATACCACAGGTAGGTCTTGCAGTCAACGATGGAACAGGCCTATTAATTTTTAACAGAGGATTAGTTAATGGATCCGTCGTCTCAGTGTTGAGGGATTCGGGATCCACAACGATTGGGGTACGACAGTCGCTGATACATCCCAGCTGTGCAACGGGGGAATATGTCCGTTGCATGACGTTTGGTGGAACAATAGAGTTTTACCCCACAGCTATTATTCATGTTAACACTCCTTTTTTCACAGGGAATGTAAAAGTATGTATGCTAAAAAAGCCTATAGCTGATTTGATGGTCGGTCGTATACACGGCAGTAAAGATTGTACTCCAGATGAGATTATAGAATGGGAGAAACATAACCTATGCACTGGAAACGCCGTGACAACTAGAGCGCAGACTCAACTCATGGAGAAAGTTGATGATAATAAAATGGATGCAGACAACCAAGAGGAATTTGTAGTCAATTCACCTATTGATAGGGAAACATTTGCAACCAAACAAAAAGAGGATAAATCTTTAAAAAAATTTTTTAAGTTGGTTGATAAAGTTGACAATCTATCCTCAGGTAATAATAACAAACATTGTTTTGTTATTAAAAATGGCATATTGATTAGATGTTTTAATGACAAATCACAAATGAAACAACAAGTTATGGTCCCATATACTTTTAGACGGTACATTCTTCAACACGCACATGACTCACATTGTGCTGGACATATGGGATATACTCGAACACGATCTCGAGTACTGTCTTCATTCTTTTGGCCAGGGGTGTCAAGAGATATTTCGCAGTATGTACGTTCCTGTACTACATGCCAAGAAGTGAAAGCACGTGGAGCTTTTCACACGGCGCCTATTCAGGCTTGCGATATCTCAGTGAGACCTTTTGACAAGATGGCAATAGACATTATTGGTCCATTGCTACCATCGGCCAGAGGACATAGATTCGTCCTTACGTGCATTGATTTGTGCACACGATGGCCAGAAGCTATCCCATTAAAGACCACCACTACCACAGATGTAGCTGATGCACTACATCTCATCTTTTCTAGAATAGGGTTTCCTAGAAAACTTTTATCAGACCATGGGTCACAGTTTATATCTGACACCATGAAGGAAGTCATGAAAACTTGGGACATTGATAGAAATTTAAGTAGTATTTATCATCCGATGAGTAATGGTGCGGTTGAAAGACTTAACCGTACACTTAAACAACTACTACATAAGGTTACTGCTAAGCACCCTCATGACTGGGACAGAGCACTCCCAGCTGTTCTATTTGCTTATCGGGAGGTACCGCATGAACAAACTGGCTTCTCTCCCTTTGAATTAGTTTTTGGTGCTCCCCCAAGAGGTCCTATGGGACTAATAAAAAACTTATTAATTGACGACGAGATGACTCAGGACACTCAGTCATCTTACGAGTACGTAATTAATCTTCGGAAGAACATTATTGAGTCTTGCCTGTTGGCAACAGCTTCTTCTGAGGCTGCAAAAGCTAAGGCTCGATCTCTACAAAATAAGTCTCGACGATTACGCCAATTATTCCCAGGCGACGAAGCTTATGTGTTACTTCCTCACAATAACAATAAATTATTGATATCTTGGAATGGTCCTTACAAAGTCATTGATAAAATTTCCGACGTTGATTACGTCTTAGATATCAAGGGACACAAAAAGATATTTCATATTAACATGCTCAAGCAATTTCATACACGTCCTGAACACTTACAGTCAATTTTTCATGAACTAGATGACAACACAGTATCCACTTGTCATTATACTAACTTATCTGTCATCCAGGAAGAAGAATCTTCTTTTCCTGAGGTACAGTTACCGTTACCTGTACCAGTAGTTCAACCTACTGAATCTTGGCGGGATGTAACCATCTCTTCAACGGTTACACCGCAACAGCGTCTACAGATTGCTAATTTATTACAATCTTATCCAGATGTGTTGACCGACGTTCCGGGTCGCACATCGGCTATCAGTCATGACATTACTCTCAATGACGATACACCTATTCGTGTACATCCCTATTCTGTTCCTTTACATTTCCTTGCTAAAACTACTAAGGAACTTGAACAGATGTTGTCTCTCGGAATCATTGAGACTAGTAATTCGCCATTCTCTTCTCCATTAGTGATTGTCCGGAAGAAGGACAATAACATTAGACTATGTGTTGATTATAGAAAATTAAATGCTAAGACTATAGTTGACAGCGAACCACATCCACTCATTGACGACTTACTGCCACGTCTATCTAACGCAACTATATTTAGTAAGATAGACTTAACAAAAGGTTATTGGCAGATACCACTGACCGAAAAGGCTAAGTACTACACCGCATTTTCCACGCCACAAGGTCTATACCAGTGGAACGTGATGCCTTTTGGGCTTGTTAATGCGCCAGCTACCTTCATTCGCCTGATGCGACAAATTTTATCAGGTAGACCAGACGTTATTACATATATTGACGACATATGCTTGTTTAGTTCGTCGTTTGAGGAACATGTTTCGGGACTTAGACATGTTTTTGACACTCTAAGGAATTATCATCTAACTGCTAAACCTACAAAGGTGCAAATCGCGTGTAATGAGATAACCTTTTTGGGACATATCATTGGATCGGGATATATCCGAACGTTACCTAGTACAGTCTCCAAAATTCTAAACATAGCAGTTCCTCAGACGAAGAAACAGGTCAGGAGTTTGTTAGGACTTGTTCAATATTACAGTAGATTCATACCAAACTTGTCATCCATCACGGCTGTATTGTCTTCATTGTTAAAAAAAGATATGCCGGTGAAGGTGACATGGACTGGTACATGCAATGAAACTTTCAACAAAATTATAAATTTGTTCTCACATGAACCAATTTTAAGACTTCCCGATGCTTCCAAAAGATTTTTCTTACGAACAGATGCTAGTAACTACGGCATTGGTGCATGCCTGCTCCAGAACCATGACGGCATTCTACATCCTACCTTGTATATCTCAAGAAAGCTAAAGCCGGCTGAAACAAAATACTCAACAGTTGACAAGGAACTTTTATCGGTGATCTGGGCAATAACGAAGCTTGAAAAGTTTCTCCTCGGTGCTCCCTTCACCATACAGACGGACCAACGTGCTGTAGCATCCTTGCGTCGATCAAATCATACAAGCCAGAAACTTGCCAGATATTCAATCATCCTACAGCCATTCGAGTTCTCCATTGAACACATACCTGGCACTGAAAATTGTGTGGCAGATGCATTGTCACGTAATCCTATTGACGACGAATAATCAACATTGACACTCTTAAACTACATCAATCAGAACTACATTGGATTGAACGATGTATCAACTATAAAGGAACTAACCTTGCCTTCAATTTAGACTTTATAAACACTATATGCATCACAGAATTGAATTAAAAGACAATCAAGGTATATATAGACATTCAAACTTCGTCTAACGTCCATACACGAGATATGAATACTCTTTGAACAATCATGGATTTATATCTGACGACAAACCGAACTGATGTTCCTGTGTATACTTAATTCTTGGATGCTGGGATAAATGACATTTCTTTCCAACGTAAACGTTTGACCTTTCTTGCCTAAAAGAATTCATCAGTATCAAGACTACGGATGGATCATCATATCCTATACTAATTAATTAGTTAACTTAACTTCTTAATTGAATTATTATCAATAAAATGAAATGTGAGAAAAAAAATGAAATGAAAGAACAAAAAAAAAAAAAAAAAGAACGAAATACTAAAAGAAGAAATTATGAAAAGAGAAAATAAATCTCACACAAGTATTAGATTAATAATTTTTTTTTTTAATGTACCTATACATTATTTAGTTAGTTAAATTAGATAGTTATTATTCACTAACACTTAACACACACAATTAAGTTAAAACTTATATTCGAATTTCTTTCTATTTCTTCTCACTTAGTTTGTCTTTTCTTCTCTCATAACATCGCATTACATTAGAACCTTAATAATTTAACTCTTAGTTTAATTAATTAATTTAATTTTAATTAGTCAAATTAATTCCTATATGACATACTAATACGACAGACCTTACTTTAATTTAATTTTATCATTCACTATTAACATTGGACATTTATTTAGTTGATATAATGACATGTATAATATTGATATATAATGTGATTTATGATTAGATGACTATGACAAATAGTTAGTTGACACGACCGCAACACGGTTCTACTCAGAACATCGTCGGCCATATGTCACAATTGTGTTAAATTTTTTTGAAAAATTGTTAAGTCGGATAGATATTGAAAAAAAATCTATCGATTTTTTTTTTCCCCGGTGTACAGGGAATTGTTACGGTATATGATATTAACGCCGTCTGCTAAAGGTTACCAGACGTGCAATTATAAAGGTTAAGACATTTAATATATTGCGATAGATGTTTCAATTAATGAACGCTTTATACACGATCGATTATGACGTGTATAGCGTTGTTTAGGACACAGTCGGTAACTAAGAAACGCTACCCTTTTCACATTGACCGTCAAGCTGTTAAGACGCGTCTGACTCTCCTTCCAATGTTGGGCATGGTATTGCCATACAGATATATTTTATGTAAGTACGGACATGGGTCAGTCCATTGCTATTACGAAGATTTGAAATGATTAAAGGTCAGTACGAAAGTGAAAATTAAGGAAGGATGAATTACAGTTCATAGTATTTGATTTTGCCAGACTCATAGACTCACTGTCGGCCGTTGGAAAACCCCAACCGCGCGTGCATACAGCTATGACAATCTGCATACAGTAATTTGATTATTGGACAAGGACTGATAGGATATCTGCATATCTATGCCATATATTTTCAAGTTATAATATGTACCTTTGTGATCAACATGCATGAATCGTTTTGACGTGTAAACTGTATTAAATGTTGGTGGACTCAATGGAACCGACTTGTCACATCAATCGTATTCCAAGTCATTCAATTATTGTTCAGAATCTTCCACCCCTGCATTCGCGTAATCTTACATAGAAGGCACGATACACGATCACTCAAGAATATCAAGAAGATAAAACAATGGCCAGACATTTATAACTGTTTTATTAATATCACATGGAACATTATTCAGAGCTAACCAAACCACGCCTTGCAACAGACCACTTCCACTTGCAACAATGCTAAGGGATAAAGTATTATCCTCAGTTAGCAAACCTTTTTTGTGGTTTTTACAAGAACGCAAACCACCTACATTATCTGCTTTAGAACAAATTGAAGTCCAATATTGCACCGCACATCCGGGTTCTTGTATTGCAAATACACAATTAAAAGAGGCCTTACCAGTTGCTTTAGCTGCAACATGGAATGGTACTCATAGGACAAGAGCTCAGTCTTGATAGAAATTTCTTACACAAGAGATATAATGACAATAATTATTATAAAAATAATGATTTCATCAGGAATGATAATTTCCATAGAGGTAGACAACAATTCAGACAGCAGACACCTCAATACAGGAATAACAACAACTTTCAACAAGGTTCAAACTGGAAGAAATCATATAGCTTCACTCCAAATAATAATAGTCACAATAACTGGAGTAATAATAATCAAAATTACAGATCAAGGAATAATAGTTACAATGGTAGACAACAAAATAATTCCGGTGATCGTCACCGACAGCGGTCTAATTCATGTGGACCACAAAGGTTCGAAAACAATGCAGGGGAGGCACTAACTAGCAGTACTCCTTTGGGTAATCATGACAATAATAATCAGGTACATTCTTCTTCATGTTGTGCATTTGATTTCGATGTGGCAAATAGTTGCCAAGAATGCCTAACTATCTTTCAGAAAGACATTCCTACTATGTTGAAGTGTGGACATCCTCTCCCAGCAGTTAGTCTCTCTGCAAATGACGGTACGGGAACTTTGATCTTCAACAGAGGATTGGTCAATGGTACTTTGGTATCAGTGTTGAGAGATTCTGGATCTACCACCATAGGCATTCGACAATCTCTAGTACATCCTAGGTGTTTAACTAATGGAAGTGTTAAGTGCGTTACATTCGGAGGTACTATTGAGTACTATCCCACTGCCATAAGAGATGTATATACACCATTTTTTTCAGGTAAAGTCAGAGTTTGTATGTTGCAAAATCCAGTCGCTGACCTTACGGTGGGTCGCATCCATGATAGTAAGGATCGCACACCTGATGAAATTGTGGATTGGGAAATAAAAAATTTGCAACCCTATTGCAATACAAACGCTGTCATTGCTATGATTCGATTTCGTGCCAACAAATTGAATGCATGTGGCACATTATTTTCTAATTTTGGTCTTTGCACCATTCTGGAAACTGAGGAGGATGATGAGACTCTCCCAGGTAATTATAATAATGGTGATGTCAGGAGTGATATACCAAGAAGTGGTGACATTAACACTACATGCACATCAACTGTCACTCAGGTTGACACTGTTGTGCGTATATCTTATGATGTACCAATACGCAGATACATATCCGATATAACTATTACCTTACGCAAATTTTTCTATTTATATTTGTGGCCTCTGTTCACAAGTACACTACTGACATCTTGTTTGACATACACTCAGATAGTTAGAGGCTTCTCAATTTTTAATCACGCACGTTTTCTTCGTAAAATGATGTTGATTGTTTTCTTACTTTTTATCTTGAGTACGATGTCCAGTGCTCATTGCACTACTCATGAGACAGTGACGTTTCAGTCCACCACTGACATGCGTATTCATGTCATGTCACATTCGGATATGACTCATCACTCTCAGTTATCATTGGTTAGTCTTTTTAGTAATTTTTTTGGGGTGTTTCATGCTCTTCCTAAACACTTACAATCTCTTTTTCATGATCTAGATGACAAATCAGTTGGTTCTTGTCAATATTCTAGTCTATCAGTAATTCAGGAGGAAGAATCGTCTTTTCCTGAAATAAAGATGTCTCTTCCTGTACCTGCTTTAAAGACTACAGAATCTTGGCGAGATGTGTCTATTTCTCCTTCGGTTACATCACAGCAACATCGTCAAATTTCTAATCTGTTGAAGTCTTTTTCTGATGTGTTGACTGACCTGCATGGTCGTACATCAGTTATCTGTCATGACATCATTCTTAAAGATAATACACCTATTCGCCTACGTCCCTATTCAGTTCCGGTTCATTACCAAAGTAAGACAGCTCAGGAACTTGAACAGATGTTAAGTTTAGGTATCATTGAGAATAGCAATTCTCCTTTTTCTTCACCACTAGTTATTGTCAAAACAAAAAAGACAATAACATTCGTTTATGTGTTGACTATAGAAAATTGAATGCTCAGACAGTCGCTGACAATGAACCACATCCACTTCTCGACGACTTACTTACTCATCTGTCGACAGCTAAATTTTTTACGAAAATAGATCTGACTAAGGTATATTGGCAGATTCCCTTAACAGAGCAATCCAAATATCTTACTGCGTTTTCGACTCCACAAGGTCTATACCAGTGGAACGTCATGCCTTTTGGGCTTATGAACGCACCGGCAACATTTATTCGCATGATGCGAAAAATTTTATCACATAGATCAGACGCCATTACATACATAGACGATATCTCTTTATTCATTTCGTCATTTGAAGAACATTTTTCATGACTTAGTTCCTTATTGGATATTTTAAGGTCAAACAATCTGACTGCAAAACCGACTAAGGTCCAAATTGCATTTCAGGAAATTACTTTCCTGGGTCATATCATTGCGTCTGGTCGCACTCAAATCATTCCCCGAAATGTTTCTAAAATTTTAAAATTGTCTATTCCTAAGACGAAAAAGCAAGTTAGAAGTTTACTAGGTTTAGTACAATATTATAGTAGGTTCATCCCTAACTTGTCATCTATCACAGCTGTATTGTCTTCCCTTTTAAGGAAAGGCATGCCTATGCAGATAAAATGGACTGAAGACTGCGACAAAACATTTAATAAAATAATCAACATTTTTTCCAGTCCACCGATTTTAGAGTTGCCAGATATTTAAAAAATATATTTTCTTCGTACAGATGCGAGCAATTACGGATTAGGTGCTAGTCTTCTCCAAGATCATGAGGGCGTACTCCACACAACGTTATTCATATCAAGAAAGCTCACGGACACCGAACAAAAATACTCCGTGACTGATAAGGAGTTACTTGCGGTCGTATGGGCGATCCAAAAACTAGAGAAATTTCTGCTTGGAGCTCCTTTTATCGTGCAGACAGACCAAAAATCGGTAGCTGCCCTCAGACGAGCCAACCACAAAAGCCCGAAGCTGGTTCGATTTTCGATACTCCTTCAACCTTTCCAGTTCACCATCCAATCCATCCCGGGTTCTGAGAACGTCGTGGCTGATTCTTTGTCTCGCGACCCTTCCTCATCATCAGATGTAAATTGATGATGCGATTCTACTGAACCACGAACGTTTATGCACTTTTTCTCCAGTCGATGAATGTATGGATAACTCCTATGATATCTACGTTCCAGTTTCATGGTGTTTCATAATTACATAACAATGCGTATCTCCATAATACATTAATAAGGAATTAATAACATTGGACAAAATAATAAGTCATCTCGATTGATCGTTCCAATCTTCCATGATGTGTTGCTGAACCTTCACTAACAAGATGGATTAAAGTCTTTTATCTACGGACATTTGGAAATTTATAAACAGCATTCGGTATTCCTTATACATATTGTATATTTTATTGCTGACGTTATCATTTGAACATTATCAAATATCAAAAAGACTTTCAATTTTCGGCCCATGTCAACCCATTCGATATGCACTACAAGTACTTAAATGACAAACTTTGGGTTAAAATAGTGGTCTCGAATCAATTTCATGTCGAGAAACGTTTATGATAGGAACGCAAGTGACAACTGACTCATTCATCTCTCAATAATTCGCGTGGAGCTTTCAAATAATATGTCAATTTCAATTAACACCCATCGCTGATTCTTCAAAGACATGATTATGGACTTTGGTTTGTGTCCATATATCTCTCACTCGTTACAGTGCGATCTACCAGCACTATACGCTCGATCTTTAAAACAATTGTTTAATACGTACACCTTCCAGGGTGTAGTGAAATTGACAGAGATACAACGGTAAAATACCTCCAAAGATAACATGTAAGGATAAAAACATAATGCGTAGGCTGCTGATAGTACATGATCGCCCAGACCGCGGGTCATCACCCTCCATAAAAATTGACTTGCTAGACAGGAGGGGAACGGCGGATAAAAAGGAAAAAATATGACTGGAAAGATTGCGTGAGACTAGAAAGGCTAAGGAGACGCAATTGGGGGGGAAACGGAGAAAAGTCACGTTTCCCAAGTTGACATAAAGTAAGGAACTCGACAGAAGGGACCTTGGATATGTTACGCCACAGTCATTTATTGGTCGCTTTTGCGATACCAAGCCTTTGATTTGAATTCAGCGGCAGAACGCAGATGTTTGGAATATTACAAAAATTAAAAAGTAACTTTTTCGTAATATTAATGTTAGGAATATAAAAATTAGCTGGCCGATGGCCCATTCTGAGCAGTGAACTAATATGTTCTTAATTTTACAGACGGATAGATAATATTGAAGATAATGACAAAAGACAGTGTTGTTCACATCAGCGACAGACTGTATGGAATAAAAAGTGTCGCTATTTGCACAAAAAAACACGACCTTGAGACGCAGGTGTTCAAATCTACTTAGTAGGGAAGCGAAGGGACATTGGTGGGAGCTGTGTCTAAATATAACTTTTAACGACAAAATTTTGGAGGGGAGAGAAAGGTTGGTTCAAAAATCAAGTACGTTTTGAAAAAAAAAACAAGTAGAGACGGACAGACTAACAGATAAACATCCATACTTGACTGAAGCATGACTGAAATGACTTTAGGGTAGGAAATTTGAATTTGAAATAAACCTAGGCAGTGATTGGCCACAGACAATCATTTTATCGGCGCTCAGACGCGCAAGTGGGGCCATTCCTCAATAGTTGTTCGATGATAGACACAGTATTTTAAAGTGTGGTGATTTCCAAATGAAAGAAAGTGAAATAAGTTCAGGGACGCCATACTATAGCCAGCAGCTCAGCTGAGTTTTGCTAGCATTTCTGTGTTCTTTATTCATAATCTGGTAAGATTGAAATTATTTCTTTGTATATTTTGAATATTGTTTAATGTTCGAGTGATTTGATACTGCCATATCGAAATCTAGCCTTACAAACAAGTAGGGATTTGCTCTAGACCCCCGCCCAAGTCAGGGTCTAGGGACCAACAATATACATAAACTCCAGCAAGGGTTAGGAAAGACAGATCAAGTGTTGAGAATAATGAAACATATTACCTATCCACTTTTAGGGAAGGAAACTAATAAATATTTTTCAGAATCTATAGTCTGGGAGGACCTATCTGATGTAAACCACCATGGTAAATGTGCTGTTTGGTCAGAGAGATCTGACCTGTCTGTATGATGTGGTTGTTGTGTCCGTGTTGTGTCCAGACGTGGGTAGAGAATAGAATTTTGACACATAGCCAATACTTTGATTGCAGAGCTGTGAGTTTCAGTTGTCAACAAGGCGGTGTCCATTCAGTTGGTGATTTTACTCGAGTGTATCTGTGCAGTACGTTGTGACAGAGACCACTATTATTGCCCGCTAGCACGGAGAGGTGGAGTCACCAGACCACTATTATTGCCCGCCAGCACGGAGAGGTGGGACCACCAGATTTCAGCATCAGAGCTACTTCTTCAAGATGAGTGAGCCTCTGGTCTGCTGGAAGTTCACCAACGCCTTTTAGTTACTAATACCCCATAAAATTCCTGCAATTTACTGGACACTGTGTAGTCAATATAGACAGGTGTGATGAGGCCACCCCAACAGCACAAGCATTAACTATCCTCCCAAGTAGATGAATACTAGAACATTTTAATAAAACTAACTAGTCTAGTACTTATATATGTACACTCTTGCATTTATTATGTAATATACCATGCATTTTTCATAATTTCTAAATCTTTTAAGTTCTGGTCAACATAAAACTTGATCCAGGACAAATAAATGTAAAAACATTTCTATCAAAAATTTTACACACGTGAGTTAGTTCAGTGTATTTTAACATTTGTTAATATTATTAGTCTGCTTAAATATCTGTGGGTGTATCTATAACTATCACACCACATTACATATCATTACCCTAGACATTTTACATAGCTACATTCATTAAGAAAAAAAATTGAGTGTGAGGTCGTAGTGGTAGCAAGAAAGGCCTTCTGACAATTCACAACTACATTTTATCTCAGGAGCCTTCACAGCTGGCCTCATACATTACATTTAGTAATATCACCATCATACAATACCATCAAACCCACTACATACATTGGGGTCTTGTCCAGGGATAATTAGCCCAACAGTAATATTAGGATCTCCTGGTTGGAGAAATAAAATTAGGGAAAAAAAATTGTGAAATTCCCTTTAAAATTAAAAGTGTCCCTGCAGATAAAAGTTGGTGAATCTTCACAGCCAGTGATAATTAATTAGTTAACTGGTTAGTTAGAATTAGTTAGACTATAGTCATAAGAAGTACTTAGTGTATTTACTGGTTAGAGATTTAGCTTGTATATTATTATATTGTCTGAAAAGTATGGCGGAGCTAGCAAAATTCCGATCAGCTGCTGTGCTGACCGCAAAGGAGATGGGAATGGATGGTCAAATTTTAATTCAATATGTAACGGCTGAATGTGATAAATATATTGAAAGGGAAGATAGAAAGGTAGCTGAAGAGAAGAGGTTACAAATTGAGGCAGAAGAAAAACGACAGCAAAGGGAGGCAGAAGAAAAAAGGTTGACTGCCGAAAGGGAGGCAGAAGATAGAAGGTTGCAAAGGGAGCACGAATTACGACTAAGGGAGCTGGAATTACAAGGCCCGGCTCCTGAAAATGGTGCCAGCCCTTTTGCCTCAGATGCTACGCCCAGTCTGGGAGCCTCAAACTCAGCTATGGGGTTTCATTTAGACCATTTTGTTGAAAAAGACGATGACATAGAGGGGTACCTAGGACGTTTTGAGTTATTAGCTACTACATATGGGTTAGAGAGAGAGAGGTGGAGTTTAAAGCTATCACAGGGATTGAGAGGTACTTCTTATGAAGTATTTGCCAAAATGAACAGGGAAGACCAAGACAATTATGACATGTTAAAGCAGGCTTTGTTATTAAGGTACGAGAAGAATGGTGAATTTTATCGTAAGAAATTTAGAAATGCCAAACTGTTGTCTGGGGAGACATACCACCAATTCTCTGCTAGACTAGAAACCTATTTGGAGAAATGGACGGCTCTGGGGAAGACCCAAGATCTTAAAGAAATGATCATGATTGAGCAATTGAGAGAGTCCATGGCTCCAGACATGAGAAAATTTCTCATGGAACAAGGTGCAGAGAAGTTGGGGGAAATTTTAAATGTTGCTGAGAGGTATCAGGCAGCTCAGGCAGAGGTAAGTGGTGCTAAAAAGAAGCACATAGACAATTTTAAAGCTCCACAGCAATTTAATAAATTTGATAATAGAGAGCAGGGAAATAAAGGTAGGACAAACTTTGAGCGGCCAAGAAATGACTATCGCGACAGAAACTCACAGTTCAATGACCAAAAGTTCAATGAAAGAAAACCGTTGAACCAAGGAAAAAGATGGTGTAAATGGTGCAAGAAGGATAACCATAACACCGAATTTTGTAGAAGGAAACCTTCAAACATTGCTGCAATGAAGTCGGGGACGCGAAGATTAAAGGTTAATCCTAATGGACAACAGGAACCTTATCACCCCCCAGTTTGTGAGGATGTTATTTGTAATGGGGTCACCATAAGGTGCCTTTATGATACAGGTTTGGATTATGATTCAGTTGTGAAGTCTAGCCTAGTGGACCCAAGTCAGTATACCACAGAAACAGTGGAAATACAAGGGGCGACTAAGGACATACCACTCATGACACTTCCCATCGCAAGGATAACGGTGAAAACTCGCTATGTGGAAGGAGAAATCAGAGCAGCAGTGATAGATGAACCAATCTACCCTCTGATATTGGGGTGTAGATACGTCTTCTTGGGGAATCCCGAGAAACCTGGGATCATGGCGACAGTGCAGACCAGGTCACAGAAGAAGGAGGAAGAAGGTGAACCTATAAATGCTCATCCAGAGGAGATGAGGAAGGCGCAGGCTGAGGATAGGACACTCAAGCCCTGTTTTAAAAAATTGCCCAAATGCCACACACCTCCGAGCAAGGGGGAATATTTCATGAAGAACAAACTCTTATACAGGAAGGCCGGAACTGGAACAAATGGTCACAACCAGCTGGTTCTTCCCACTTCATATAGAGATAAAGTGATGGAACTCGGGCATGCGATTCCCTTCAGTGGTCACATGGGGATCAGCGCCACAGGACAGCGTATAGCTTGTCATTACTTCTGGCCAGGGATAACGGAGGATATAAAAAGATATGTCAAATCCTGCCCAGAATGTCAAAGGGTAGCTCCAAAGCACTGGACTGCTCCTGCAACTCTAGGGGAAATGCCCATAGTGGGAACACCTTTTGAGAGGGTTGCAGTGGATATTGTAGGACCTCTCACTCGGACCAAGAGGAGGAACAGTTACATCCTTACTCTGGTGGACACTTGTTCTATGTGGGGAGAGGCGGTAGCCCTGCCATCAATTGATTCAAAACATGTAGCAGAGGCACTACTTACAATATTTACCCGATTAGGATTCCCGCATCAAATCTTGACGGATAATGGTTCTCAGTTCAAGGGGAAACTAACGGAAGAAGTTTTTAAGCTATTTCAAGCCAGACACTTTCATTGTAGTCCGTACCATCCACAAGGGAACGGCCAGGTAGAGAGGTTCAACGGGACTCTCATTTCTATCCTGAGAAAGCTGGCACACGAAAAACCGGATCTGTGGGATCAATTCCTGCCCGCCGCATTGTTTGCGTACCGGGAGGTACCACATAGTTCAACCGGGATGGCTCCCGCAACTCTGCTATTTGGGAGGCCAATAAAAGGTCCATTAGAAGCTCTATTAAGGACCTGGACAGATGAGAAGGCGGAAGAGACTGTTACCTCATCGTATCAATACGTGAACGAACTGACCACTCGTTTGAAAGCTGGATGGAAACTGGCAAATGATAATTTGAAGCAAGCCAGGAAGAAACATGCAGCATATTTTAATAGGAAGGCAAAGGACAGGGAACTGGCAGTCGGAGAGAAGGTGCTGCTTCTACTACCCGGAAGCCAGAATAAATTACAAATTGGTTGGCAAGGTCCATATACGGTTCTAGAGAAGGTGTCTAGAACAAACTATAAAATTGACAAAAAGGGGAAGGAGAAAGTTTATCATGTAAACCTGTTAAAGAAGTATCTGGACAGACCACTCCAGGAAAGCACCCCTTATTGACCTTGGCTATTGCAACCCAGATGCAAAAAGAACCACTCACCTCACATGAATACCCATTACATCCTTGTGAAACAGCAGCACAGGTAAAAGTCAGTAAGCACCTGACTAAAAACCAGAGGGAGAGAGTTCAACAGGTTCTGGAGGAACATACAGATGTATTAACAGATAAACCAGGCCATACAAATTTGCTACAGTATGACATGAAACTGGTAGACTCAAACCCAATCTGTATGAGAGCCTATTCTATTCCGTTCGCGAAGGAGAAGGCATTGAAGGAAGAAATAGAGTATTTGTTGAAGGAGGGGATTATTTCGCACAGTGAATCATCTTTTAGTTCTAGTGTCGTTTTGTTGAGAAAACCGTCTGGGGAACACAGACTGTGCATAGATTACAGGAAACTGAATGCTGTCACAGAAGGACAAGTGGATCCATTACCAGACACAAAACAGTTATTTGCCAGACTGAACAAGGCAAAATACTTTTCAAAGGTGGATCTTAGTAAAGGCTATTACCAGATCCCAGTGAAGCCTGAAGTGAGACCTTATTTGGCTTTTAGCACTTCGGATGGACATTATGAATTCAATATGCTACCATTCGGACTGAAAAATGCTCCGAGTGTGTTTTCAAGGATGATGCGCAAATTGTTGGATCCCCTGAATAACCCATGTATCACGAATTTCATGGATGATATTCTCGTCGCCACAGAGACATTTGAAGAACACATTGAAGCTCTGGAGATGTTGTTTGCTAGACTTCGGGAGGCGAACTTAACTGCTAGGCCAACAAAATGTTGTATTGGATGCAAAGAGTTGGAATTCTTGGGACACACTGTATATCAGGGTAATATGACCCCTGATCCTAAGAACTTGGAAAAACTGCAGAGAGCACCTAGGCCGCAAACAAAAAAGGACGTGCGATCATTTGTGTCGTTATGCGGATTTTATCAGAAATACATCAAGAATTTTAACGCTATTTGTGCTCCTCTGACTGATCTGACTCGCAAGGGACTTCCAGATAAAATTATTTGGACTGCACAATGTGAACTAGCGTTCCAAGAGTTAAAGGAAAAACTCACTAGCAAGCCTATTCTCAAACTGCCTGATTTGACACAGGACTTTGTCTTAAGAACCGATGCAAGTAATGTAGGACTAGGAGGGGCTTTGTTGCAAAGATCATCTTCACCTGATGGGGAACTGAAACCAGTCGCTTATGCAAGCCGTAAATTGAATAAGGCGGAACAAGGATACTCCACAAGCGAAAAAGAATGTTTAGCGTTAATCTGGGCAATAAAGAAGTTTCAAATCTATCTGTATGGTAGGACTTTTGTGGTGGAGACGGACCATCAGCCTCTCGTATTCTTATCTCAGGCTAAGCATGAAAACGCAAGATTGCTGAGGTGGTCTTTATTGCTTCAACCTTATCAGTTCAGTATCCAATATATCCCAGGCAAATTGAATGTCGGTGCAGATTTCCTCAGTCGGCACCCCTGTGATCAAAATTAGAGTAGTGGCAGACGTGAGGAGTAATTTTACCTATGTGTATCGCTGGTTTTGGAACTTGCCATAGGCATGTTTTCAAGTGGGGAGATGTGTAGTGAAATTGACAGAGATACAACGGTAAAATACCTCCAAAGATAACATGTAAGGATAAAAACATAATGCGTAGGCTGCTGATAGTACATGATCGCCCAGACCGCGGGTCATCACCCTCCATAAAAATTGACTTGCTAGACAGGAGGGGAACGGCGGATAAAAAGGAAAAAATATGACTGGAAAGATTGCGTGAGACTAGAAAGGCTAAGGAGACGCAATTGGGGGGGAAACGGAGAAAAGTCACGTTTCCCAAGTTGACATAAAGTAAGGAACTCGACAGAAGGGACCTTGGATATGTTACGCCACAGTCATTTATTGGTCGCTTTTGCGATACCAAGCCTTTGATTTGAATTCAGCGGCAGAACGCAGATGTTTGGAATATTACAAAAATTAAAAAGTAACTTTTTCGTAATATTAATGTTAGGAATATAAAAATTAGCTGGCCGGATGGCCCATTCTGAGCAGTGAACTAATATGTTCTTAATTTTACAGACGGATAGATAATATTGAAGATAATGACAAAAGACAGTGTTGTTCACATCAGCGACAGACTGTATGGAATAAAAAGTGTCGCTATTTGCACAAAAAAACACGACCTTGAGACGCAGGTGTTCAAATCTACTTAGTAGGGAAGCGAAGGGACATTGGTGGGAGCTGTGTCTAAATATAACTTTTAACGACAAAATTTTGGAGGGGAGAGAAAGGTTGGTTCAAAAATCAAGTACGTTTTTGAAAAAAAAAACAAGTAGAGACGGACAGACTAACAGATAAACATCCATACTTGACTGAAGCATGACTGAAATGACTTTAGGGTAGGAAATTTGAATTTGAAATAAACCTAGGCAGTGATTGGCCACAGACAATCATTTTATCGGCGCTCAGACGCGCAAGTGGGGCCATTCCTCAATAGTTGTTCGATGATAGACACAGTATTTTAAAGTGTGGTGATTTCCAAATGAAAGAAAGTGAAATAAGTTCAGGGACGCCATACTATAGCCAGCAGCTCAGCTGAGTTTTGCTAGCATTTCTGTGTTCTTTATTCATAATCTGGTAAGATTGAAATTATTTCTTTGTATATTTTGAATATTGTTTAATGTTCGAGTGATTTGATACTGCCATATCGAAATCTAGCCTTACAAACAAGTAGGGATTTGCTCTAGACCCCCGCCCAAGTCAGGGTCTAGGGACCAACAATATACATAAACTCCAGCAAGGGTTAGGAAAGACAGATCAAGTGTTGAGAATAATGAAACATATTACCTATCCACTTTTAGGGAAGGAAACTAATAAATATTTTTCAGAATCTATAGTCTGGGAGGACCTATCTGATGTAAAACCACCATGGTAAATGTGCTGTTTGGTCAGAGAGATCTGACCTGTCTGTATGATGTGGTTGTTGTGTCCGTGTTGTGTCCAGACGTGGGTAGAGAATAGAATTTTGACACATAGCCAATACTTTGATTGCAGAGCTGTGAGTTTCAGTTGTCAACAAGGCGGTGTCCATTCAGTTGGTGATTTTACTCGAGTGGATCTGTGCAGTACGTTGTGACAGAGACCACTATTATTGCCCGCCAGCACGGAGAGGTGGGACCACCAGATTTCAGCACCAGAGCTACATATGTAAGATGAGTGAGCCTCTGGTCTGCTGGAAGTTCACCAACGCCTTTTAGTTACTAATACCCCATAAAATTCCTGCAATTTACTGGACACTGTGTAGTCAATATAGACAGGTGTGATGAGGCCACCCCAACAGCACAAGCATTAACTATCCTCCCAAGTAGATGACTACTAGAACATTTTAATAAAACTAACTAGTCTAGTACTTATATATGTACACTCTTGCATTTATTATGTAACATTCCATGCATTTATTCCATAATTTTTAAATCTTTTAAGTTCAGGTCAACATAAAACTTGATCCAGAACAAATAAATGTAATATAATTCTATCAAAAATTTTACACACGTGAGTTAGTTCAGTGTATTTTAACATTTGTTAATATTATTAGTCTGCTTAAATATCTGTGGGTGTATCTATAACTATCACACCACATTACATATCATTACCCTAGACATTTTACATAGCTACATTCATTAAGAAAAAAAATTGAGTGTGAGGTCGTAGTGGTAGCAAGAAAGGCCTTCTGACAATTCACAACTACATTTTATCTCAGGAGCCTTCACAGCTGGCCTCATACATTACATTTAGTAATATCACCATCATACAATACCATCAAACCCACTACATACATTGGGGTCTTGTCCAGGGATAATTAGCCCAACAGTAATATTAGGATCTCCTGGTTGGAGAAATAAAATTAGGAAAAAAAAAAAATTGTGAAATTCCCTTTAAAATTAAAAGTGTCCCTGCAGATAAAAGTTGGTGAATCTTCACAGCCAGTGATAATTAATTAGTTAACTGGTTAGTTAGAATTAGTTAGACTATAGTCATAAGAAGTACTTAGTGTATTTACTGGTTAGAGATTTAGCTTGTATATTATTATATTGTCTGAAAAGTATGGCGGAGCTAGCAAAATTCCGATCAGCTGCTGTGCTGACCGCAAAGGAGATGGGAATGGATGGTCAAATTTTAATTCAATATGTAACGGCTGAATGTGATAAATATATTGAAAGGGAAGATAGAAAGGTAGCTGAAGAGAAGGGCAGAAGAAAAACGACAGCAAAGGGAGGCAGAAGAAAAAAGGTTGACTGCCGAAAGGGAGGCAGAAGATAGAAGGTTGCAAAGGGAGCACGAATTACGACTAAGGGAGCTGGAATTACAAGGCCAGGCTCCTGAAAATGGTGCCAGCCCTTTTGCCTCAGATGCTACGCCCAGTCTGGGAGCCTCAAACTCAGCTATGGGGTTTCATTTAGACCATTTTGTTGAAAAAGACGATGACATAGAGGGGTACCTAGGACGTTTTGAGTTATTAGCTACTACATATGGGTTAGAGAGAGAGAGGTGGAGTTTAAAGCTATCACAGGGATTGAGAGGTACTTCTTATGAAGTATTTGCCAAAATGAACAGGGAAGACCAAGACAATTATGACATGTTAAAGCAGGCTTTGTTATTAAGGTACGAGAAGAATGGTGAATTTTATCGTAAGAAATTTAGAAATGCCAAACTGTTGTCTGGGGAGACATACCACCAATTCTCTGCTAGACTAGAAACCTATTTGGAGAAATGGACGGCTCTGGGGAAGACCCAAGATCTTAAAGAAATGATCATGATTGAGCAATTGAGAGAGTCCATGGCTCCAGACATGAGAAAATTTCTCATGGAACAAGGTGCAGAGAAGTTGGGGGAAATTTTAAATGTTGCTGAGAGGTATCAGGCAGCTCAGGCAGAGGTAAGTGGTGCTAAAAAGAAGCACATAGACAATTTTAAAGCTCCACAGCAATTTAATAAATTTGATAATAGAGAGCAGGGAAATAAAGGTAGGACAAACTTTGAGCGGCCAAGAAATGACTATCGCGACAGAAACTCACAGTTCAATGACCAAAAGTTCAATGAAAGAAAACCGTTGAACCAAGGAAATAGATGGTGTAAATGGTGCAAGAAGGATAACCATAACACCGAATTTTGTAGAAGGAAACCTTCAAACATTGCTGCAATGAAGTCGGGGACGCAAAGATTAAAGGTTAATCCTAATGGACAACAGGAACCTTATCACCCCCCAGTTTGTGAGGATGTTATTTGTAATGGGGTCACCATAAGGTGCCTTTATGATACAGGTTTGGATTATGATTCAGTTGTGAAGTCTAGCCTAGTGGACCCAAGTCAGTATACCACAGAAACAGTGGAAATACAAGGGGCGACTAAGGACATACCACTCATGACACTTCCCATCGCAAGGATAACGGTGAAAACTCGCTATGTGGAAGGAGAAATCAGAGCAGCAGTGATAGATGAACCAATCTACCCTCTGATATTGGGGTGTAGATACGTCTTCTTGGGGAATCCCGAGAAACCTGTGATCATGGCGACAGTGCAGACCAGGTCACAGAAGAAGGAGGAAGAAGGTGAACCTATAAATGCTCATCCAGAGGAGATGAGGAAGGCGCAGGCTGAGGATAGGACACTCAAGCCCTGTTTTAAAAAATTGCCCAAATGCCACACACCTCCGAGCAAGGGGGAATATTTCATGAAGAACAAACTCTTATACAGGAAGGCCGGAACTGGAACAAATGGTCACAACCAGCTGGTTCTTCCCACTTCATATAGAGATAAAGTGATGGAACTCGGGCATGCGATTCCCTTCAGTGGTCACATGGGGATCAGCGCCACAGGACAGCGTATAGCTTGTCATTACTTCTGGCCAGGGATAACGGAGGATATAAAAAGATATGTCAAATCCTGCCCAGAATGTCAAAGGGTAGCTCCAAAGCACTGGACTGCTCCTGCAACTCTAGGGGAAATGCCCATAGTGGGAACACCTTTTGAGAGGGTTGCAGTGGATATTGTAGGACCTCTCACTCGGACCAAGAGGAGGAACAGTTACATCCTTACTCTGGTGGACACTTGTTCTATGTGGGGAGAGGCGGTAGCCCTGCCATCAATTGATTCAAAACATGTAGCAGAGGCACTACTTACAATATTTACCCGATTAGGATTCCCGCATCAAATCTTGACGGATAATGGTTCTCAGTTCAAGGGGAAACTAACGGAAGAAGTTTTTAAGCTATTTCAAGCCAGACACTTTCATTGTAGTCCGTACCATCCACAAGGGAACGGCCAGGTAGAGAGGTTCAACGGGACTCTCATTTCTATCCTGAGAAAGCTGGCACACGAAAAACCGGATCTGTGGGATCAATTCCTGCCCGCCGCATTGTTTGCGTACCGGGAGGTACCACATAGTTCAACCGGGATGGCTCCCGCAACTCTGCTATTTGGGAGGCCAATAAAAGGTCCATTAGAAGCTCTATTAAGGACCTGGACAGATGAGAAGGCGGAAGAGACTGTTACCTCATCGTATCAATACGTGAACGAACTGACCACTCGTTTGAAAGCTGGATGGAAACTGGCAAATGATAATTTGAAAGCAAGCCAGGAAGAAACATGCAGCATATTTTAATAGGAAGGCAAAGGACAGGGAACTGGCAGTCGGAGAGAAGGTGCTGCTTCTACTACCCGGAAGCCAGAATAAATTACAAATTGGTTGGCAAGGTCCATATACGGTTCTAGAGAAGGTGTCTAGAACAAACTATAAAATTGACAAAAAGGGGAAGGAGAAAGTTTATCATGTAAACCTGTTAAAGAAGTATCTGGACAGACCACTCCAGGAAAGCACCCCCTTATTGACCTTGGCTATTGCAACCCAGATGCAAAAAGAACCACTCACCTCACATGAATACCCATTACATCCTTGTGAAACAGCAGCACAGGTAAAAGTCAGTAAGCACCTGACTAAAAACCAGAGGGAGAGAGTTCAACAGGTTCTGGAGGAACATACAGATGTATTAACAGATAAACCAGGCCATACAAATTTGCTACAGTATGACATGAAACTGGTAGACTCAAACCCAATCTGTATGAGAGCCTATTCTATTCCGTTCGCGAAGGAGAAGGCATTGAAGGAAGAAATAGAGTATTTGTTGAAGGAGGGGATTATTTCGCACAGTGAATCATCTTTTAGTTCTAGTGTCGTTTTGTTGAGAAAACCGTCTGGGGAACACAGACTGTGCATAGATTACAGGAAACTGAATGCTGTCACAGAAGGACAAGTGGATCCATTACCAGACACAAAACAGTTATTTGCCAGACTGAACAAGGCAAAATACTTTTCAAAGGTGGATCTTAGTAAAGGCTATTACCAGATCCCAGTGAAGCCTGAAGTGAGACCTTATTTGGCTTTTAGCACTTCGGATGGACATTATGAATTCAATATGCTACCATTCGGACTGAAAAATGCTCCGAGTGTGTTTTCAAGGATGATGCGCAAATTGTTGGATCCCCTGAATAACCCATGTATCACGAATTTCATGGATGATATTCTCGTCGCCACAGAGACATTTGAAGAACACATTGAAGCTCTGGAGATGTTGTTTGATAGACTTCGGGAGGCGAACTTAACTGCTAGGCCAACAAAATGTTGTATTGGATGCAAAGAGTTGGAATTCTTGGGACACACTGTATATCAGGGTAATATGACCCCTGATCCTAAGAACTTGGAAAAACTGCAGAGAGCACCTAGGCCGCAAACAAAAAAGGACGTGCGATCATTTGTGTCGTTATGCGGATTTTATCAGAAATACATCAAGAATTTTAACGCTATTTGTGCTCCTCTGACTGATCTGACTCGCAAGGGACTTCCAGATAAAATTATTTGGACTGCACAATGTGAACTAGCGTTCCAAGAGTTAAAGGAAAAACTCACTAGCAAGCCTATTCTCAAACTGCCTGATTTGACACAGGACTTTGTCTTAAGAACCGATGCAAGTAATGTAGGACTAGGAGGGGCTTTGTTGCAAAGATCATCTTCACCTGATGGGGAACTGAAACCAGTCGCTTATGCAAGCCGCAAATTGAATAAGGCGGAACAAGGATACTCCACAAGCGAAAAAGAATGTTTAGCGTTAATCTGGGCAATAAAGAAGTTTCAAATCTATCTGTATGGTAGGACTTTTGTGGTGGAGACGGACCATCAGCCTCTCGTATTCTTATCTCAGGCTAAGCATGAAAACGCAAGATTGCTGAGGTGGTCTTTATTGCTTCAACCTTATCAGTTCAGTATCCAATATATCCCAGGCAAATTGAATGTCGGTGCAGATTTCCTCAGTCGGCACCCCTGTGATCAAAATTAGAGTAGTGGCAGACGTGAGGAGTAATTTTACCTATGTGTATCGCTGGTTTTGGAACTTGCCATAGGCATGTTTTCAAGTGGGGAGATGTGTAGTGAAATTGACAGAGATACAACGGTAAAATACCTCCAAAGATAACATGTAAGGATAAAAACATAATGCGTAGGCTGCTGATAGTACATGATCGCCCAGACCGCGGGTCATCACCCTCCATAAAAATTGACTTGCTAGACAGGAGGGGAACGGCGGATAAAAAGGAAAAAATATGACTGGAAAGATTGCGTGAGACTAGAAAGGCTAAGGAGACGCAATTGGGGGGGAAACGGAGAAAAGTCACGTTTCCCAAGTTGACATAAAGTAAGGAACTCGACAGAAGGGACCTTGGATATGTTACGCCACAGTCATTTATTGGTCGCTTTTGCGATACCAAGCCTTTGATTTGAATTCAGCGGCAGAACGCAGATGTTTGGAATATTACAAAAATTAAAAAGTAACTTTTTCGTAATATTAATGTTAGGAATATAAAAATTAGCTGGCCGGATGGCCCATTCTGAGCAGTGAACTAATATGTTCTTAATTTTACAGACGGATAGATAATATTGAAGATAATGACAAAAGACAGTGTTGTTCACATCAGCGACAGACTGTATGGAATAAAAAGTGTCGCTATTTGCACAAAAAAACACGACCTTGAGACGCAGGTGTTCAAATCTACTTAGTAGGGAAGCGAAGGGACATTGGTGGGAGCTGTGTCTAAATATAACTTTTAACGACAAAATTTTGGAGGGGAGAGAAAGGTTGGTTCAAAAATCAAGTACGTTTTGAAAAAAAAACAAGTAGAGACGGACAGACTAACAGATAAACATCCATACTTGACTGAAGCATGACTGAAATGACTTTAGGGTAGGAAATTTGAATTTGAAATAAACCTAGGCAGTGATTGGCCACAGACAATCATTTTATCGGCGCTCAGACGCGCAAGTGGGGCCATTCCTCAATAGTTGTTCGATGATAGACACAGTATTTTAAAGTGTGGTGATTTCCAAATGAAAGAAAGTGAAATAAGTTCAGGGACGCCATACTATAGCCAGCAGCTCAGCTGAGTTTTGCTAGCATTTCTGTGTTCTTTATTCATAATCTGGTAAGATTGAAATTATCTCTTTGTATATTTTGAATATTGTTTAATGTTCGAGTGATTTGATACTGCCATATCGAAATCTAGCCTTACAAACAAGTAGGGATTTGCTCTAGACCCCCCGCCCAAGTCAGGGTCTAGGGACCAACAATATACATAAACTCCAGCAAGGGTTAGGAAAGACAGATCAAGTGTTGAGAATAATGAAACATATTACCTATCCACTTTTAGGGAAGGAAACTAATAAATATTTTTCAGAATCTATAGTCTGGGAGGACCTATCTGATGTAAACCACCATGGTAAATGTGCTGTTTGGTCAGAGAGATCTGACCTGTCTGTATGATGTGGTTGTTGTGTCCGTGTTGTGTCCAGACGTGGGTAGAGAATAGAATTTTGACACATAGCCAATACTTTGATTGCAGAGCTGTGAGTTTCAGTTGTCAACAAGGCGGTGTCAACTCAGTTGGTGATTTTACTGGAGTGGATCTGTGCAGTACGTTGTGACAGAGACCACTATTATTGCCCGCTAGCACGGAGAGGTGGAGTCACCAGACCACTATTATTGCCCGCCAGCACGGAGAGGTGGGACCACCAGATTTCAGCATCAGAGCTACTTCTTCAAGATGAGTGAGCCTCTGGTCTGCTGGAAGTTCACCAACGCCTTTTAGTTACTAATACCCCATAAAATTCCTGCAATTTACTGGACACTGTGTAGTCAATATAGACAGGTGTGATGAGGCCACCCCAACAGCACAAGCATTAACTATCCTCCCAAGTAGATGACTACTAGAACATTTTAATAAAACTAACTAGTCTAGTACTTATATATGTACACTCTTGCATTTATTATGTAATATACCATGCATTTTTTCATAATTTCTAAATCTTTTAAGTTCTGGTCAACATAAAACTTGATCCAGGACAAATAAATGTAATATAATTCTATCAAAAATTTTACACACGTGAGTTAGTTCAGTGTATTTTAACATTTGTTAATATTATTAGTCTGCTTAAATATCTGTGGGTGTATCTATAACTATCACACCACATTACATATCATTACCCTAGACATTTTACATAGATACATTCATTAAGAAAAAAAATTGAGTGTGAGGTCGTAGTGGTAGCAAGAAAGGCCTTCTGACAATTCACAACTACATTTTATCTCAGGAGCCTTCACAGCTGGCCTCATACATTACATTTAGTAATATCACCATCATACAATACCATCAAACCCACTACACAGGGTATCACCGGAACACTTGTGATCTACTTCGGCTGAATAAACAATTCAGGCTGGCATACTATTAATGTACACTGAAATCTTTGTGGACATAACATTATATTTATCTTAATCAACACTTGGTGTTCTCAAGACAATTGTTCGAGTAAATACTTTAAGAATGAACATGATTCAATGATAGATAACTTAGTTACTTAAGTAGGTTTTAATTAGACCAATGACAATTATATATTATGTGTATGTTCATTACTCACTGTAACTTGACACTTATGTTTCATATTTATACACTAGGTGTTATGTATAATTTATTTTTATTAGTATGTAAATTATTTTCGTTTATTTTCTAATTAGATAGGTATTTCACATTTATTGATACACATTATCTATTGTTATCCTCAATTACTCTATTACTTTAATTACTTACTACTTCCCTTCATTTCTTTTCTTTCATGTGTATTTTCTCATGTGTTCTTTGTGGTTTTTTTTGTCTTGGTTATTTTTCAGACAATACTTTATTAATTTAATTAAAGAGAGTTACTTCTATAACAGTCACCACACTTGACATTCATACTTTAGTACATTAATTACTTATAATAATAGCCCTTTCAGTCATAACTGACTATGGGAATGCGCCCCTGAGGTGACAGCCCTCAGCTGCTTATTTTCCTGGTGCTCCTTTCGACGTTTTCTCCTCACCTCTGCTTCTTGTGTGAGCCTCTCTTCGCCCAATCTGAGTTGGCGCCGTAAATAGCATCGCCACTTAGTGCGATCGGCAGCTTTATCCTCCCATGTTGCTGGATCCATGTCCAGTGCCCTCATATCTCTCTTGCACACATCTTTGAACCTCAGCTGTGGTCGCCCAACTGTTCTCTTGCCATCTGCTAATTGTCCGTAGAAGATATCTTTTGGGATGCGACCATCATCCATGCGGCGAACATGGCCAAGCCAGCGAAGTCTGCGCTGTCTAAGAAGCGTATACATACTTTGAAGGCCAGCACGTGACAACACCTCGACATTTGTCACTTTATCTTTCAACGAGAGCTTGAAGTGCTGATTTTGAGTCTAAGAATATAACGATATCCTCAGGTGGAGTGATGCCACTTTCAAAGTCTGAGATTATCCGGCACAATGCTTTTTCTAGTGCTGTTATTTATGCATCATAGCTGGAACAAATTTCTCCGCAAGGGCCAAAGATGCAAGGGTGGTCTTCTAGGTACAGGTTGGGGTATTTTATCACTGCGCCATATCCAGCATTGGTGGTAGCTTTAAATGCAGATCCATCTGTGTAGACATGGATGATGTCTTGTGGATATGAGTCTATAGTTTCTAAAGCGATGGTTTTCAGTAGTGGTACTAGAGTGTTCTTGTCTGCTAATGAGTCAGAGACTTCAGTTCTTACTGTAAGAGTAGTTGCCTGCCAACAAGGTGGTTCATTATTGATAGTTACGATTGGCTTTCTAACTGCTGGTAGGTGGTGTTTGATGCTAGCTTCTTTTGCATTTTTAAGAAAAGATATCTTTTGTATTCTGTGTTTTTGGCGCCACTGCTCTATAATTTTCCTATTCTCCTCCTTTGTGTCCATTCTCAGATACCGTTCGTATGTTTCCACAGCTGAGCGTTCTCTTCTTAGGTTTAAAGGTTCAATATTGGTGTTGATTTCACACGCATCTGTCGGCGTTGTCTTCATGGCACCTCTTATAAACCGTAGAGCGTGATTTTGGACTTTGTCTAGCTTTTGTAGGAAGCTTTTGCTTGCAATAGTTTGGAGGGAGAGCGAGTAGTCAATTACTGAGCGCACATATCCAGTATAGAGTTGGCTGGGCTGCTCCCCACCCACAGGAGCACTGATAAGAGTTGTTCATGTGCAATGAAGGTGGTCCTTAAATCCAAACAAAACTAATTTTTGGTTCGCAAGCAACATCAGTTTACTTTATTGTCGTTATAATTTTTTATTTATTTTATTTTAAATGTGATATTCAGAAAAAGAGTATGTTATAGTTAACTCAAGCTGTGAGACAGAAGTCCAATGGTGTGGCTGCTTTGCACTGTCTTGTTTTCTACTTTGAAGATGCAATGCTACAAGACTACATGTAACTGGGTTTACTTCGTCTAACGGACTAGCTGCATTACACGTCAGCATACATCAGCATGCAACGCAGCCTTTGATAAAAATTTCTAAATAATATATATATTTTAAAAAAATTATGATATGTGCTTAAAAATACAAGAAAGTTTTCTAAAAATCCAATATGGCCCAGTCAGTAAAAGTGTCAGATGAATAGATCTAAATGGCTGTTTTTTTTTTGTTTGTTTTTTTTTTGGTTCTCCGTATTTCAGGGTCATAAAATATGACCGACTTGATGTTTATGTTGAAGATTCTGATTTGTGTTTAACTTGATTTCTTTGACTCCACAAATTTCCTAATGCAATGAAAGCGCCTCTTGGCTTGTGTATTCTTAATTTTAATATTGCTTACTGTCCATCAAACTCACTTTATATTGCTGCCAAAATATATGTATGATTCTACATCTTATAGTGGTATGTCTTCAAGCGCAATCTTGTTATAGTTTCTTGTATTTATTTTCATTACTTGTGTTTCCCCTGTGCATTTTATACCCTTCTTCTCGCGGCATAGTCACGCTGCAGTCTAAAGGTAGTCCCATAGCAGATACTGCCATAAGTGTTAGAGACTTCACCATACTAGGTCCAGCATCGAGAGGTGGGGTGACCAGTTCCCTTCCTCGCTGCATTTTCCTTCCCTAACTCAAGAAGTAAGTCAGGTACCCATTTACAGCTGGGTAGACTGGAGCGTGGTGATACTGTGAATCGAACCTGCCCCATTTGCCGCAAGAGACGAGCGCTCTAAACACTCTGTTAATCGGACGCACCATTCTACCCAGCTGTAAATGGGTATCTTCTCTTCAGTTAAGGAAGGCACAGGCAACAGGAAAAGAAACTGGTCACACCACCTAGAACTAGTATAGTGAAGCATCTAACATTTCACTCCCCTACGGCTATATCTACTAACTGGACTATCTTTACCATATTTTCAGACCCACCTACTGTGACCTCTTATCAAGTATTGTCATTTAGTCTTACATCTGGTTACGGTTATGGGACAGAAGAGCAAAGTCGTTGGAAAAGTATAGACTGTCAAGCTGTTTAACCCCCTTAAAGCTCAAGAATGTTTATACTAACTTTGCTCATGCTTTTAGGACCAAAAACTGATTTACGAACGTAACTTGTTCTATAAATCAAAAGGATATTTACTTACTTATGAAAAAGTTTAAATATGACCAGGTGGACGTGTTTTATTACAAATTTTAATAAACAAACATATTATGGGTCATATGTTGGACACTGGGCTTTAATCGTATTCCGCGGAATTGAATTCCATTTCTGATGGCTGATGTCGATGTTTTCATTATCCAATTTCTAGTCAGTAAGAAGCGAAATGGTAACAGCAGACAGGTCTATCGCACTCCAATTTCTAACCCAAACGGTTGTGTGATATGCCCTTAATGAGAATTCTTGTTCATATGTGTTTTATAAACGTTTTTTGTGGCTTAAAGTTTCTACAGAATGAAGAATTCTGCATGTAGTATTTACTGATGTACAAAACACTCTGTAAAACAAACAGATACTACACAAATATGAAGTATGCCTACTTGTACCACTTACGGAATTTCCGCGTACGTCAGCAGTAGTCGAATAAGTTCAGCAGGACCTTTTCTAGTTCTTGAGAGAATTTTAAAATTGGAAAATCCCAAAAGCATCATTCTCTATATCAAAAAAAAAAAGAAAGAAAGAAAGAAAAAGCTACACACTTCAGTTGTAATCTTGTGTTAACCACAGATGAAACTCAGAAAATAAAACAGTAAAATCTTAAGAATCAAGAAACAAAATAAAACATATTGTTACAAAATCGAATGTGTTCGAAGCACTTTACAAATTAAACAGCGATGCAGATACTGAAATCCACTGACAACAGTTTAAAATATATGGCTTAAGGCGTGTGACTAGACTCTTACCAAAAAAAAAAACACCACAAACCATGAGTAACAACTGTGGTAAAGTGGGATGTTATAAATATTTATAGGGGACTTAGTGTACTGACTGAGATCAGCTGTGAAGGTATCTGTATCTAATAAGGGTAGTGTATTACAGATGACCTTACTTGCTACCACATATTTATACCTCAGTCAGAATTATTCTGGAATATTGTGATGACTACGTTGAATGTCTAGGGTATGTATATGATAAAGTGTAAGTCACAACAACAACAGACAGATAAACAATTTAATTTATTCCACCACACGTGACAACACTGTGACACTCACACACATTTAACACTCTATAAGACTATTCTTAAATGAGGCACTGGTAAATTTTCAAATATAAATATGTATTAAGTACTGTCACTAATATATATGTGCCCTGATTCAAATACAAAGTGAACCAGGAATCACAATCAATTTTAATTACAAGTTATATGTACAGAAATTATCAATATGAATCTTGTAGTGACATATTTTATTAATATTATCTTATGTGTGTCAGTTGTGTAGTAGTAATATGAGGTAATACTGGTTTTGTTTTTTCAAGCTATGTTGGTATTGTCATCATGACTTCAAGTGTTTGTTTCTGTTGGAACTAGTATTGGAGATGTTGTCAGTTCCGTTCATTAAAACAATTAATTTCCCCTCTTAATTTTATACAATGTCAGTTTAAGATGGGGGTACATAATGTTGAGCTCCGCTGGCCACATAGGCTTATCTTTCGTGATGGCGGCAGGAAAAGACTCCTCTGCTCGATTGCTCCCCTGTGTTCTGGAGACACCTTACTGTTTGCTATATGGACCAAGGAGTATGCTGTCCTCTCTGGATTCAGCAAAGCTCTGACCAGGTGATGCTCAATAACTTTAGGACCACAGTCCCACAATTCATGGAAAAATAAACAGTTTCGTTGACTGGCAATGAATAGGCACAACTTCCGATCTGCCTCTGTCCCAGGCTTTTATTTATAAAAAATATGCACTGGTGCTCAACGCACTGTTTCTTAGTAGGTTTATTACAAGATGTGGCCCGGAACAGACGCCCTGAATTGAGTATATTGGCAGCTCTAACCAATCATGCCATGTTTACCTACTTTTCAAAAAATATTACCCTTCTCACGTTTCCCCTAACAACTAAACTAGTATTTGCAGTCCAACTAATCGTGTTTAGTCTTACATCTCATTCCCGCCAATCAAATAGGAGTTAACATGGTAGGCTATTTCCGTAACGTAATGTTTTTTCAAACACGTTAAAAAAAAATTTTATGAGCAGAAATGATTCCATGCTGTCAGGCACCCCCACTATTGTATTTTGGCCATAACTATTTTATTAACAGACTAAAGGCGTAACACATAACATATTCTTGGTTAGCAAGTCCGGCCGTACAATAATATATAAGTTAAAGTGAGCTACATGGCGGCGTTCAAAATATGTGTTTTCCAAAGATAGTCGTATATTTGTTCTTTATTCCTTTTCGTTGTTTAGAACCGCCACCTGTCCTGCCTTTTCCACTGTTATGTCATACTAAAGTCAGGAGCTTAGATGTAAATCAGTAGAATTTCATATTTCCTAATAAGCATTTTTCATGTTTTTAAACCTGACTCTTGTAGTAGTAGTAGTGTTTTTTATCACTGACTATTTGAAAAAAAGTTAGTGCTTCATGCCTTACGCATGGGTTTTGCGTTCACTTTTGATCGCGAAACGCGTGTTAGTGATGCATGCTTCCTGCCTTCAGTCGTCCCTCTCTCTCTATCCTACTTTCATCTATCTTTTAGTTACGCCGTGTATAAAATGGAATGAATGAAACATTAAATCTAGGTCATCACTCAGCGCCTATCTCAAGGTTTTTCTAAGAAATGCAGTACACGTTTTATTTTTTGAAACGCGTGTAGTGATGCAGTAGGCTTTTACTATCAACGTGAAAACGTTACGATTTGCAGACGAAGCAGAAAAAGGGGGATTTTTGTACGCCATTGTGACAGCACTGTTCTCTTTTACCTTTTCTCTTTCCTGTTATTGAAGTCATTCGTTAGGGGTTTCATTTACTTTTTAATTTATATATGGGTATTTAGAATGTCTCACGACAACAACAGAAACCATGAACAAGATAGAAGAAAACGTAAGAAAGCTGAAGCAAAGCCACGTTTTCCAGAACCAGAGCCGGCTCTATGTTAGTTGCAACCATGGGCGGCAAACAGCTCGTAAGCAGCCCCCAAGAAGTATATATAAATATATATGTGTGTGTGTGTGCGTGCGTGCGTGCGTGCGTGAGTGTGTGCGTGTGTGTGTGTGTTTTGGGTGTAACTAGCTTTAGTGCGCTTCGCTAATACGGCGCTTTTCAATTATATTCATGTTTATTATTTTCGGCTCTTGCCTTGCTCTTAATGAGGTTTTCGGCGGTGACGAGCACATCAGCTGACACCGAGCTGAATCGAGCGAGTCAACCATTTTGTTACCCGCGCTCAGTCTGTTTACGGCATTTGTGTACATCATGCCTCAGTGTCAAATTCTGGCAATTTTCAAACTTTTTCAAACTTTTTTCTTGTGTTATTGTTATTATTGTGATTATTAATTACAGTAAAGTGGCCCCTAAGTATAGTGCTAGTGAAAAGAGGAGTCGCAAGCCTCTTACTTTAAATCACAAGCTTGAAATGATTAAGCTTAGTGAGACAGGCATTTCGAACGCCGAGATGGGTCGTAAGCTAGGTTTGATGCGCCAGATAGTTAGCACAGTTGTGAACTCAAAGGAGAAGTTCTTGAAAAAAATTAAAAGTGCTTCTCCAGAGAACATGAAAGTGGCAAGAAAGCGAGACAGGCTTATTTCCGATATGGAGAAAGTTTTATTGTTCTGGATAGAAGATCAAACCAGCCACAACGTTCCTTTAAGCCAAGGCCTAATCCAGAGCTAGGCCCTAACTCTCTTCAATTCTAGGCTGAGAGGCGAGGCAGCTGCAGAAGAGAGATTACGTTTTGAGATGGAATCTACTCCTGACGAAGATCCAGTGAGCATTGCTGAAATGACAACGGAAGATTTAGAACACCACGTTGGCTTACTTGATACGGTAGTGGCCGGCTTTGATAGGATTGACGCCAAATATTTGATCTAATTAAATTATACAGTGGGTAAAATACTATCAATCAGTATAGCATGCTACAGAGAAATCCTTCGTGAAAGGAAGCGTCAGTCAATGAGGTCATTGTCGCCTTATTTTAAGAAAGTGCCACAGCCACCTCAACCTTCAATAGCAAGTAGCTCTACCATTCAACAGCCATCAACATCAAGGCAAGACTCTCCACCAGCAAAGAGAATAAGATTCGTTGAAGGCTCAGATGATGAAGCTCCACTATCTCCTTCAGCCTTCCTTCAATAATTACTTCTTCTAAAATGTTCATTCGTCAGTCACCATAAGCAAAGGACGAAAATATTTTAAGGTTAGCAATACAGTACTGTAGCATTGTTTTTTGTTTATTATTTTTACTTTTGCATCGTTTTTTTTTTTTCAGCCCTTAATACATGATAGTGCACGCGACCTCCATTTGTGCGAGTTCCATTTGAGAGAATTTGAATATGCGCGAAATATCTTTTACGACCCCCTCTTCTTATTATAATGTTCTTTTTACATGAAATAAATTCAGTTAAACGCGAGCTGAGTACTCTGTTGGTACTCATAAGCGACACGGTATTTTTTCAAAATCATTAAAAAAATGAATGCTCTGATTTGTAATGTCTTTTAGGGACACTGCAGCATAAATACTAAGAAAGGCATTGCATATTTGCCTCGAAAATAACTTAATACAAATATGTGTCTAAATTCTCTTTAGTATTGGGCGTCAGCCATTTAAAAGACATTTCATATCAACTTTTTCATTCCATTACATTGACTTGCGGTATTTTCCATAATTTAGAAAATAATAAATAAATAAGTACAGAATCATTCATTCAATACGTAAAACATGGTCACATATAATTACTACTGATATGAGGGTCGGAACGGGGTTGATTTTTCGCATTTCTTTGAGTGCCCGTGCTCGGTTACAGGTCAAGTCATAAATGTAGTGTTCTTTCTTCTTCAAATCTGTGTCTGTTGGTGTGATGGAAAATCTCGTCGTGTAATGAGATTATTGATTTCTTAAGTGGAAGGTGCAAATGCGCCAAACACTTATGTAAAATAGTTTTTGAGAAGAAATTAGAGATCATTTCTTCTTCTTCTTCTTCGTACACTCTCATATGTCACTTGAATATTTTCAAAGAAAGCAGCGGTCCGCTTGAGGCTATTTGTATCTCCTTATAGTTGTTTTTTCCCAGGAATGGTACAGGTGACGGCCATATGTGCTTTTAATTCACGAAATGGAGCAGTTAAAGATACATCGGTCTAATGGCGCACATGTGCAATTAACAAATCCACAGTGTGCACCATTTGCGCAAAACAGGAGGCCGTATGTGCAGCAGTTTAGGTCTATGGTGGACCTGTTGACTATTCCTAACTTGAGAAAGCGCAGAAGATGTTTGAATATATAATAGTATCGCTTATATGTGCAACCTTGACTCCAACTATAAGCGTGGGTCTCTGATGGAAGAAACGTCTTCAGTACTGTGGCCCCATGTAACCTACTATTGGTGGAAAAGAAACACGATAATCAACGCATTTCGCTGCGATTCACAACCATCAGAATGCCAGTTTTCAATGGCAACTTTGAGTACTCTTATCTCCAGTACGAATTATATCCTTCTTTCTAAGAGAGCATTTTTTACATTATAGAAATCCAGGAAGCGAAAATGTTTGTGATATTTCTACAAGTACATTTTTTTTTTTTTTTTTTTTCTTAACCAGCGGCACTTGGGCTTTCAGCCCTTCGGCCCAATGACATGTCATTGCGAGGCTGGGGAACCTGAGGACTTTCCTTCCAACCCGGTCAGGAGCTTCGCTCCTTCCCATCCACAGAGGGTTTATCACAGAAGCCGTTCAGGCTATTCAGTCAAATTTCCGGCCGTAAACATTTCTTCAAACGCCGACGCCCGGGTTTGAACCATGAACACCTGGTCGCCAGTACAACGCCGAAGCCATTACACCAGCGCGGCTCCCCTACAAGTACATATAAAGAATTTATAAACTTTAGGTCTAAAGTGTTGGTGCAGACCACATTTGAAATTAAAAAGACAAATATTATGGCATCAGTACAGATTCAATCCTTGTCACGAGATGGATTTGGGGCGACGCTTTCTCGATCTCTCTTTCACTCCGGCAGTTCTTATTTTAAATTATTGTACTGACTAATTGCGTGCTTTCCATGGTAAGCACTTCTTTCTTTCTCTGCTATGTAGCAGATATTTTGTACTTTCATTCTTACACTCCTTTTAGTAATAAATCGTCTTGTCTGTTTACCTGCCCATCCCTACTGAGATAGTAGACAGGTGATGCAATATTGAGACGGCAGTCGTGTTGGCTAAATTCTCGTGTAACAAACCTTGGCCGCGACAGATTAACACTAAAATCGCCCCAGCGTATTTGTTTAATCGTTGATAAGGCCAAGGTGAGTCTTCGCCAAGGTTGTAAAGAGATGGGTTGTGTGTGTGCTCAAGTGACAGATAACGAGATTACTCGTCTGTAAGACACCTTATGGACAGACATAAATGACATAATCGTTTCCTGTCCGACTTTCTCGAAGACATTACTTTATATGAAAGAAATAATTTGTTACATCTGTGACCGTGTGGCCAGAAGGAAGTAATTTTAGACTGAGTAATAGTTGTCGATCTAGTCTACGGTGTATATTTGTGCGCATGCTGGCATTCTCACACGGGAATGGGCGATCTAATCGAAACACACCTTTGCCATCCGTGAAGAAGACAAACGCGTGAGACACGGGAGATATAATCAGAGGCAGCTTTCGGGTTTTAGACATCTGGGCGCTGTCTGAAACCAGACAGCACCTCTCACATACTGATAAAACGATGTTATTTACACCAGTGCGCTGTGTGGAATATTTCATCATAGATAGAAGTGTTTCATTTAAGTTTTCTCTCGCGTGATGATGTAGTTAGTATTTAGTAGGAGTCTGAAGGCATTATCGTTTATTGAAATATGTTTATTGTATGATTACACATACATACAGACCTGCATGAACACACACAACACACGCACACACATGGACATATAAGCGCATCTAACAGCCTATTTTCACACATGTGTAACACCACACACAACATACACACACACACACACACATGGACATATAAGCGCATGTACTTACATATTTTCACACATTTGTATGTATTATTACGTAGATGATGTTTGTCCATTAGAACGATACTAGTTTATTTTGTTTCATTTTATTTCAGAGAGTCCAGCTGTCTGTGCTGAGTTATATGGTGTTACGTAGAGAATACCTAAATAGCTAGGTTATATGGTGTTGTATAGGAATTACTAACAAAGTAAACTTGTGGACAAAATTGTTTTATGTATGATTCATATGCTACCTGATAGGGTTTCATTAATAAAAGTAGGACTCCTGTCATCAAGAGTTTTTCTGTGACTGCGGAACGCGTGGGAAAGTAGGCCCGAGAGAGTGACGACAACATTACACACGAATTCTTATTCTTCTTCACACATCGTCTTCGCACTGTCACACATCTGACACACCGTATGAGGTTACAGATGTATTGGTGAGTTTGCTGCCAGGCAATCGGATGTTTTATTACCATATATGGGAGAGGTGGCCTCTGCATCATGCACAGAATTTTTCCATATCGGAAATAATCTTAAATTTCCCCAAACGACATGCATGTTTGAAAACGATTGACACTTTACTTAGCTTCGTAACAAACAAATGCGGGGGAGTACAGGCAATATAACCTGACACGTTTCAGTGTTGAGACACTGTGAGAAATCGCTTGCCAAGACGACACAACCAGACTACCAGAAGTTAGAAGTTAGAATTCAGAATTCCATTTATCAGGCCAGACTTTTATTGGAGTATTTTGGAAGGACTTACACAGCCCAGGAAAAACTCTACCATTGTAATAAGGAACCGGAATTTGAGGAAACTGAAACACACGGAGTCATAGATGGAATTATCTTATAAAAGTAACAACCCCAAGAACACGTGTAAGAGGCCGATGCAAGTGCCTTAACTTTATTCATCTGAGCAAAAAGTCTGTGAGCCAGGATTGGCGTAAGTTGTGCATTTTACATTTTATATTTTTCATTACTAACATGTGAACTAATATGTAAATATTGCGATTTAATATTAATATGTGAAAATCGCTAGTGGATGTCCAAGTCATTTGAGGCTGGCAACCTAAGCGTATAGAATGACGATTTCATGAACCACCACTGCAAGGGGTGGTGACTGCTTTATCGCTAGTTCCTTAAAGAAAACTAAAAGCATAAGAAGTCCCAAGTTCCATATGGAGCAGGGAGGGAAAAATGAAAGAAATGATGTACATTCTAAGTATAATATTTACATTTTCAAACCAGTGTAAATGTCAATGTAAACATATTCACTTTAAAATTAATGAAAGTTTCAAACTTTTCAACAAGTTTAGATATAAATGAAAACATATTCAATTTATATTGTGAACACTTTTCAATCAGCGGAGATGTAAATGTAAACATATTCTATTTGTACTATTAACCTTTTCATTTAAATGTAAAATAAAGATAAAGCTATTCAATTTAAATGTAAAGGACGTTTTCTCTCGAGGGATTAAGTTTAATTTTCATCGAAGGTAAATTCTGAGGTAGGTGGGATGGTGGAATAGAGAGAAGGGGACACATAAGTATGTGTCGGGAAACGCAATACTCAGGAGAGCGTTTCCTTTCTATTCTTTTACCATAGTTGTTGGTGGTACCAGTTGAGGGTACTAACTCTGGAACAAGAAGGGAAAGTGGCTTGAGCTTTAAGAGGAGGGAACAACTTCATGTGTTGACATTTTTGGAAATATGCTGCGTTCTAACAGCCTTGACCAGCAACGAGCGTGATCAGTCTACCAAGAACCAAACCATCAGCGGGAGCAGAACCTACCATTGGCAGATAAGTTAAACGTTAACGCTGCCACGTGAACTCCTTTATAAACTTTCATCCCATCACAACAGTGATGACATCTTTCTGTTAAATCAGTATTCAAATTTTCTAAAACCTTGTTTAACCTAAATGATTATGAAATTTGTTATCTGTAATTATACAAATTTAATTATCTATTTAATCATTTTAAATGTACTGAATGTTTGTCTCAGTCAATTTGCTAAATACACTCTAAACAGAGCTATACCTTAATTATAAGAATTCCACTGAGTAAATCAGGGTGGGGGCTTGACGAGCTGAAATTAATAATTGCTTAATTCTTCATAAAAGGCGGCGGACCGATATAAAGTTGCCCTGCTAATGCAGCATTGTTCTTGACTTCGGAAATATCTTATGGACCATCCCTTGAGATAGAAGCGTCATTATCCTTCTATCTACCACTCTGCCAAGAGTAATCTTGTGCGAAGGTAGACACCTTTGAAGGCCCATATTAGATACTCTTAAGTTTTGGCTACTGTTGGACCACTACTGCAAAGCAGGAGAGGCAATACGTGACAATCCTGATGTAATTAACACAGATCAGTTGCTAGTCATTGTTCATTATGCATCAAAAGATGCACATGAGCTCTTAATGTTTTCTTCCGTGGAAATGCTCAATGCAACATATCGTTTTGATAAGATAGCATTATTAGTTGACAAACATGGGAAAGCAAATTGCATTTCTCAATTTCTCAGTCAAAAGACATCGCTGCTAAAATTGAGCGGAATGTATGCTGGCGTCCAAGACAGGCTAAAGGAAATCAACAAACGAGCAACATAAGTTTCATGTGTTGCTATTCACAGCCTCAGTTTAGTAGGGACCACGTCCTCAGAAAGCTGCTTCGCTGAAGTTAATTATTTTGGCATTTTACTATCGCTTTACGCAAACTTTCAGCCTCACCACAAAGGTGTTCTGCACTGATGGTTTAACGTTAAGATGATGTGAGACTAACCATCTTGAATGATGGACGCCCAACAAGACTGGCAATTAAACCTAGGGACATTGATGGCATCAAAGATCCGGCATTTATTTCTAGTGCTGCCGCCACCCTAGCACGCTGGGATGTTGTAGGAGAACAGGAAAGTGATCATCTACCTTGTGTCGTTCTCACTGCAAAGGGGAGGACCACCAGACATAGGAAATTTAAGCACACCTTCATGTACCCTACAGACTCCTTTGACTGCAATAGCCCGTACACATATTGAGTCAAAATATTAGAACAAAAGACAGCTAGAACACCTTTCATCCAACCACTCTGGTGGAATGAGACTGTGGAAAAAGCATGGATAGAGAAGGAAAGAGCGACAAAGGAATGGAGGAAAGCGCGAAAAAGAAGGACAATGAGTGATTGAGGGGTTAAAGAGATGAAGGAGAAAAAACAGAAAGCTATCAATAGGTTCAAGAGTTTCGCAAGGGAGGCCAAGGACAAAGTGTGGGAAGCTGTCGTGACACAGGTGGGCACGGAAAAACTCTACAGAAATTCTGATTCTTACATCGAAGAATGAATAGGAAAAATATAAGCCAGCCCATTCCTAATATTCTAAGCTCCACAGGAATAAGCCTGAAGACCGATGAAGAAAAAGGGCGTGCATTACTCAATCGATATATTACTCAGACGGATAAGGGTGCTAAAGCTGCCCGTCAAGTGATTAAGAAATGTGTTCTGGAAAACGACATTAGAGGGTATATATATTTTTACCTAATATCTAGTGAAGACGTTATATATATTTTTAAAAATCCAGAAGAAACGCTGTTCCGGGTCCTGATAGTGTATAGTACCAACACATAAAACAGTTCGGGATTTCAACACCAGCATACAGAATGCTGAGGTGCCGGAAGACTGGCTACATTGTTACCTATTGACACTCCTAAACCTGGTAAAGATCCCACACTGCTCAGCAGCTATCGAATTTTCACACTACAGAACGTCATTGGTAATTTACTTGAAAAGACAGCAGCGGGACAAGTAATGAACCACCTAGAAATGTATACACCTCCCTGATACCCTGGGCAGTTATAGACCAATGAAAGTAACATGGAGTAACGCTGGAACATTTGCGTACGTTGTTTATGAGAGATCCCAAGGTAAACAAGAAACGGTGGCAAAGGTAATAGACCTAGGGGATGCTTACAACAGTTTGGACTTTGCAACATAAATGAACTATGAAATGGCATGTGATGAAAGCCCTTGGCTTACAAAATGGACAGCAGCTGCCTTAGAGAAGAGAACAGTTGCATTTCGCTTGGGAACATGGACATCAGAACCAATGCACATTTGCCAGGGACTATCCCAGGGTTCTCCATTATCACCGGTGCTGTTTAACATCTATACAGAAATATTAGCCACCATTCAAGCAACAGGGAGAACACTAACATTTGCAGATGACATACTTGTCGCCGTGTGCGGTGCACAGGCGATTTTGTTAAAAATAAATAATAGGACAAATAAGAAAATAGATGATATAGACTGACAAGTATCTATATTTATTTAGTGGCAAAGTTAACTAAAAGTAGAATAGACGAGGTTGGGACGGTGCAGTTTATGGAAATGGCAGTCTGTCAAATAAAATTAATTATTAGGTCGAACTTTGGACTGTACCAAATTACATCAGCAGTGATTCTAGAATAGATAGGAAAATCCCCTGGTCAGCAATGGTTCTCACAATGTAGTAAATTTAATAGAGAAACTCCTTCAATAAGTTAGAAGTTACTAATGAAAATAGACTTAAAACTCTTCCAATTAACTAGTATAGTCAGCAGAATTTAATAAAATAAAGTATCTTTCAACACCTATAGAATCGCGTGACGATTAGTTAGCAAAATGAGAAAACAAAAGCAGTAAGCTAATTGTATAGCACCAGACTGAGAGCAACTGCCGAAGGGAGCAGACGGAGGGTCTGATAGAAGATAGAACAACCTTTTAGACCACAAGAACTGCCAAATTTGTTAGACTTAGGAACAGAAGGATATACAGATCTCTTCCACGATTGCAACTCTTTTAACATCCAACTCCTTGTTAATGACGCCCGTGATTTCATTTTTAGGAGAAGTAAATCGTGTCTATCCGTTATTCGTGGTAACTGCTCAACTAGAAAGCTGTACAAGACATTTATCATAAGTGAAATGTTTTTCTTGAAATGACTACAAAGTCATTGGTACTAGAGATGCTAAATGTCAGAGGTAGGATAATAATTGCATATCTACTAGAACGAGAAATTAGTCAGCTTACGTGCCTTTGAACAGACTGCTTATAACTTATGAGCCTTCGGCATTTTTAAATAAAAGAACTACTGCATATGAAACTGGCACTAGAAATTGAAACAGTAGCGAAGCCATATACCACCTATATAACTCACCATGAATGTCCATGAACTGTATTTGTAAAGAAATAGGAAGAAGGAAGGAATTATTTTATCTTGGGATGTACTCCAAATTGTTACAAAGGAAGAAGATAAGATGCAGAGCAAACTGCATATAATAAATATATAAAAGATCCTTACTTACTTACTTAGTCGTTCCCCTTCTACCGTGAGGTGTAGAGGTTTGGAAGAGAGAGCGCCAGACTATCCTATCGGCTGTCTTCCTCCTGGCCTGGTTCCATTCTAGTCCTCGATCCTTCAAAGATTGTCTAATGTTGTCCTCCCAGCGGACTCTGGGTCGTCCTCGGGGTCTGGATCCTTGGCTCTTTGTTTCCCATGCTTGTCGTGGTATCCGATCTTCTCCCATTCTGCAGACATGGCCAAACCATCTTAATTGGGACTGTTCTACTTGGGTCTGCAGGGGTAGGATTTAAGGCCTTGACGTATCGTCTGGTTGCGTACCATGTCTCTTCTTGTTACTTCAACCACCTTCCTCAGATACCTCATTTCTGAGGTTTGGATCTGGCTTTTATGGGTTGTAGTCATTGCCCATGACTCGCATCCGTATGTCAAGACTGGGACATAGGTGGAGCGGTATACAGCCATCTTCGTTTTCTTACCAACCTCTCTCTTGCTGAGGAATCCTCGATTAATGGCCTGAAAAAGTCTCCCAGCTGCTGCTTTTCGAGTGGTCAACTCTTCTTTGATGCCTCCCTTTCGGTCTATAATAGCTCCGAGGTATTTAAAGTGGTCGACCTGCTCCAGGACCTGTTCTCCCAGCTTAATCTGATGTTTTCTTTCTTCTCGTGATATCACCATGGATTTTGTTTTAGAGCTGCTTATGACCATCCCTCTCTTCTCCAGCTCTTCCTTCCAGAGTTGCAGGTTAGATTGGAGATGTGCCTCTGATTTAGCAATCAGGGCAACATCATCAGCAAATGCCAGCTCCGAAATATAGACCTGTCTCATCTTCCAGTACCCCACTGAATACTTTCTTGTTCTCTCCTTACATGCCTTGATGACATCATCCATAAGGAGTATGAAGAGGTAAGGTGATAGGATATCACCTTGTCTTACACCAGTGGTGGTCCTGAACTCTTCCGACTTATGGTTTGCTGTCCTCACATAATTTCTGCAAGACTTGTAGAAGCTCTGTATAGCATGAATCAGAGGTGCTGGAATATTCTTCCTTGCCAAACAGTCCCAAAGTTTGCTCCAGGGGACCCTGTCAAACGCCTTTTCCAGATCTATGAAACAAAGATGCATCTCACTCTTATACTCAAGGGCCTTTTCACTCAGCTGTCTGAGTGTGAAGATTAGGTCTTGAGTACTTCGGTTTGCTCGGAATCCGCACTGGACCTCATCCAATTGTGGCGCAGCTAGGCGTCGGAGTCTCTGCTCTAGGATTCTAGAGTAGATTTTACCAGGGACACTGAGAAGGGATATGCCTCTATGGTTTCCACACTGTCGATTGTCACCCTTTTTGAAAATTGGTGTTATGATGGCAATCTCCCAATCCTTTGGTATGGTCTTGTTGTACCACGCTGCCTGTAAAACCCTTAAGAGTAATAGGTCGCCTGATGCTCCCATGTACTTAACCATTTCTGGTGTTATACCATCATGCCCTGCTGCTTTGCCCATCTTGATTTTCTCCAAAAGATCCAAGGACTTGAAATGAATCCATATCCATGTTTGCTGTCGCAATGTCTAAAAGTCGTGTTGTTCCAGTTCTGGTTAGTGGAGACAATATTCGTAATGCTCCTGTACTCGTCAAGTTTTTATTATTGTGATATAAGTGTGGAAAATCAGTCGTGATTGTGCACGTCAACATCATTTAGTGCCTCGGTCTATCACTTCCACTAACACGTAGCAGCATTCTCATCCGGAAGAACGAACCTGCTGGGTTGTCGCATAACACACAACGGTAGAGATTTCCACTATACGATCAAAACACGTAAATAAATATTAGACAAACATAAAGGTATGTTTTCAGGCACTCGTAAGAAATAAAGAATAGTGTGGTTCGCTTGTATAGCTAGGAGTTGTTGTCGTACGGCAGGTACGGGGTTCGAACCCTGGGTAAGCCACTTACGTCTGTTGTTTTTCTGTTGTCTAGTGTTCTACTTCTTTATTTCTTACGAGTGCCTGAAAACATACCTTTATGTTTGTCTAATATTTATTTACTGTTTACAGGCCTCGGGTTTCCCTTCCTTATGTGTTATTAATGTTTATATCAAAACACGTGCCTCGCCATTAAATGACAATTCAATACAACCGCTAGAAACAAGCGATAAAAAAACAGTACGTAGAAAGTCTCGAACAATTGAAAATCGAAAATCGAAACCATCAACAAACAAATAACCAGTGGCACGGCCATGATAGGAAACTCTTTACAGAGCGATACAACAGGAAGCAATCTGATCATCAGAAGAAGTCCCCCCATCCGACAAGTGTTTCGGCCCAATTACTCCTTTACACTCTAAGGGGGGCGGGCCCACTTGGGTCATGACTCCCAAGCGTCTCAGCTTCCTGTTGTCTTGTATCGAAAATGAACCCATTTCACTTATGGTAGCAACTTTTAAATCCACAACGCCAGCCGTGGAGGCAATTGTGAAAGTAACAAAGAGAAGACAAATTATTCCGTTCGTTCCGTCGCCCTTCACAACTAAGGACACACACTGAGACATTAGCGCGCAGCCGACGAGCTGCGCGCCGCAAGCCACTGAAATTTTGTACCTGACACTCCCTATAGTATACATCGCCTGTTGCCCCAGAGTCGCAGCTCTTTCACTAGTACACCAAAAAAACTCAGCGTTGTGGACTTAGAAAAATTTTGGTGTTTTCTGTACCGCAGCGTTTATTGTCACGATGTCCATCGCCCATTGCGGTTGTTCCACAGCCAGCCTGATGCCTTTTCGGCAGTTTCACTAAGCCTCTTCAGTGCCCTTGTTCTAGACTGTCCCTTCAGCCCCAACAGTTTCAATAAATCATACACTGATGCAGCCACAAGCCCTCTTGCGCCCACTTCAACCGCCATGACCCTTGCACTGAATCCATCGTGTCTCAGATCCGCGGCCAGATCGCTATACTTGGCCGCTTTGAATGAATGTTGCTCGTCTAATCTGGATTCAAATGGCACGGTCAGTTCAATCAGTATGACCTGAAGCGTTGCTGCAGAATGAAGCACTATATCCGGCCGTCTCCGCGATTTTCTGATACTCTCTGGATATGCCCCCCGTCCAGGTAGGTCTACCGCCATCTCCCAGTCGTTTGCACAGTCAAGAAGAGATGGTAAACTGCTACCAGGTTTACTCGGTTTGGGGTGTGCTGACTTTCCTGCCCTCAGAAAGTATGTGTTTGCGGTGTCTGGCCGGACTTTGCTATTCGCTTTCATTCTTGCCTGATCTATTGTCGCAGCAAGCTCATTTAGCACTTTGTTATGGCGCCAAGTGTATCGCCCTTGCCCTAATGCCACCTTACACGCTGAGAGCACGTGTTCAAGTGTCTGCCTCCCCTGGCACAGGGGGCACTGCTCATCATCCGACTTTCCCCATTTCACAAGGTTGGTGGCCGACGGCAGCAGGTCATACATTGATCTAACCACGAAGCTGAGCCTAAGAGGTGCCATATGCCATATATCATTCCATGTCAAGGACCTCTGCAGGGCTCCTTCCCATGTAGTCCATTGGCCTTGTTGGACCTGCTGCACTGCTTTTTGCAACCTCTTATCATTCTCAGCTCCTCGTATCTCCTGAACTACCATGTCTCTGCGCTCCCTGCTTGATGCCTTGGACCACCAGCGGATGTCACCATGCCCAAATCCCCGTCTATTCGTTTGTGTGTATCCGATTACCTCTCTCAGTTTGAGTGACTCTTCAGCAGCATCAACAGCTTCTTCCACTCTCCACTTCCTTCCCGTTTTCAGTGTGGGCTGAATGGACTTAACCACGTCATCAGCTGACTCGCGTAGCATCATTGCAAGCCTTGCTTTTCCAACTTTGTACTCTTCAACAACTGACTTGAAGGGAAGCAGAAGTTTTGACTTTTTGCAGTACAGTGCTACATCTGACAGACCTGGTGGTACCCCTAGCCATTTTCTCATGAACTTGTTGACCTTCTGCTCTATAGCTTCCACTGTACTTGTGCTTATTTCATATATAAGCAGTGGCCACAGCAACTTCGGTATCAACATGAACTGGAGGCACCACAGTTTGAACTTTCCCAGGAGTCTGCTTTGGTCTATGATCTGTAGTCCTCTGTCTGCCATTTCTATTGTCTGTTGCACTGCCTTCGAGTCTTTTAAAGAGGCATCGTACACCCTGCCAAGACTTTTAACAGGTTCCTCAATGACAGTAGGGATTCTTTGGCTGGAAACCGTGAATATGACCTCTGCTATCTTCCCTTTCCTGACTGATAGGCTTCTCGACTTCTTGGGTTTGAAGCTCATTCTGCACCAGCTGACTAGTTCATCCAGGCGTGCTAACATCCTCCGGGCCTGATGTTCATCTGATGTCAGAATTGTTGTGTCATCCATGAATGCTTTGAGCGGTGGCATGTGACACATTCCACCGAGCTTTGGGCCTATAGCCATTCCTTCAGCCGCATTGAGGATTACCTGCATAGCCATGACGAATAGTATCGGAGAGATGGTACATCCCATCGCAATTCCAACTTCAAGGCCAATCCACTTCGTTGTGTACTCTCTGGTTGAAAATCTGACAGAAAACCCTGCGAAATACAGCTTCAGCATTGCTGCAATCTCTTGTGGAACATGATACATTTCTAGGGCCTGCCACAACATCTGGTGTGGAACGGATCCATAAGCATTCGCTAGATCCAACCAGATTACATGGAGGTTTGTTCTGTCAGACTTTGCCTTTTGGATTGCTTCCCAGATCATTGTGGCATGCTCTAGACATCCTGGTGTACCTGGGATACCTCCTTTCTGAATGGTAGTGTCAATGTACCCATTTGCCAGGAGGTATGTAGTGAGTCTTTTCGCCATTACTGAGAAGAATATCTTCCCTTCCACATTGAGTAGTGAGATTGGCCTGAACTGACTGATGTCTGTGGAATTTTGTTCCTTCGGGATGTAGACTCCGTTTGCCTTTCTCCATTCCTTGCTTACAGTTGGGTTTTCCACGCATTCTTCAGTAAACGGAGCAGTCGTTTGAGAACCTCAGGGCATCTTTTATACACCACATATGGAACACCATTAGGACCTGGAGCTGACTTGCACCGAGCTTTCTGGACAATGCTTTCTACCTCTTGCACCGTTGGGGGCTTGGTGTTAAATTCAGCTCCTGGCTTACCCGGCCATTTAAGGCCTGCCATGCTGCTGAGCGGCTCATCTTTGCGACCATCTGAATATGTCATTCTAAGGTGTTCTTCCAGGTCTTCTTTCCTGATGTTTAGCGTACCCGACCGTGGCTGCTCAAACAGTTCTTTGGCAAACTTGAAGGGCTCCCTAAAGAATCTTTCCCTATCCCTTCGAGTCTTCCTTCTCTTCCTGCACAACCTTTCTGCTCTACAAAGGGCATTATGTTGGCCTTTCAGGTGCTCCCAAACTTGCCGTAACCCTTCCTTCTCTGTGGCAACTGCGTTCTTGAACAGTTTTCGGGCATGCTTCTTCTGTTTCCTGATTTCATCTATTTTAATTTGTCTTCTACTTTTCCGTGGTGGGTTACTTTCCCTTGCCTCCCTCACTCCGAACACTTTGCGACAGTGCAGATATATTATGTCGCCGAAGATTTCCAGCTTCTTCTCCAAAGTTAGCTGCTTCAGGTTGTTATCCAACTCTTTTGCCAAGGCTTCGTCCAGCTGTTCCCAAAGCCCTTTTGCACTGGCAGGTGGAAACTTTATTGCATCTCTCTTCCCGTCCAAGAAGTGTGTGAGATCATCATCTGGCAGATCAACTTGAATGTACTCAGCACTGTGGATTGACTCCTGGCTGCGTTCTTCTAACGTCTTATCCGTCGAGACAGAGCGCTGTTGATCTCCCCCTGATGACCTCCCACACCCCTTTTTCGTTCTGTGGATTTTCATTCCTCTCTGAGTAGAGAATTCCCTACCACAGGCACATGGAAATTCCAGCCGTTGTTCAGAGCTCGAAGTCCGTGTAACGGGTCTGGTCGATTCCATTGAGGCGCCTGTGGATTCATCATCCTCCCCCCCTTTCGGTGAATCCTGGGGGCATCTATCGTTTTTGGGTCCTGTAGCAATTGAATACAGCTTACGGGGTGCTAACCCGGTCAGCCGGTTTCTAGTCTTTCCCAGTGTCATCTGTCTTTCCAGAAGTCAATCGGTCTTTTCCCGATCGTCACTGGTTTGACCATGCAACTATGATAGGAAACTCTTTACAGAGCGATACAACAGGAAGCAATCTGATCATCAGAAGAAGTCCCCCCATCCGACAAGTGTTTCGGCCCAATTACTCCTTTACACTCTAAGGGGGGCGGACCCACTTGGGTCATGACTCCCAAGCGTCTCAGCTTCCTGTTGTCTTGTATCGAAAATGAACCCATTTCACTTATGGTAGCAACTTTTAAATCCACAACGCCAGCCGTGGAGGCAATTGTGAAAGTAACAAAGAGAAGACAAATTATTCCGTTCGTTCCGTCGCCCTTCACAACTAAGGACACACACTGAGACATTAGCGCGCAGCCGACGAGCCAAATACTTATTAATAGTTAAATAGCTTAGAAATACAATTAATGATAATCATTCAGAAAGATATTCCGAAAAACATTGATAGAGAGTTGAATGTTGAACAATGTTGAATAATTAAGCTACTAAAAATGATAAGAAAAAGCAATAGAAATAAAAATATTGCCTGCTTTGTCCCTGCACACTACTGCGCCCAGTTCTGTCTTACAATCATTTTTTTTATAGTATTATAACTGTTCCTTTCTTTTCGTGGGCACTAGACACCGTGTCATGTGCTAGCTGACAGAAACTAATAGTTATATTCAGGTTTCGGTAATTATCAACGCTGCACTTGGGACCTAAGATGCGTCAACAGTGAGGAATGAAGTTAGCGACCCATAGCTAGACTGCTTGCTTCAGGGGCAGCGAACCAGAGCTGACCAAGACCCTACTCCACCTCCAAGTGGTGGTCCTGGAAATAGGCTGCATCACTGCCGTCTGGCTGACTGAGTAGGGATCGAAGAGGGAAGGCTAACCCGGTCCCAAAAATACCGTGCTAAAGTTGGATGTGTCGGCCGAAAGGCGCAAATATTGCAGTTTCGCTGTAAACGGTGTGGTAAAGTGGGATATTATAAATATTTATAGGGGACTTAGTGTATTGACTGAGATCAGCTGTGAAGGTATCTGTATCTAATAAGTGTAGTGTATTACAGATGACCTTACTTGCTACCACATATTTATACCTCAGTCAGAATTATTCTGGAATATTGTGATGACTACGTTGAATGTCTAGGGTTTTGTAAATGATGAAGTGTAAGTCACAACAATAACAGACAGATAAACAATTTAATTTATTCCACCACACTTGACAACAGTTTGACACTTACATACATATAACACTCTATGAGACTATCTTAAATGAGTCACTGGTAAATTTTCAAATATCAATGTGTATTAAGTACTTTTCATTAATATATATGTGTCCTGATTCAAATACAAAGTGAACCAGGAATCACAATCAATTTTAATTACAAGTTATATGTACAGAATTTATCAATATGAATCTTGTAGTGACATATTTTATTAATATTATCTTATGTGTGTCAGTTGTGTAGTGGTACTATGAGGTAATACTGGTTTTATTTTTCAAGCTATGTTGGTATTTGTCATCATGACTTCAAGTGTTTGTTTCTGTTGGAACTAGTATTGGAGATGTTCTCAGTTCCTGGCATTAAAACAATTAATTTCCCCTCTTATTTTTATACAATGTCAGTTTAAGATGGGGTTACATAATGTTGAGCTCCGCTGGCCACATAGTCTTATCTTTCGTGATGTCGGCAGGAAAAGACTCCTCTGCTCGATTTCTCCCCTGTGTTCTGGAGACACCTCACTGTTTGCTATATGGACCAAGGAGTATGCTGTCCGCCTCTGGATTCAGCAAAGCTCTGACCAGGTGCTGCTTCAATAACTTTTGGACCACGGTCCCTGAAACAAGAAGGTTGTACCTCCTACTTCAGAACTAATTTATACTCTATTTCTACACTGAGCACAATACATAACAAACACTGAGTTCAGAGCGGTAGGCCAACTGCTATCTTCATCTGAAACAATTTTCACCAGTATATTCCTCCCTAATGGTTATTACGCCTCTGCAATTCCAGCATTATGTCTTTCTAGTCAATAATATAGGTGTCAGTGTACTGTTTGGCAATTCCATGTAGTTTTACTTTCCTCCGACACCTTCTGTTCAGGCTGGAGCATTATATAGGCTTTACCTCATGTTCGCTACTGAACCACACATATATACAGACATAAATTATCAATTTACATTCAATTTTCATTAAAAGATATCAAATATTTCAAGCTTACCACAATTCATGGAAATAATACAGAATTACGTTGACTGGCATTGAATATAACACAATTTCGATCTGCCGATGTCCCAGGCTTTTATTTGGAAAAATATGCACTGGCGCTCAACGCACTGATTCTGTAGTAAGTTTATTTGCAAATGTGGTGTTGACCTGACGCCTCTAATTGACTATATTGGCAGGTCTAACCAATCATGCCATGTTTACACAGCTTTTCAAAAAAGTACTCCTACTCACGTTTCCCCTAACAACAAAGAAGTAGTATTTATAGTCCGACTAATCGTGTTTAGCCTTACATTTATTTTCCGCCAATCAAATAGGAGGTAACATGTCAGCCTATTTCCCGTACAATGGTGGGGTGAAAATCTGCCACTGAGCGATTCTGATTTGGGTGTTGTCTGACATCCCTCACTATTTCTTTTGGCTATAATTTGGTAATTCCTAGACTATTTGCGTAACGTTTAACATATTTTTTGTCAGCAAGTCCCAAGGAACCCAAATATACAAATTTAAAGGAGCTAAGTGGCTGCGTTCAAAATATGCACTTTCTTCTACCTCCTGTTTACTTCGAAAATGATGTGGTGTCTGGGTACTGTAATGTTTTAAACGTAAACCAGTATAATGTCATATTTCCTAATAAGCGTTTTTCAGGATTTTAAAACCTAACTCTGGTATGGGTAGTGTTTTTTATCACTGTCGATTTGAAAAAAGCTAGTGCATGTGGCCTTACACGCGTGATGGCAGCAATTGTGTATCGCGCGACTGTGGTAGTATTGCCTGCGTTCCTCCGATCAGCCCTCCCTTCTTTCTATCCTAAGTCCATCTGTCCGTTCGTTTATGGTAACGTAGTGTAATTAATGCTAGTATTAATTTAGGTCATTAATCAGCTTGCGTATCTCAAGGTTTTTCTTAGAAAGGCAGTACACGTTTTATTGAAGCAGGCGTGTAATGATGCAGTAGGCCTTTACTATCAACGTGAAACGTTACAATTTGCAGACGAAGTAGAAAACAAGGGGGATTTCGAGTACAGTCATTGTGACAGCACTGTTCTTTACCATTCTTCTTTCCTTTTATTGAAGTTATTTGTTAGGCTTTACATTTACCTGATAATTTATATATGTGGATTAGAATATTTCACGACATCTCCCCTCTTAAAACAGACATCTTATGTCAGTCCTTTATTCTATATACACATAGATAAATGTAAGTCAACTTGACTTTACTCTGCTGTTGTGCTATCATGGTTTTATGTAGTTGGGTCCATTCAGAGTAAGCACTACTCATGAAATCTGCCTCAGACCTCTACAACCAATAATATTTTTCGGTTATGTTACTGAACAGCCGCAAGTGTGACTGCTTGTCTTAATGCTGCTTCACAACCCGTATTCACCATTTCTCTTCTCTGAGTCTGCGCAATGACATGTCCAGAGAACATTAGATTTTCCCCAAAATGTACGTTATGAGGAGATAACATATACCTGGTGATAGCAGAGTTTTCGTAGGGGATCCCATAATCTTCTTATTAGCCTGTATGAAACATTCGGAATATCCTCAATCAAAGAGGCAACTCAGGGATTCATTACGTTCCTCCGAAATGTTTACATCCAACAATTTTGTCTGATCTCAGGTTTTACTGGAATCTGATAGTATCCTTTACTCAGATCCACCCTTGAGAAATATTTAGCTTTATTTAGTCTGGCAAACAGCTGATTTGTATCCGGCAATGGATCCACCTGTCCTTCTGTAATAGCATTCAGTCTCCTGTAATCTATACAGAGTCTATGTTCTCCAGAGGGCTTCCTTAAGAGTACAACACCGGAACTATACGAAGATTCACTGTGTGAAATAATTCCTTCCTTCAACAAATAGTCTATCTCTTCCTTCAAAGCTTTCTCCTTAGCAAAAGGAATCGAATATGGTTTCATACAGACAGGTGTGGGGTCTATCAGTTTCATATCATATTCCAATAAGTTTGTATGCCCTGGTCGGTCTGTTAACACCTCTGCATGATTATCTAGAACCTGTTGTACTCTCTCTTTCTGAGTTTTCGTTAAATGTGTACTGATTTTCACCTGTGCCGCTGTCTCACAGGGGTGTAATGGATATTCAAATGATGAAAGTGGTTCCTTTTTCATCTCCATGGCAATGGACAAGGTCAACAAGTGTGTCTCTTCCTGATGTTCTCTTTCCAAATATTTCTTCAGGAGATTCACATGATAGATTTTTTCTTTCCCCTTCTTATCTATCTTATAATTGGTTCTAGACACCTTCTCTAGAACTGTATATGGACCTTGCCATCTAATTTGTAACTTATTCTGACTCCCGGGTAGAAGAAGCAGTACCTTCTCTCCCACAGCCAAATCTCTGTTTTTCGCCTTCCTGTTATAATAGGCAGCATGTTTCTTCCTGGCTTGTTTCAAATTTTCATTGGCAAGTTTCCAGCCAGTTTTTAAACGAGTGGTCAGCTCATTCACATATTGGTATGAGGATGTAATATTTTCCTCTGCTTTTTCATCAGTCCACGTTCTTAACAGAGCTACATATGGACCTTTACTTGTGTGGACCTATTTGTCCATGCACCGGTATGGTCTCTTCCACTGGAAGCGCTATAGTGATGATTTTTCTTCCCAGAATTTTCAGTCACAAAACGACCGCTACCAATTCTTCTTTTGGGGCTGTCTCCCCACTTAAAATTCTTGATGAGAGATATCTCTCTACATCTTCTTCCTCCAGTTTGTTTAAGTCCGATTTAGGGATTTTCGGCTTATCCTGGGGTAAGACATCTTTTTGCACTCTCCGCATAGTGGCCATTGTAAAACAGTTAAGTGAAGCTTGTCCGTGAAAAGGGGCTTCCCATTCCATTTGGTCCACTTTATCCAATTTATTTTTCCTTTTATTATCAGGCCTAATTTTGCCCCTTGGCGTGTCCAGGTCCTGATCAATGTTCCCACTTGTGGGTGTTCCCTCATGTGCTATGCTACACCTTTCTACAAAATTCTCAATGTCCCATCTTGCCTTGGGCCAATAATAATTGTGAGCCACCTTTTGGATGATGGTACCTATTTTTTCATGGTCCCCATCTGGTTTCAATGTAGGCTCCTTATTAATTCTGCCCTATATCTTTTAGGAAGTACCAGCTGTCCCTGACCTTTGGATCTAGCTCCAGTCTTCCTATACATCAATTTGTTTTTCATGTAAAAATCTCCCTTGCCTGGAGTTGTATGACAAGTTGACATTTTCCTGAAACAAGGCTTGAGGGTCTTATCCCCAGCCTGTGCCTTCCTCATCTCTTCTGGAGTGGTATCTAACAGAATATCCTCCTCCTGTCTTGAGGTCGACCTGACCTGAAGGGTGGCCATATACACAGGTTTCCTTCTACAATTCGTCTTTTAATTACCTGGAGAGGTCCTTTCAGGATCATCTCAAGAATATCCGATGTCGACTACATCGTTGATGTTAATGGTAAACATAAAACCTTCCACATTAATATGTTGAAGGAATATTACTCACTCTGTAATTCCTGTGTTGTATTATCTACAATCACTCAGTCAGGTGCCTTGTTCCAAGCAACTGACGATCCTACACCTCCTATTCAACACTATTCTAGTTTGTCTGTCATCCAAGAAGAGGAATCTTCTTTCGATGATGTACAACTACCAATACCAGTTGTACCACTCCATTCCACTGAGAAATGGAATGATGTTACTATCTCATCTACTCTTACTGATGATCAACGTCAGCAAGTCTCTAATATTCTACACACGTATGAGGATGTCCTCACTGACATCCCAGGTCATACGTCAGTCATCCAACATGACATTATTCTGACTGACGATACACCGATTCGAGTTCGCCCATATCCTATTCCTTTACATTTTCGTGATAAGGTTGATAAGGAATTGGATGAGATGCTTCAATTAAATATAATTGAACCATCTTCATCACCATATTCTTCTTCTATGGTAATCATTAGGAAGAAGGACAACAATATACGTCTTTGCGTAGATTACAGGAAATTAAACAAAGTTACAAAATTCGATGCGGAACCATTACCTCTTTTAGACGACTTATTAGAGAAATTGTCTCATGCCACATTCTTTTCGAAATTTGACCTTTCAAAGGGTTATTGGCAAGTGCCATTAACCCCTAAAGCAAAGCCATTCACCGCTTTCCCAATTTATGTCTGATCTCAGGTTTAACACTCGACGCCACGGGGTCTTTTTCAATGGAATTTTATGCCATTCGGTCTAATGAATGCGCCAGCTACCTTTGTACGCATGATGCGCCGCATATTGTCTCATCGTCCCGATGTCATTACTTATATAGATGACATCTGTGTTTTCAGTGACTCTTGGGATGAACATATTCAGGGTTTAAAATCTTTACTTTCTACCTTACGGGATTTTAACTTAACAGCGAAACCTTCAAAGGCTTTTGTCGGTTTTCATGACATCTCATTTCTTGGTCACCGTATAGGTCGCGGTTTAATGTATACAGAAGACAGTAACGTCTCTAAAATTTTAAACATCTCAGCACCTAAGACAAAAAAACAAGTGAGGTCGCTCTTAGGACTAATACAGTTCTATTCTAAATTCATCCCTCATTTGTCTACTATAACTGCACCTCTTTCTTCGTTACTAAAAAAAGGTACAACTAATGTAATAAAGTGGTCGCAGGATCATCAAACGGCTTTAGATTATATAAAACAATTTTTTTCAAATAAGCCTTTTTTAAGGTTGCCTAACAAAGATCTCACCTTTGTTCTTCGCAGTGATGCTTCTTCTGTGTCTGGTAGTCCTGTGCTACGCTATCGCGGCAGTTTTGATGAGGAGAATACGGAGGCACCTTATTTCCGGTTATGTACGTATCCAGAAAGCTTACGACGAGCGAGATGAAGTATTCCGTTCTAGATAAAGAGCTCCTCGCTCTTGTCTGGTCAATCAATAAACTGGATCGTTATCTCCTCGGATCACACTTTGTGGTGGAATCCGACCAGAAAGCTCTTACAGCACTGAACACAGGGAACGTGAAGTCATCAAAGTCAGCGCGTTACGCTATTGCGCTTCAACCGTTCCATTTTGAGATACGAGCTATTCCTGGAGTACAGAATGTGTTTGCAGACTGTCTTTCAAGATGCCCTAGTGAACATGTCAAAATTAAACCACTTCCAGATGGTGAAACGTCCTCACAGAAACATGAATAATTTTGTACATGGTCATTGATTATACATCTGTGGAGACTATGTATAGTTCTGCAGTATTCGTATATATATAACTTTCAGAATATACTTACGTATGGATTATAACATTATTTCTTGTGAAGTAACGTTTTGTTAGAACGGGAACAGTGATATTAAAGTAACATTTTTTTTTAGTATGGAAACATTGGTAAATGCGACAAATAGACATTCACTATTGTTATGGAACATATTACACTACATATCGTGTTCGTAAACGTATTTCAGGCATGGTACATTGAGAACATATTCTTGTCGATTTAACTAGTTCTAAAAGAATATTAACAATGAGTGAAATTGAAATCACTTAGAATAAATTAGTAATTAGTTATTTGTTCATAAATTAAGTACTATTAATTAGTATAATTCAATTTAATCAATTTGATTGATTATAAATCACACATCTACTAACTTTATTAGTGTTTCGCAATACGTGTATTCACGTATCCCACTACATGATATCTCACTTTTAGATAACTAGTCAAACTTACTAGTGTTAGGAAATAGTAAGTGCGTTGCTTCTTAAAGTGTTTAATTATGCTTTGTTTCATTTTGCATGTTGTATTTTAAAATTTTCTGTTTTATTGATTCTTTCATCATTGATCATCATCAGTGTTGCTGTTCATTTTCATTTTTGAAATCATATGTTTCAAATTTCTTTTAAAAAAAATTTGGTTGAATTTTATTATCATCTTTTTTTTTATGGTTTATTTCATTTTCATTTTTCAACTTCTTTTTACTTCGAATATTACCACATCGTTCCAAAGTAGGTCGATGGTGGATGTGTGCTTTAATGCATACTATCATTTAGTTATATTGTTTTCATTTAATATTCTTTTCTTAATATGATATAATTTTATGCATGTCATAAATCTTGTTGTAGTTTTGACTCACCTCTCTCGAGTAATTAGTTCGAAAAAAAATTAATAGAATTAATTTTTTTAAGGGGAGGTGATAAGGGAGCTGTTACGTACATTTATTACCTACGGGGGTAGTCTTCGGTCCTGCCAAATGTACGCACCAGTTTTATATAGTTATATTATTTGTGCGTTCGATTGATTCACGCACTGACGTGCACAATGCTGTGTGAGTTGCTTTGGACGCAGGTGTAACCTAGTTGAGTAGTTTCTGACGTCATGTAAGGGGCAGCTCGGACCATATTTATGTCCGCTGTGTTATCATTTGATTTTTGGCAAATGTGAAGTAGCCATCAGTTGTATTCGTATCTATTGATCTTCATGGCGAAGTCAATAGTGGAAGTATAAAGTAAGTGTCGCCCCATTTCTTATGGCATGTTTATTTATGTACATTAAAGTATCAGGCCGCTTCTATTAATGGTCTAGCGGGAATTCATCGTAGATGACATTCCTAGAATTGGACACACGGAGTCGATAGCCTTTGAATCTTTTCGTAGAGGGAGAATACCTACAAGAAATCAAGTTAATGAATTTATATGCTTCACATGTTTAATATGCTGTTACTACAATGCCAGAAGCGTGGCATAGAATGCGTTGCTTCTTATAAGTGTTTTTTAATTTGCTTTGTTTATTTTGCATGTTGTATCTTTAAAATTTTCTGTTCTTATTGATTCTTTCATCATTGAGAGGTTAGTCAACTGGAATCTCTAACCTGTTCGTATTATCGTGTATGNCTTTGTTTGAAACTATATGCTATATATAAACGGGATGTATGGAGAAAGTCTGGGATTGTGAAGTATGATATGGAAGAATTTTATCCTGGAGTATGAATACGTTACCATGATGGACGTCCTTGAAGGAAGGTCAATGGACTTGAATGAGCGGAATATTATATGGTAACAGTTTTGTGATCCTCAGTCACTTGAGTCAGAGGACTTTATTAGTAGAGAATCTTCAGGAACTTTAAAAGTAATTATCAACATGTTGACGTATGATTTCTGCGCCTGTGACGATGTTAGCCTTGTCCACTCCGTATGTGCTGTGTTGAATAAAATCTATGTACAGTCACCACCGACTTCTGTACTGCCAGTACTTGCCCAGTTCACCCAGTTCAATACTACTTGTTGAAGTTCGTTTGAAGAATATTGTTGACATTCGTTCATTTTAACCATTCGCGTTTTAAGCTACCTTTTCACCGGTATAAACTGAACTCAACGATAAAACGGAGTCAACAGTCGGTCTGTTAACACCTCTGCATGATTATCTAGAACCTGTTGTACTCTCTCTTTCTGAGTTTTCGTTAAATGTGTACTGATTTTCACCTGTGCCGCTGTCTCACAGGGGTGTAATGGATATTCAAATGATGAAAGTGGTTCCTTTTTCATCTCCATGGCAATGGACAAGGTCAACAAGTGTGTCTCTTCCTGATGTTCTCTTTCCAAATATTTCTTCAGGAGATTCACATGATAGATTTTTTCTTTCCCCTTCTTATCTATCTTATAATTGGTTCTAGACACCTTCTCTAGAACTGTATATGGACCTTGCCATCCAATTTGTAACTTATTCTGACTCCCGGGTAGAAGAAGCAGTACCTTCTCTCCCACAGCCAAATCTCTGTTTTTCGCCTTCCTGTTATAATAGGCAGCATGTTTCTTCCTGGCTTGTTTCAAATTTTCATTGGCAAGTTTCCAGCCAGTTTTTAAACGAGTGGTCAGCTCATTCACATATTGGTATGAGGATGTAATATTTTCCTCTGCTTTTTCATCAGTCCACGTTCTTAACAGAGCTACATATGGACCTTTACTTGTGTGGACCTATTTGTCCATGCACCGGTATGGTCTCTTCCACTGGAAGCGCTATAGTGATGATTTTTCTTCCCAGAATTTTCAGTCACAAAACGACCGCTACCAATTCTTCTTTTGGGGCTGTCTCCCCACTTAAAATTCTTGATGAGAGATATCTCTCTACATCTTCTTCCTCCAGTTTGTTTAAGTCCGATTTAGGGATTTTCGGCTTATCCTGGGGTAAGACATCTTTTTGCACTCTCCGCATAGTGGCCATTGTAAAACAGTTAAGTGAAGCTTGTCCGTGAAAAGGGGCTTCCCATTCCATTTGGTCCACTTTATCCAATTTATTTTTCCTTTTATTATCAGGCCTAATTTTGCCCCTTGGCGTGTCCAGGTCCTGATCAATGTTCCCACTTGTGGGTGTTCCCTCATGTGCTATGCTACACCTTTCTACAAAATTCTCAATGTCCCATCTTGCCTTGGGCCAATAATAATTGTGAGCCACCTTTTGGATGATGGTACCTATTTTTTCATGGTCCCCATCTGGTTTCACATGTAGGCTCCTTATTAATTCTGCCCTATATCTTTTAGGAAGTACCAGCTGTCCCTGACCTTTGGATCTAGCTCCAGTCTTCCTATACATCAATTTGTTTTTCATGTAAAAATCTCCCTTGCCTGGAGTTGTATGACAAGTTGACATTTTCCTGAAACAAGGCTTGAGGGTCTTATCCCCAGCCTGTGCCTTCCTCATCTCTTCTGGAGTGGTATCTAACAGAATATCCTCCTCCTGTCTTGAGGTCGACCTGACCTGAAGGGTGGCCATATACACAGGTTTCCTTCTACAATGGTCAGTGTCATGATTGTTCATCTGACAATTCTTACACCACCTTTTTCCTTGGTTGAAAGATTTTCTTTCATCATATTTCCTTTCATCGAATTGTGGGGTTTTATTTTTATTGTCATACCGTGGCCTATCAAATTGGTGCTTACCTTTGTTTTGATCTCTAGGATCAAATTTATTAAAGTTCTGTGGTGCCCTAAAATTATCCACCTGTTTCTTCTTATTACCTGATACTTCTGCCTGAGCTGCTTGATACCTTTCAGCAACATTTAGCAGCTCACCCAGCCTCTCTGTACCTTGTTCCATGAGAAACTTTCTCAGGTCTGGAGCCATGGACTCTCTTAGTTGTTCTATAAGGACCATTTCCTTAAGATCTTGGGTTTTCCCCAGAGAAGTCCATTTCTCCAAGTACGTCTCTAACCTTGCAGAGAACTGGTGATAGGTTTCACCTGACAGTAGTTTAGCATTCCTAAATTTTTTCCTATAAAATTCTGCGTTCTTTTCATATCTTAACAAAAGAGCCTGCTTTAGCATGTCATAATTTTCCTGATCACCTCTGCTCATTTTGGCAAAAACTTCATAAGCTGCCCCACGAAGACCTTGAGATAACTTTAAGCTCCACCTTTCTCTCTCTAACCCATATGTGGTAGCTAATAGTTCATATCTATTTAGATAGCTCTCAATATCATCGTCTTTCTCAACAAAGTGATCTAAATGAAAGTTCATAGCTGAGGTTGAGGCTCCCTGGCTAGCAGTGGCATCAGAGTTAAAGGGACTGGCACCATTTTCAGGAGCATGGCCTTGAAACTCAAACTCCCTTAGTCGTAACTCATGTTCCCTTTGTAATCTCTTCTCCTCCTTTTCTGCTTCCCTCTCTGCAGCTAATCGCTTGTCTTCCCTTTCTGCCGCAAATCTTCTTTCCTCGGCTTCCAATTTCTTAGCCTCAGCCTCAATCTGCAACCTCTTAGTCTCAGCCTCTAATTTTCTTTCGGCCTCTTTTTCTAATCTTCTTTCTTCCCGTTCAATATATTTGTCACATTCAGCCGTGACATAAGCAATCATAATTTGCCCGTCCATTCCTAACTCTTTCGCAGTCTGTACAGCAGCAGATCGAAATTTTGCCAAGTCGGCCATTGTCTAACATGTAAATGTAACAATTCAATCTATCAATAATTATCTAAGGACACTACAGGCACTGAGAGCTCAACGTTATTTATTTTCACCCAAGGATACTTTTTAATTTCTATTATTCCCTGAAGTGAATTACCCCCAATATTTTTAATAGGGAAAGATTCAAAATCCCGAGAGCGAGACCCCAATATATGTGGTAAAGTGGGATATTATAAATATTTATAGGGGACTTAGTGTACTGACTGAGATCAGCTGTGAAGGTATCTGTATCTAATAAGTGTAGTGTATTACAGATGACCTTACTTGCTACCACATATTTATACCTCAGTCAGAATTATTCTGGAATATTGTGATGACTACGTTGAATGTCTAGGGTTTTGTAAATGATGAAGTGTAAGTCACAACAATAACAGACAGATAAACAATTTAATTTATTCCACCACACTTGACAACAGTTTGACACTTACATACATATAACACTCTATGAGACTATCTTAAATGAGTCACTGGTAAATTTTCAAATATAAATGTGTATTAAGTACTTTTCATTAATATATATATGTGTCCTGATTCAAATACAAAGTGAACCAGGAATCACAATCAATTTTAATTACAAGTTATATGTACAGAATTTATCAATATGAATCTTGTAGTGACATATTTTATTAATATTATCTTATGTGTGTCAGTTGTGTAGTGGTACTATGAGGTAATACTGGTTTTATTTTTCAAGCTATGTTGGTATTTGTCATCATGACTTCAAGTGTTTGTTTCTGTTGGAACTAGTATTGGAGATGTTCTCAGTTCCTGGCATTAAAACAATTAATTTCCCCTCTTATTTTTATACAATGTCAGTTTAAGATGGGGTTACATAATGTTGAGCTCCGCTGGCCACATAGTCTTATCTTTCGTGATGTCGGCAGGAAAAGACTCCTCTGCTCGATTTCTCCCCTGTGTTCTGGAGACACCTCACTGTTTGCTATATGGACCAAGGAGTATGCTGTCCGCCTCTGGATTCAGCAAAGCTCTGACCAGGTGCTGCTTCAATAACTTTTGGACCACGGTCCCTGAAACAAGAAGGTTGTACCTCCTACTTCAGAACTAATTTATACTCTATTTCTACACTGAGCACAATACATAACAAACACTGAGTTCAGAGCGGTAGGCCAACTGCTATCTTCATCTGAAACAATTTTCACCAGTATATTCCTCCCTAATGGTTATTACGCCTCTGCAATTCCAGCATTATGTCTTTCTAGTCAATAATATAGGTGTCAGTGTACTGTTTGGCAATTCCATGTAGTTTTACTTTCCTCCGACACCTTCTGTTCAGGCTGGAGCATTATATAGGCTTTACCTCATGTTCGCTACTGAACCACACATATATACAGACATAAATTATCAATTTACATTCAATATTCATTAAAAGATATCAAATATTTCAAGCTTACCACAATTCATGGAAATAATACAGAATTACGTTGACTGGCACTGAATATAACACAATTTCGATCTGCCGATGTCCCAGGCTTTTATTTAGAAAAAATATGCACTGGCGCTCAACGCACTGATTCTGTAGTAAGTTTATTTGCAAATGTGGTGTTGACCTGACGCCTCTAATTGACTATATTGGCAGGTCTAACCAATCATGCCATGTTTACACAGCTTTTCAAAAAAAAGTACTCCTACTCACGTTTCCCCTAACAACAAAGAAGTAGTATTTATAGTCCGACTAATCGTGTTTAGCCTTACATTTATTTTCCGCCAATCAAATAGGAGGTAACATGTCAGCCTATTTCCCGTACAATGGTGGGGTGAAAATCTGCCACTGAGCGATTCTGATTTGGGTGTTGTCTGACATCCCTCACTATTTCTTTTGGCTATAATTTGGTAATTCCTAGACTATTTGCGTAACGTTTAACATATTTTTTGTCAGCAAGTCCCAAGGAACCCAAATATACAAATTTAAAGGAGCTAAGTGGCTGCGTTCAAAATATGCACTTTCTTCTACCTCCTGTTTACTTCGAAAATGATGTGGTGTCTGGGTACTGTAATGTTTTAAACGTAAACCAGTATAATGTCATATTTCCTAATAAGCGTTTTTCAGGATTTTAAAACCTAACTCTGGTATGGGTAGTGTTTTTTATCACTGTCGATTTGAAAAAAAGCTAGTGCATGTGGCCTTACACGCGTGATGGCAGCAATTGTGTATCGCGCGACTGTGGTAGTATTGCCTGCGTTCCTCCGATCAGCCCTCCCTTCTTTCTATCCTAAGTCCATCTGTCCGTTCGTTTATGGTAACGTAGTGTAATTAATGCTAGTATAATTTAGGTCATTAATCAGCTTGCGTATCTCAAGGTTTTTCTTAGAAAGGCAGTACACGTTTTATTGAAGCAGGCGTGTAATGATGCAGTAGGCCTTTACTATCAACGTGAAACGTTACAATTTGCAGACGAAGTAGAAAACAAGGGGGATTTCGAGTACAGTCATTGTGACAGCACTGTTCTTTACCATTCTTCTTTCCTTTTATTGAAGTTATTTGTTAGGCTTTACATTTACCTGATAATTTATATATGTGGATTAGAATATTTCACGACAAACGGATACAACGCAACCAACGTCCTTTTCAGGACGAGCGAAGAAGAAACGCTGCACGTCAGTTGCCAAAGTTTACTTATTTTTGAACTGCTATTGCGTTCTGATATAATCTGCGAGCTTCAGTATAAGTTGAAAGAAGCTTGCGTCGTCACAAGAACGCCGTAACAAAATAATTTTTTTTAAATTATAAATGAGCTCAAACACATTAAACGTGCATATAAATGAGCTAATACAAATATTTGTATACACGCTTATTTACGAGACAATGCCTTTTGGTGTGTCTGATTGACAGAGTAGTTAGAGCGCTGGTCTCTTACGGCAAAGGTGCCGGGTTCGATTTCACGGTATCGACACTCCAGTCTTCCCAGCTGCAAATGGGTGCCTGACTGCTCTTAAGTTAGGGAAGGAAAAAGCAGCGAGGAAGGGAGCTGGTCACCCTACCTCTTGATGCTGGACCTAGTATAGTAAAGTCTCTAACACTTCACTCTCCTACGGCAGTGTCTGCTATGGGACTACGTTAAGAATCTTTTTCGTTTTACGAATATTTTTACTTCACTCGATTTTGTCACACCCCTCCTTCCCCCCCCCCCTTTTCCCCCTCCCCCCGCCGACCTAGCTCGTAGTTCGTCTAGTGGTAAAGCCGTCCCTGCCCAGATCTAAGGCTCACGAAATGTATTTAGAAAAAAAAACGAAGAAATAGGAAAAGCGTCGGAAGGAACGAAAGAAAACTCACCGACGAGTTTGGAAGAAAAGCATAATAAGCTACATTCAAAAGGAAAATGTTGGCTGAAAACATTGACCTCAGCCAAAAGAGACGGAATCAAGTAGATTGACTGGGACCCAAAGATGCAACAATAGAGAATGCAGTCAGCGACCCATAGCTTGACTGCTTGCGTCATGGTCAGCGAACCAGAGCTGACCAAGACCCTACTCCACCTCCACGTGGTGGTCCTGGAAACAGTCTGCATCACTGCAGTCTGGCTGAGAGAGTAGGGATCGAAAAGGGATGGCAAACCCGGTCCCAAAAAATGCTGTGCTGAAGTCGGATGTGTCGGCCGAAAGGCGCAGATATCGCAGCTCCGGCGTAAACAGACACAACGCAACCAACGTCCTTTTCAGGACGAACGAGGAAGAAGAAGAAGAAGTAGATTGACTTAACAATTTGACGAGCTAGATTTGTCCCGATGACCTGGCACTCCTGTCCCATAACCGCAATCAGATGCCAGACAAAGTGAAAACACTTAATGAAAGATCACAACAAGGGAGCCTGAAAATACACAGAGAGAAAACTAAGATGATGAGAGAAAATGCAGGAAACGATAACAAGATTGTACTGGATGAAACATCACTACAAGATGTAGAATCATACATGTAACTTGGCAGCAAAAAGACTACATTAAAGAGACAGTTAATGATACCAAAATAAGACACAAAAAGGCTAGAGTAACTTTCATGGCATTGGGGAATATATGGAGATCAAAAGAAATCATGTCCAATAAAATCAGAATTTTCAATTCAAATGTTAAATCAGTCCTATTGTATAGCTCTGAAACATTGAGAGAAAAAAAAACTATAGACTTTCATAATTTATGATAAATTGATGCTTGCGTAGAATAGAAGGATTGAAGTGGTAAAATACATGACTAATGTGGAACTGATGACAAGAACTAGACAAGCGCCAGTGGAACAAGAGATTGTCACATAACGTATGAAAATGCTCTTTTGTGTGATCTCTCCCACCTTCAGCCCTCCAGCAGTATCTCTTCATTTCTTTATTTCTCTCTTTCGTCGTCCTTTTATTTGGCATAATTGTTATGCCCTTTCTTTCACAATTTTACTCTCTATGCTGAATCTAGTTGGGTGAAGTCTCTAACACTCCACTCCCCTACGGAAGTATCTGCTATGGGACTGTCTTTATCTTGTTTACCATCCCAGACTGGCTTCACGTTGCGCCATGTAATTAGACCGGCCAGCCGATTATACGTTATCACATAAGCCGGCTGACCCCTTTGAACGTGACGGTCCAACATGGGACCCCAGGTGGATAGCGACGACCATCCCTGTGTTTGCACAAGACGGGAGTGCACGATATACTTAAAGAAAAGCCACATTGTCTGTCGGCGACCTTATCTGGTGTACAGACGAAAACACACGTGATAAATACGTAATTCTCTTCCGCTGGCCCCTGTCTGTATCAAGATTATAGATAACCCGTCTGGGCGGAAGGAATTATCGAGAGATGAGTCACAGATTTGTTTGAATGAAGATGCCATCGGAAGTATTACGACGTATTAGACAGAGGTCATGCGTGGAATATTAAATGTTACATTTTAAACCATGTGGGGGATATTTTGAATTAAAACACCCCAACCCAGTACTAGAGAGATTTTATTGGTTTGATTTGAGATGTCGGAATAAACAATGAATTCCATTGGAAAATTTAGCCGGAAACACAATCTGTGATTGAACTGAGAAATGAGAGATATAATCTAGCCAACTCAGAGACACAGGACAGACAGCTTCGCAACTTCAAACGAGCAACTCCCAAACAGCCAGAAAGAGAATGATCAGACCTGGAGTTCCTTACTTATAAGTGGCAGATCGAAGTATTTGGGAAACTTAAAACCTTAAAAAGTAAGCCCGCGTTTATAAATACATAGTCTGGACACCTAAAGGAATTGGATCACCTGTCAAAGAGGAATTATTACAGTTTCCCAGACCAAGTGTATCACCGAACACCCGTCGAAGAGGAATGACTAGTTTCCCAGGCCAAGTGTATCGCAGAACACCCGTCGAAGAGGAATTACTTTACTTTCCCAGACCAAGTGATTCGAGAGCATATGCACCGAAATTGCTCGTGTCCATCGGAAACCTGTGCGAGGAGATTGAGTATAACCCAAAAATTTAGGGTAACTTGTGAACATTTCTTGTTTAAATGTGATTTGCCATGTTTTTCTTGCCAAGTAGTTAAATATGAGGCTGAAAACCTCAACATACGAAAATAGTATATTCCCAAACCACTGCAGCAAGCACTGGTGATTGTCTCTGGCTAGTCGTACGGAAAACCCAACATCAGAGGTGACCCCAGTCTCCGACTGGAGCAGTGATGAGTAATGATTACATCACATGTGCCTCAAGTGTATCATATCATTTTGTGAGATATATGTAGCTTGTTAATGTTAGTTCAGGCACAAATCATTGTTCGCGCTGTCCAGACACATTTTCCCAGTTAATCCCTAGAGAAATATTGGTGAATTTTATTCATCTTTCCTGAGTGTACTCAAGAAATTAATACTTCTGAGAGATTAACATTGGTGGGTGGACAACGAGAGGATGCGCCAAATTAAGCTTCCAACTCAGTGTACTTAGCAGAGGCATTTGTTTGTCTATTTTTCCAAACGTTCGTGGTTGTCGTGATTTAGTCTGTCCCACAACACGGTTTTCTGTATACTTAGGAGTAAATCTGACTATACCGCACGCCATATGTTGAGAACTCTCTGATACACTAACAAATGAAAACGCGTCATTCTTGGTGTGTATTGTACAACGTACTAGGCTTGAACATAGAGATAGAGGCCCATTTTGTGTAACCGATGGTACAATGCCATTTAATTTTGGAAAGAATAAAGAAGTATCACCGGAAAGGATTATATAATTCAACAACGGGAATGTTACGCTAGAAGTGGGTGTAACAACTTTCTCGAATAGTATTTTAGTAAGATAGAAATATCGAGGGAAAGGGCTTCGTTACATCAGGTTAGTCCCAATTTAGCTAGTTAAAGCATGCATATATTAAAATGCATTTTGCAAACAAACCAATTAGTAGTTAAATCAATACAGAATAATTCATAGAATAATGCAAGCTTTAAATGACCAAAATCGCCCCATAAATAAGAAAGATAATGAATATTAAAAAGTTTGCTAATTGAACAGATGGCAAAATTATGCCTCATTTTGAGATTTTTAACACCCTGTTTGCCCCATGCCATCCGCACGGCTGTTTGCGAGCGATCTTTTAGTTATTTCCCCTTTTTCCCCGACCGCGCTATTTATAGCCCACTTGACAGAGGTCACGTGGTCAGCTTCCTAATGGGAAAAACATGTGGCGATGTTTACTTTTGATAGGGCTTAATTAATGCTTTTAGGCTACTTTTTTTATTATAAATACCGGCTTTAATTTTGCGTAAAGCTAGACTAGAAATGTTAGAGTAAATTTTAGAACAAGAACAAACATTTTATCACAATTAGAACAGAAGATATAATAGTCTGAAATAGTGTAAAATTTACGTTTTTTTTATATTTTGTTATGGTTTGTTTATAATGCAATTTTCACTAAATCGGTCACAATCAACATGCATAACAAATTACAGAAATCAAAAGTAGAAAACCTGCAGAAAATGGATATCAAAGATTTGTTTTGGTTTCATGCGTCAAACATTAATTATTGAAAGTTTAAATTGCAAGTCCACATTTATTACCTTAAAATAACACACCCAATTGTCCCCAAAACATGTTTGAATTGCTTTTATGCTACTTTATTATTATAAATACCGGCTTTAATTTTGCGTAAAGCTAGACTAGAAATGTTAGAGTAAATTTTAGAACAAGAACAAACATTTTATCACAATTAGAACAGAAGATATAATAGTCTGAAATAGTGTAAAATTTACGTTTTTTTTTTACATTTTGTTATGGTTTGTTTCTAATTCAATTTACACTAAAACGGTCACAATCAACATGCATAACAAATTACAGAAATCAAAAGCAGAAAACCTGCAGAAAATGGATATCAAAGTTTTGTTTTGGTTTCATGCGTCAAACATTAATTATTGAAAGTTTAAATTGCAAGTCCACATTTATTACCTTAAAATAACACACCCAATTGTCCCCAAAACATGTTTGAATTGCTTTTATGCTACTTTATTATTATAAATACCGGCTTTAATTTTGCGTAAAGCTAGACTAGAAATGTTAGAATAAATTTTAGAACAAGAACAAACATTTTATCACAATTAGAACAGAAGATATAATAGTCTGAAATAGTGTAAAATTTACGGTTTTTTTTTTTTACATTTTGTTATGGTTTGTTTCTAATTCAATTTACACTAAAACGGTCACAATCAACATGCATAACAAATTACAGAAATCAAAAGTAGAAAACCTGCAAAAAATGGATATCAAAGTTTTGTTTTGGTTTCATGCGTCAAACATTAATTATTGAAAGTTTAAATTGCATGTCCACATTTATAACCTTAAAATAACACACCCAATTGTCCCCAGAACATGAGAGCTAACAATTACCTCAATCATACATCATGAGTTCTGATCCAGTCTGCGCAATGTTTTTCTAATATGTGCTGTTTATGAATTGTCTTACTAGGGAATAGCTTTCTGAACAAAGACATATAAGTCCATATCGATGCTGTTATTGATTCTTTACTAATTGGTTTACTGTGTGATATTTTGTTGTGTACTTTCTCAAATGCTTCTTTCAGTGAGTTGAATTGTTCTTGGGCAATAAAAGCTATGTTAGTTATATCTTGTTTGTCTGTAATTTTCAGTGTTTGTGTAATGATTGCTCTTGTAAGATCTTTATAAACTTTTTGTGTGAGATATCTGTGGCAGTGATTCCCTATAAATGCTCTGCTATTATAAGCCTGTTGTATGATTTTGTGTTTGGCTAGTACCTTGTCCATGTGTGAGCAAACTGGACCAGACTTAGTACACAGATCTTGAAACTGAAGTTTGGCCAGCGCATCTTGTGCATTTTCAAGTCTAACTTTAAAATTATCTGTCTCCTCCTTATCCTCACAAAGTTCAATACCTACCTGAAAAATTCAATTTTAGCTCCTAATTCTTCTGCCTATTTCCAGTTCCTACTAAATCTCTTCATGTTCTTAAAAGTACTAATGTTTGCATGTATCTCTTGCGAATTCTCAAATATCTTTGCGTCTATTGTATCAACTACCTGTTCTAGAAGTCTGTGGTGTTTGAAAACAATGCCTAATAAAATATGAAGGTAAGGAGGAGCTACATTTTCAATTTCAATCTCTAACATTGGTTTGTGTAAACAATTATGGTAATGTGCCACTTGCCTTTTATTCCCTTTCCCATATTTCATATATCTATTGTAATCTCTTATCAACATGGCCAAATTTCTTGGTTTGCAAGTTGTATGCTCTCTGGATGTCTTTGATGAAAATGTTTGGTTTGTCTGGAGCTCAAGGAATATACCCATGTCTGTGGTGTCTCCAGCAAAACAAGGAAATAATCCCCGAATAAGAAAACAACAACTTGTTTACCATCCCACTCTAAATATTTTAGTGACTCTATCTGAGCTTTCATGTCATTCATAAATATTTCTAAATTATCATATGTATCTCTGACTCTAGCCATTGATAAAAGGATGGTATTAGATTTAGAATTTGGTTTCTCTAAATTTACTACCTGCATTGTAACTTTGAATTAAAGAAGATATACAAACAGTTACTTAGAATTCGCTGGCATCCGTCGTGTGCACAGGATTGTCTACCAAAGAACACCAATGGAACAGTCCTTATCTCACACACAATTTTAAAAAAAATTCATATTATAAATAGAAGATTAACAAGACTTGAAAGATAGATCAAATTATGTGGAAGTAATCTATCTATAGCTTTACATGTTTTCTGACGCTTATATACGTAGCTAAATATCATTATAAATGAATGAAAATGCAAAAACAGATGGTGCTTTACATAAAGTTATTTTTTTACTACCTTAAGATTAAGATTTGTGGGTATCAGGAATGACAAAACTTACTACCACAACTTCAAATATGAAACGAATGGGCCGAAATTTTTAGCTTCCCTTCGAGATATTAAATTAATAAAAAGATTACTTATTTTATGAATTTCCTTAAATGATGACGCTGTTTTCAAAAGTCTGTAACTCCGTCAAAACTAATTTCAAACAAATAAAAATGCAATCAAAAATAGAACACAGAACAAAGTTATAGTACACAAAAGAATTTTAGCGCTGTGTTTATCCAGAACGAGTGTGTAATGATTTATATTTTACTGATTTTACTCACACATCAGCTGATTTTCCCCGCCAAAAACTTAAATAGTCTTTTACGGTGCACACAAAATTTTATACCCGGTGTCAGAATTCCGGTCACCGAAACTAAAAGAGCGCTCTGGTATAGGGCACAAACAGCCGTGTCCGACACGGCGGATGTGCTAGTATATAAGACCCTGCCCTTGGTTAAATTGAGGCCACAACATTTAAAAAATACAGCTGAACAGAAGAAAGCGGTAAAAGTGTAAACGTTTTGTACCTTTGCCAACCGCATCTGCCTGGCAGACCTAGATGCCTATTAACAGCCTGTTACAGCTTGTATGTATTGCCTGAGGGTAAGAATGAATATATATATATATGTGTATATATGTATGTAATTTTCCTGTGATTAATCCACTTGTGTGTTAGGAAGTATGTAGCATGTGTAAACTCTTGGAGACGAAAGCCAGCCTTGTAAAATGTGTAGAATAATTGAGAATGATGGCCAAAGTACGCCTGTAAGGTTGATAAAGTGTTTGAAGGAGTATTTCTTAAAGGAACGACGCATTTACCAGAAACATAAGGAAGGATGACAGGAATTGTTTTAAGGAATTGATTAAGGTATTACTTAGTGCTTTATACTAGACCAAATCATTGTATGAAGGCGGATCATGGACAACTGGATCTAACTTAGGATTTATAAGGACAGTGTAGTCATAGTAAACTGGCTGTGAGTGGTATTGAGGTAAATTGTCCTGTGCATATGTTAGCACAATGTCTGACACTGTTTGTTATGTCCATTGTATGTGAGGACAGAATAGTGCTGGACCATACAGGGGTTGTGATTATTTGTATTCCAGGTTTTATCCTGCAAACTACCAGAAGTGCATGAATCATCCATCTCTGTTGAACTCTGAGGTGCAAGTGCTCTTAAAGTCATTGGAGCCAGATACCCAGCGTCTACTGCCTGGCAATTCACAGACGTGTTAGTCCATGGCTGGAGTGTGATTGATTTCTATATAGAAGATAAGTGGCAAAACCAAGCCACTGGTCAGCCTATTCAGACTCTACCTCTAATATATACAATAAAAATACAGTGTATGATGAATCCTTATGGACATAAATATGATAATCACTACTTTACAGTCCAATAAGAGTGACAAAACATATATGTATTAGATAATGGTTAATCAAAAGGTGAAAATTCATCATATTGATTCATTTTGATAATTGATATTCTATGCTTATTTATTTAATTATGTAAATACATTTGATTCATTATAAGTTACCTAACCAAAAAGAGAAACGGTATAGATTAAATAAATTGTAAATATGTACCATCAGACTTGCTAAAATTATTTAAATTGAGTTCCAAGTTTTGTTGACGGTGTACTCATCCATAAAAAAGCGAGTTGCGTGATACTGTGGTTTCCGGTGCGCCTTCTGGCCCAGTATCTACGACTTTAGCCCCTCTTCAACGGGAGAGTGGGCTCATCCCTAATCTGTTTATGTTCCCAGTAGTAGACTATTCGCAAGCAGCCTGGGGGTGTCACTGCTCTGCGCGGACCTTGTTTACCGAGGCGGCGTCCGAGCTCGTATGGTGAAAATATGGTTGCGTTATCTTCAAAATAGACCTGTCTTTCCCGTGGCTTTTCTGCCATCCTGCAACTTTGAGTTATTGAGTTCTGAGCTACAGTCTCTTTCCCAGGCATTTTATCCTGACCTGGCCCGCATACAGAGGACCCCACTTCTGGTTCTAAGTTAGCAGTTGGGGATAGGTGGGGTGGCACACTGTGCATTCCCCGTCATCCAGGGGGCTCTCCAACTATGCAGAACTTGCACAATGCTGTGCTCTGGTTCTGGGCTCTCCCAAGGAATCCTCACGTCCTGCACAGAGCCACTTCCAGATACCCACCACCTGCCATCTCTCCATTGTAGAAATCTCCTGCATGCGGCTATCCAGTCAAGAGCCAGTATTAAGTCTGGTACCCAAGTGATCCCCCCAAGCTCAGTGCGCAATGCTGGGTTCTCATCATGCTGCAACACAGGGGGGATTGTGATGCTCAGCCATCTCTCTCAACTCTGTACCGATAAGTGACATCAGGGACTTAATTGTGCCTCAGTACTGGGAGGCCCCGTTTCCGGGTACACCACACACAGCCAATTGAGGCAACGGTCGTCGTGGGCGTCCACGTTTTGTTGATACATATTATATATAGATAGACCATAATTAGTACCTCTAGCATAATTAGCCATAATAGAAAATAATAATAACACATAATATCAGGGGAGAATCGTGAAAGGGAGCAAATAGACTTTCAGGACATCCACTCTCATCACTCCTGGAGGTTTATACAGCTGGATTCTACCTTTGATGTCAATACACCCTGATTTATTTCAGAAAAGGAGGTATTTCTTGTAAGATCAGTCTCTTATCTGGCACTATCCTGGTATCATCTGATACATCTTTTGGTCCAGGATAACTTACAATAACAATAACATCATATCAAACCACTTTCGTGACAGTGGTACAAGACTACTTGTTGTTACAAGCTACCAGACGGTTCGAAGTACTGAAGTTACTACGCCACTCGTGTGAGAGAAGCAGAATACACTCCATCAACCAAGTTACAGTTGTTTTAAAATGAAACAATCAAATCCCTTTTATGTATGAAAGCACACGTATGAGCCATAATATTATATATATATATATATATATATATATATATATATATATATATATATATATATATATATATATATATATATATATATATATATATATATATATATATATATATATATATACACTAGACATGCCGCATGGTTCTTGACTTCTGAATTATCTTGTGAAGACACCCTTCGGATAGAAGCGCCATTACACGTCTATCTACATCTCTGCCAAGAGTAATCTTGTACGAAGGTAAACACCTTTGACGACCCATTTAGATACTCTTGAGTTTTGGCCATTGTTGGACCACTACTGCAAAGCAGGAGAGGCAATCCGTGACAATTGGGCAACTCGAGCCGGGAATGTTGAACTCGGACACGAATTTGTGATAAATCACAATTGCGGACCGCGTCTTTATTAAGTACCTGAAGATTAATTCCCCTAGAAATCTGACAAGAAATTTTAGATTTACTGAAAGAGTATTGTTAGTTATTAGTTTATATAGATCTGCTCAAATGTCTTGCAATAAATAAATAAATAAGGTGAAATATTTTGAGAGTAAAGTAAATATTTTGATTTTTTTTTAAAAACTTCTCTAAAAATAATTGGAAGAGGAAACAACTGTCCATTGCTGAAGCCTAATTTGTATTGTTGGTGTTGTGTATATAATAATTTTAATCAGCTGAAGCGGCTAATTTTATTTTAGACCAAGTAGCAATTGTAATTTTCGTGTCGCCTGTAAACAATCTCCTTGCACAGCATGGCCGAATCACAAAATCTCTATACTTTTTTTTAAAAGTTGCTAAAGAGATGGGCTTATCAGGTAAAGATTTTTCAGACTTTGTTGCCACTTCTGTGAAAGAGGCCAAAGCAGAACAGGAATCCGAGAAAGCCATGGCCCGAGAAGAGAGAAGATTAGAAAGGGAAGAGAAGGAGAAGCAACGGGAACACGAAAAGGAAGAGAAAGAAAATCGAAGAGCTTTTGAGGAGCAGAAGGCCGAAAAGCAAAGAGATTTTGAAAAGGAACAGGCCGACCGAGCAGAACAGAAGGAACAGGCCAAAATAGCATTCGCTAAGGAAAAGGATCAGGCCGAAAGAGCAGAAAAAAGGAACAGGCCGAAAGCGCAGAACGGAAAGAACAGGCCGACAGAGCCATTAGACGGAAAGAATTGGAGATCGAAAGTACAAGAAACGAATCTAGTTCTAGCACTAATTGGTCAAGGAGTTCGCAATGTAGTGATAGGGGAAATATGTATCACGTGGTAGTTCCGAGCGCGGCCTCTTTTCAGTTAGATGTCTACTCTGAGGCTTCAGAGGAAATAGACATTTACCTTGCTAGGTTTGAGTCTTTAACTGCCACCTATGGATTAGATAGGGAAAGATACAACATGAAGTTATCTCAGAGCCTTCGAGGACCTGCTTACGATGTCTTCCTAAAAATGGCACCGGAAGATAACAACAATTATGATTTGTTGAAGAAAGCTCTGCTTCAACGTTTTCAGCTGAGCACACAAACTTTTCAGTCCAAATCCCGGGAGGCCAAGAGGCAAAGAGTCGTATAAGCAGTTTGCTACACGTCTGGCTATGTACGTGGAGAAGTGGGGATCACTAAACGCCTTCGGCGAATGGTTCGAGGGATTACAAGAAGTGATTATCGTGGAGCAATTCAAAGATTCGCTTACACCAGACATGAGACGGTTCTTGGCGGAGCACGGGGCCGAAACTCTCAATCAGGTGGTACTGTTTGCTAATCGGTACCAGAGCGCCTAGTCAGAAGCTAACCCGGCGAAAAAGCGCCACAATGATAGTCACCCCAAACGAGAGGAGCGCCGCTTCACGACTCCAAAGAGTACGACAAACACCTCACACAACACGAAACAATAGCAACAACAACCATAGGATCACCGTAGCAGAAACAGAGCAATTCAGCCCAGGGAACTGGAAGACGATATTGTAAGGCGTGCAAATCTGACACGCACGTCACATGGGACTGTAAGAGGCCTAAGGCAGGCTCTTATAATGTCACTTGCCTGATCATTGGGCCGATAGGGAAACATCATCCCCAGGCATATGAACAAAATTCCAGTCACCCTTCTATTACTGAGCAAGTAATTGTTGGTAACCAAACAATACGGTGCTTGTAGGATTCGGGTCTAGAATACTCGACTCTAGTTTCCCCATTTATTTTTTTTTGTGTGAAGGCCCACCAATCCACTGGTGAAACTGTAGAAATACAGGGACCTCGGAAAAGCATAAAGCCCATGACTCTTCCAGTTGCGGAAATTGAGTTTCAACACGATATGTACGGGGCAAAATCAATGCCGCAGTAGTAGACGATTTAGTCTACCCTCTCATTCTAGGGAGGAAATATGTGTTTCTCGAAGATCCCTCACGTGACTCCAAGTCGACACAAGAGAGCGAGAACACAGGAAACGCCCCAGCGGCCCCTGAGCTCTTATCTTTAAACAGCCCGAATAGTTCGGAGCTGAAGCAGGCCCAAAGGGCCGATAACACCCTAAAACCATGCTTTTCAGAGTTGATTGGCAATTACTCCCATACTCCTCAGGGAGCATTTTACAGAGAGAACGGTTCGGTTTACAGACGGGTAGGGAATAAGAGACAATTAGTTGTCCCACTCCCATATCGCACCCGCCTAATGCAGGAAATGCATTCCACCCTGCTCCATCACATTATAATAATAATAATAATAATAATAATAATAATAATAATAGCCCCTTCAGTCATAACTGACTATGGGAATGCGCCCCTGAGGTGACAGCCCTCAGCTGCTTATTTTCCTGCTTATTTTCGACGTTTTCTCCCCTCTTCTGCTTGTTGTTTGAGCCTCTCTTCACCCAATCTGAGGAGGCGCCGTAAATAGCATCGCCACTTAGTGCGATCGACAGCTTCATCCTCCCATGTTGCTGGATCCATGTCCAGTGCCCTAATATCTCTCTTGCACACATCTTTGAACCTCAGCTGTGGTCGCCCAACTGTTCTCTTGCCATCTGCCAATTGTCCGTAGAAGATATCTTTTGGGATGCGACCATCTTCTATGCGGCGAACATGGCCAAGCCAGCGAAGTCTGCGCTGTCTAAGCAGTGTAAACATACTTTGAAGGCCAGCACGTGACAATACCTCGATATTTGTCACTTTATCTTTCCACGAAATGCCGAGGATGCGGCGTAGACACCGTAAATGGAAGGTATTGAGCCTTCTTTCTTGCTTAGCATAGGTCGTCCAGGTCTCGCTGCCATATAGGAGTGTGCTGGTGATGCAGGCATTATATACCACAGCTTTGGTCTTCATTGTAAGTTTAGAGTTTCCCCAAACACGCGATGTGAGGCGGGCAAAGGTAGCTGCAGCTTTGCCAATGCGGCTGTCGATTTCTGTATCCAGTGAGAGTTTGTCATTGATGGTAGACCCTAGGTATGTGAAGTGGTGCACCACTGCCAATTCATAGTTATCGATAGTGATAACTGGTGCAGCACCCGCATCCTGACTCAGCACATTCGTTTTCTTTAGACTTATTGTGAGGCCAAAGTCCTTGCATGCTTTAGTGAAGCGGTTCATCAAGTTCTGAAGCTCCTGTTGGCTTTGAGTGACGACTGCAGCATCATCAGCGAACAACAAGTCTCTTATAGTGACCCTTCTGATTTTTGTTTTTGCCTTCAGCCTTGAAAGATTAAACAGACGGCCATCTGACCTAGTGTGAAGGCATATTCCTTCAGTTGTATCTCTGAATGCATGTTTCAAGAGTACGGCAAAGAAGATCCCGAAGAGGGTCGGAGCCAGAACACAGCCTTGTTTAACGCCACTTCGTATGTCAAAGGGCTGTGACGTGCTTCCAGCATATTGGACTGTTCCCTTCATGTCGTCATGGAATGACTTTATCATTTCCAGCATTTTAGAAGGGCAGCCTATTTTCAGGAGGATTTTGAAGAGTCCATCCCTGTGACGTACGTCTAGTTTGACTAGTGAATTTTCCCTGATATGATGGATGATTTAAAGGGACCTTTAGCTTTTCATAACATTAGAACCCCTGAACATTTGTTGTAACTTTTCGTTTGCCAGAACGCATTCCACCGGGACTCATGTAGGATACAGCGACGAGATCAAAGAGACAGACCGAGGGATCTTAAGGGAGACTATCGGCGTTATCAAAGACAGTAGTTTTCCCTCATACGAGACGCAGTTGCTTGCCGCTAATTTCGCGTCTCGGTGTCAATCGAGGAACCGAGCGAACGGGGGAAAGCGAAACGGGCAGCAGCGAGCGGATACGAAGACCAGGGGGCGGTTTCTTCTCTTGATTTGGCGGTCAGATCCCCAAAAGTTCGTGAGATCAAATAAGTTGTCAAGTTTATCATGTCCCACTCAACTTACATTTCATTTTAGCTAAATAGACCATGTAGAACTAGACACGTTATCACTCGCTGGCCAGACCTTTACAGAAGCACTAGCTTTATTGAAATCTTGTTATAGATTTTCCCCTGGATTTTATATATATTTGCAGTGATTTCTAATTCTGTGCAAAGCGGTAAAATATATATTGTGTAAAGTGATCAGTGGTCTAGTCATTCTATTTCAAGGGATTTCGTGTTAATTTAAATCTATTTAATTAAACCATCTCAAGAGTTCCAGTTTTAAATATAATGATCTATCTATTATATTATTTCAAAAGATAATAGATGCGTAAATTAACTTTTAAAGTCGCGAAGGAATTTATAATTAATAAATTCAGTTAAGTCCTAGTTTTATAGATGTGGGGTTTTAACCACTAGAATTCGCGCAGTGTTTATTAAATACATAATTAAATACTCGAGTGTATTATAGGCTTAACGGGAAATTCATCGCGCTTTAGAAGGTTATTTGTTTTCGGTATATTACATGTCTTTTTTTTTCTTTCATACAGAGTGATCGTAACCTGTGCGATCCCAGCATTAAGAAAGCAATAAAGAAATCAATCTAAGCAAAGCAAAGCATAAACAGTGTGTAGAGTTCCCCTGACGCAGAACTTGTTGAGACTGTGTAAATTTTTAATCTTTGAGGCGATTCTATGTTTGGAATTCCGCTATCTAACTTATAGCAAAGAAAGCACACCCAAAGACAAATTTAACGCACCATCAAACAACTTAAGTCGTAACGGGAAGAAGAACACTGGCCCGAGCTTTGTTAGTTTACTGACACAGAGAGATAATTCATAATTTCCTGAACAGTGATGTGACTAGTTTTCTCACTGGACTTAAACCATACCTCACGGATAAAGTGTACCAGCACGCGTAAGAATTTTATTATCCGCGGCATAGTCAAATAGACCACACCATCCTCACCCCGGTATCAGAGACCGTGCCCTCCCATAGAAACTGTTATTAAGAAAAGAGACACAACTACAGATTATTTTTCCAGCGATTACGGGATCCTTTTATGTGCTGACCGCCTACCCGATAATCTGGGGCTAGAACTTGAACAAACACTCATACATTTAGTTGAGGTGTAACTGCTGTTGTGTTATTCTATGGAGTGCAAGATTTTTTTCACAATCGGTAAGTGAGAGCAAGATGAGTGAAGGCCTTTGCTAGCGCGTGTATGAATGACAGGAAATTAATTCTTTTGTGTGACCATTTTGTTAACTTGCTTACCTGGTAACATATATCTTTTCTGTATACCCTACATTGTTCCTTTAAGTGGGATAGTTGATAATTTGTTAACTCTGTTTAAAACCACCTCTTTTCCATTTGCTTAGCAAAGGGAAGAACAGCTGGGAAGAACAGGTTTTTTTTCTATCACTTATACCTAACTTGGTAACACCTCTTTCAGAGTAATTAACTTTACTGTTAGGTTAACGTACCCGTGTTCCTGATATTGTCTATCTTTGAACTGGGTTTATCTTTGTCTAATAAGCGGGAAGGGCTTAGTCGATACCAATCTTCTTCACCCCTCCCAAACTTGTTATTTGCATTTGTGTACGTATGATAATTTATGTAATACCTGATATTTGTTAGTAATTGATGTTTAAAGTGAATAAAATCACATAAACTCATTTAGTTCTGTGTGTTGGATATACCCAAAGCCCAACTTTTCCCCTTATTCGTTTAATATAGTTTGTATCAACGTCGTGTGTGTGTTTGAAAACACCGAATCGGTGAGCGCGCAGATGCGAGTCTGGAAAACTGGCAAATAATTGTTTGACCAGGAGAGTGAAAGAGAAGATTGAGAGACACGATTTGTCGTAAATAAGTCTGTCTTTACTCTCCTCCAGCACGCTGTGAAGTAACTATTAAATCTCTACATTTTCTATCACTGAGCTTTCCATCATCATTTTCCACTCTAAACCGGACCACTATTTCTACGACTCTTTTCTCTCCAAATAAATTTACGACAATATTTGGCCGGCTCGTCTGGGATAATTTTGAGATACATTTGATGCACACATATTTGTGGGCTGGTTCTGGGATCTTGAGCTACATTTGAGGCAATCGCATAGCCGGGTTAAAGATATTTTAAGTCTGATTTAGTTTGGGTCTAACTAGGTAGAGTGTGAATGATTTGTCTTTGTGAATTAGGGAAATAAATAAATAATTACACCCCTAGACAAACGTTCTTTAAGTATTTGGGTTGTCCACACAGCATATTTACAGGTTGTTTTCTCTCCACAGCAGTAGAAAGTACAGATAAACAAATATATTTGCTATTTTAATTATCCTCTGGCGGAGATAATTATATTTCTTTCTTTATAAAAGTTGCTGGGATTGCGTGATTGTTTTACAGTCACTAAGGTTTTTGAAGTCAAAAAGAGTTGAGCTTAGCTAAAGACGGATTGTTCTGATTTTTAAAAATTAAGTTAACAACGTCTCATCTCAATAATTGACTTTAGGGACGGAGTTTGTTGTCAGAGATTTAAAATTTAGGGGAAATTTTTTTTTCCTTTTAAATTGTTTTAATATAAATTTTTCTCGACTGTTAGTAAAAGTAGATTCTTTTCCAGTGTAACTTACCATTTAGTGGCATAGTCGCTTGCGTTTAGAGCCTTAATTGCCAGATAATAGCAGCGATAAGTTTGCACAGTACAGGTAGGAGGTAACACAGGTAAATTTGTACTTGTGTTTTTTTTCTCGTAGCGGTTCAGAGTTCCTCCCTTTCGCGTTGCTTCTTACTAGTTCTCTAGGCATACTTCATCTTATTCTTTAACAATGGCAGAGAGGATAAAGATGAGGTCCATCTTGAGGCTGGAAGCGAAAGAGGCAGGATTAGATGCAGAAGCTGCAAACGCGTTTATTAACCAGGAATTGGAAATATATGACGCGGAGCAACAGAGAGCCGAAGCTGAGAGGAAGGCGAAGCAACAGAGAGCCGAAGCTGAGAGGAAGGAAGAGAAAGAAAGAACAGAGAGGAGAGAAGCCCAGGAGAGGGCAGATAAGAAAGAAGCGGAAGAACGTCTTTTGGAACAGAAGAAAATTGAAGCAGAGATGGAAACTCGCAGAGAGAGAGAGAGAGAGAGAGACAAGGAAAGACAGCATCAACTGGCGCTTAAGGCTCTAGAGAGTCGGGGCGCCTCTATTTCGACTAACGGAAAGCCGTCTTCGCCCCAGTCTCAATCAATGGACCTCTCCAGTACTCAATCTGCCCAATTAACTGCTATGTCGTTTTCTTTAGAATCTTTTCCTAGCCCTAACGAAAAAATTGACAGCTACCTAGAAAAATTCGAGAGACTCGCGAATCTTTATGGGTTAGAGAGTACCCGCTGGGCGCTCAAACTTTCAACGTCACTGAAAGGCAATGCTTATGACGTGTACACAAAGCTGGGACCGAATCAACATGATTACGACATGTTGAAAAAGGCCTTACTACAGCAGTTTGAGATGACTGCCCGAAAGTTTCTGCAGTTGTTCAGAAACAACCGAAAAGACAGCACGGAAACATTTCCCCAGTTCTCTTCACGTCTCACGGGTTATCTGACAAAGTGCATTGAATTATCTGACCTACCTCTTTCATATGAGGGACTCCTCGAACTTGTTCTCGTGGAGCAGATAAAATCCACTTTGTCGAATGAAACTCGTAGATTTTTGGCTGAACAGGGGGCAGTCAGGCTTGAAGACATACTCAATAAAGCCGAACGCTATAGCAATGCAATGGCCGAACTTCCCAGCACTAAACGTAAACCCACCGATGAGCCATCTCGAAAACAGAATCTAGAGCAGGCATCCTATTCTTCCACTTCCTCTCAACATTATAACCAACGAGATAACAATACCCAGAAACCCCCCAAGGAAAAATCGAAATTCTACAAAACCCGATACTCCCCCAACACAAATTCTGATCAACCCAACAAGCCTACGTGGCAGCGCGGCCACCAAGGTCAAGGAAAAGGGAAGACCCCTACACCAGGAACGTCTGATCAGGGCAAACAAACCGGTGCAAACCGCATTGGATGTTTGCATACAGCCTCGAAAGGTAGAGTCAATGTCAGTGATTCTCAACCTGAGGGGGACCGACCCTCAACTCGAGGAACTGTAATTTTGAACGGTACCTCTACTACTTGTCTTTTTGACACTGGATTAAGTTTTGATTGTATTGTCGCTAGGCACCTAGTCAAACCCGGTCAGGAGACAGAGGAAACCGTCAAACTTAGTGGAGTTTTCAGGAGTGATGCACCCAGGACGCTTCCTATCGCACTGGTAGAAATACACTCTGACTTTGTCAGAGGAGTTATTAAAGCGGCCATAATGGATGATCCGATCTACCCAGTTATCCTGGGATGTAGATATGTGTTCATTGGGAGACCTAAGGAGCCGATTGTGGCAGCGGTAACCACAAGAGGGCAAGCCAAGAAGGAGAGGGAGCCTGCGCCAAACTTGTTGCCGAATGAACTGAAGGAGGCGCAACAAAAGGACCCTACTCTGGCGCCCTGCTTTAAAAAACTGCCCATGGCTAAGGACCCAAGACACAACGGAGACATCTTTTCTAAGGATGGTGTATTGTATCGTAGAACGGGCAACCCGGACACGGGGAATAACCAGCTCCTAGTACCGACGCAGTACAGAAACCAGATCTTAGAAATGGGGCACTCTCTTCCCTTTAGCGGACACATGGGACAAAACGCCACTATTCAGCGAATAAAAAACCACTATTGGTGGCCAGGAATGAACTCTGACATTGTCAGGTATGTGAAATCCTGCGCCCAGTGCCAACGGGTAGCACCCAAGCACTTGACACCCCCAGTACCTATGGGGCAAATGCCAATAGTAGGGACTCCATTTGAACGGGTTGCTGTCGACATTATTGGTCCTCTGGAAAAGACCAAAAGAAGGAACAGGTTCATCCTGACCTTAGTTGACACTTGCACTATGTGGGCCGAAGCCGTACCGCTACCATGCACTAATTCCAAGCATGTCGCAGAAGCCCTTGGGCAAATTTTTACACGGTTGGGATTCCCTCAACAAGTTTTGACGGACAATGGATCCCAATTCCGTAGCCTGTTAATGGAGGAGATCTTTAAGATCTTGAGGGCCAAACATATCCACACAAGTCCCTACCATCCGGCCGGAAATGGGCTCGTGGAACGTTTTAACGGTACCCTCACCATGATGTTACGTAAGCTGGGTCAGGAGAAACCGGAAGATTGGGACCAAGATATATCGGCTGCCTTATTCGCCTACCGAGAGGTACCCCAAGCGTCTACGGGTTTTGCGCCAGCTACACTTTTATTTGGCAGACCTATTAAGGGGCCACTAGAAGCCTTACTTCGGTCCCTGACAGACCAGAAGGCTGACGAGACAGTCGTCTCTGCAAGCAAGTATGTATCTGAGCTTAAGGAAAGGCTAAAGCTAGGATGGGATCTAGCTACTACCAACCTTAAGAAAGCCCGCGCTAAAATTACTAAAAGATACAACAAAGCTGCAAAAGAGAGAGAACTACAACCAGGGGAGAAAGTCCTATTGCTACTTCCAACCGGAAGCAATAAACTTCGCATCGGATGGCAAGGACCGTTTACCGTCCTTAAAAAGATCTCACGTACCAACTACAAGATCTCCATCAAAGGAAAGGAGAAGGTCTTCCACATAAATCTGCTAAAGAAATATTTGGAAAGACCGGTGCCATCCTCCGAGCATCTCTTGGCTGTCGCCATAGCAACGGAAGACGAGGAAGATGATGATGGTTGCATGGAGTATCCACTGCAACCCACAGAATCCTTTAAAGATGTCAAGTTCGGCGACAATCTCTCACCAGAACAACAAACAGAAACTAGGGCTCTACTAAAACAGTACAGTGCAGTTTTAACGGATGTACCTGGTCGAACAAATCTCATTGAATTTGATATGAAATTAACAAACGAGACCCCTGTTCAAACCAGAGTTTACCCCATCACGTACGCTAAAGCTGATGCACTTCGCGGAGAAATAGACAAGCTGCGTCAGGCAGGAATTATCAGTGAGTCTACATCTCCTTACAGCTCGAGCGTAGTGCTGTTGCAGAAGCCCAATAAGGAAGTTCGGCTGTGCATTGATTACAGGTTGCTAAACGCTGTAACGGAATTCCAGCCCGAACCTCTCCAAACTGTTTCTGAGTTGTTCACCAAGCTCAGCAAAGCTAAGATCTTCTCCAAGATTGACCTCAGTAAAGGTTATTATCAAATACCAGTCAAGGAGGAAATTAAACCTTTGTTAGCTTTCAGCACTAGTGAAGGACATTACACATTTAACGTGATGCCGTTCGGTTTGCATAACGCACCAGGAGTGTTCACCAGGATGATGAGGAAGCTTCTACAACCTTTGCAAAGTCCCCATATCCATAATTTCATGGATGACATCTTAATTGCATCGGAAACCTATGAAGAACATATTGCTACGGTTGCTATGCTCCTCAGGAGACTACAGGAAACGGGTCTTACAGCCAGACCTAGCAAATGTCTTATCGGGTTTGAACAGTTAGACTTCCTGGGGCACACTATTTCTCACGGATGCAGTTGGCCTATTAAGAAGAACGTGGAGAAAATAGTGGCAGCAAAAAGACCCCGAACGAAGAAAGACGTACGTTCCTTCATATCACTATGTGCATACTATCAGAAGTACATCCAGAACTTCAACGGACTGACGGCACCTCTGACTGACCTCACAAAGAAAGGTTGTCCTGATAAGGTCATATGGGATCAAAAGTGCGAACACGCGTATAGCACTTTGAAAGGACAGTTGTCTGCATACCCCATTTTGAGGTTGCCTGACCTCAAGAAACCTTTTGTACTGAGAGTCGACGCGTCAGGTCAGGGCATCGGGTCAACACTGCTTCAAGCCGATGACAGTGACCTGAACATGCTATTTCCAGTTGCCTATGGCAGTCGGAAATTAAATAAAGCGGAACGGAACTACAGCGTAGTTGAAAGGGAATGTCTTGCTCTGATTGACTGTATCAGACGCCATCATGAGTTTCTTTATGGTACATCGTTCACGGTGCAAACAGACCACGCTCCGTTAGCATTTCTTGGTGCCAATAAAGAATTTAACGCTAGGATCATGCGTTGGGCCCTCCTTCTAAGCGTCTATTCTTTCAAAGTGGAATATATTCCGGGAAGACAGAATGTCGGGGCTGATTTTCTGAGTAGAAACTGGTCTACAGAGGAAGAAGAGCAAACTGAAGATACCACTCATCCTAAAATCACCAATCAGGTCACCTCCATTGTCAAAAATGAAAACATGAAAAATGGTTTCATGTCTAAAAGTGGGGACGATTGTGACGTACGTCTAGTTTGACTAGTGAATTTTCCCTGATATGATGGATGATTTAAAGGGACCTTTAGCTTTTCATAACATTAGAACCCCTGAACATTTGTTGTAACTTTTCGTTTGCCAGAACGCATTCCACCGGGACTCATGTAGGATACAGCGACGAGATCAAAGAGACAGACCGAGGGATCTTAAGGGAGACTATCGGCGTTATCAAAGACAGTAGTTTTCCCTCATACGAGACGCAGTTGCTTGCCGCTAATTTCGCGTCTCGGTGTCAATCGAGGAACCGAGCGAACGGGGGAAAGCGAAACGGGCAGCAGCGAGCGGATACGAAGACCAGGGGGCGGTTTCTTCTCTTGATTTGGCGGTCAGATCCCAAAAGTTCGTGAGATCAAATAAGTTGTCAAGTTTATCATGTCCCACTCAACTTACATTTCATTTTAGCTAAATAGACCATGTAGAACTAGACACGTTATCACTCGCTGGCCAGACCTTTACAGAAGCACTAGCTTTATTGAAATCTTGTTATAGATTTTCCCCTGGATTTTATATATATTTGCAGTGATTTCTAATTCTGTGCAAAGCGGTAAAATATATATTTGTGTAAAGTGATCAGTGGTCTAGTCATTCTATTTCAAGGGATTTTGTGTTAATTTAAATCTATTTAATTAAACCATCTCAAGAGTTCCAGTTTTAAATATAATGATCTATCTATTATATTATTTCAAAAGATAATAGATGCGTAAATTAACTTTTAAAGTCGCGAAGGAATTTATAATTAATAAATTCAGTTAAGTCCTAGTTTTATAGATGTGGGGTTTTAACCACTAGAATTCGCGCAGTGTTTATTAAATACATAATTAAATACTCGAGTGTATTATAGGCTTAACGGGAAATTCATCGCGCTTTAGAAGGTTATTTGTTTTCGGTATATTACATGTCTTTTTTTTCTTTCATACAGAGTGATCGTAACCTGTGCGATCCCAGCATTAAGAAAGCAATAAAGAAATCAATCTAAGCAAAGCAAAGCATAAACAGTGTGTAGAGTTCCCCTGACGCAGAACTTGTTGAGACTGTGTAAATTTTTAATCTTTGAGGCGATTCTATGTTTGGAATTCCGCTATCTAACTTATAGCAAAGAAAGCACACCCAAAGACAAATTTAACGCACCATCAAACAACTTAAGTCGTAACGGGAAGAAGAACACTGGCCCGAGCTTTGTTAGTTTACTGACACAGAGAGATAATTCATAATTTCCCTGAACAGTGATGTGACTAGTTTTCTCACTGGACTTAAACCATACCTCACGGATAAAGTGTACCAGCACGCGTAAGAATTTTATTATCCGCGGCATAGTCAAATAGACCACACCATCCTCACCCCGGTATCAGAGACCGTGCCCTCCCATATAAACTGTTATTAAGAAAAGAGACACAACTACAGATTCATTTTCCAGCGATTACGGGATCCTTTTATGTGCTGACCGCCTACCCGATAATCTGGGGCTAGAACTTGAACAAACACTCATACATTTAGTTGAGGTGTAACTGCTGTTGTGTTATTCTATGGAGTGCAAGATTTTTTTCACAATCGGTAAGTGAGAGCAAGATGAGTGAAGGCCTTTGCTAGCGCGTGTATGAATGACAGGAAATTAATTCTTTTGTGTGACCATTTTGTTAACTTGCTTACCTGGTAACATATATCTTTTCTGTATACCCTACATTGTTCCTTTAAGTGGGATAGTTGATAATTTGTTAACTCTGTTTAAAACCACCTCTTTTCCATTTGCTTAGTAAAGGGAAGAACAGCTGGGAAGAACAGGTTTTTTTTCTATCACTTATACCTAACTTGGTAACACCTCTTTCAGAGTAATTAACTTTACTGTTAGGTTAACGTACCCGTGTTCCTGATATTATCTATCTTTGGACTGGGTTTATCTTTGTCTAATAAGCGGGAAGGGCTTAGTCGATACCAATCTTCTTCACCCCTCCCAAACTTGTTATTTGCATTTGTGTACGTATGATAATTTATGTAATACCTGATATTTGTTAGTAATTGATGTTTAAAGTGAATAAAATCACATAAACTCATTTAGTTCTGTGTGTTGGATATACCCAAAGCCCAACTTTTCCCCTTATTCGTTTAATATAGTTTGTATCAACGTCGTGTGTGTGTTTGAAAACACCGAATCGGTGAGCGCGCAGATGCGAGTCTGGAAAACTGGCAAATAATTGTTTGACCAGGAGAGTGAAAGAGAAGATTGAGAGACACGATTTGTCGTAAATAAGTCTGTCTTTACTCTCCTCCAGCACGCTGTGAAGTAACTATTAAATCCCTACATTTTCTATCACTGAGCTTTCCATCATCATTTTCCACTCTAAACCGGACCACTATTTCTACGACTCTTTTCTCTCCAAATAAATTTACGACAATCCCTACTAACCAGGTCAAATGCTTTTGTGAGGTCTATAAAGGCGATATATGAAGGCCTTTTCTGCTCTCTTGATTTTTCCTGAAGCTGGCGGACAGAGAAGATCATGTCTGTTGTTGATCTACCAGCTCGGAATCCACACTGTGACTCTGGATATATGCGCTAAGTTAACTTGTGTAGTCGCATTAAGACGACTTTGGCAAAAACCTTACCAACAATACTAAGAAGAGAGATGCCTCTGTAGTTATTGCAATCACTTCTGTCTCCTTTATTTTTGTACAGTGTTACAATCTTGGCATCTCGCATGTCTTGAGGAATAGTTGTCTCTTCCCAGCACTGGCACAGCATCCTATGCAGGGGATGTAATAGCGTGCTCTTACAGCATTTGATTAAATCAGGAGGAATCCCATCACTGCCTGGTGCTTTGCCAGAGGCCAAGCTATCAATGGCCTTGCTGAGTTCCTCTAATGTTGGTTCGGCATCCAGCTCCTCCATAGTTGGCAGACATGTGACAGCATCAAGGGCTGCAGGCGTAACGGTATTTTCTCTAGCATAAAGCTCAGAGTAGTGCTCGACCCAATTCTCCATCTGCTTACCCTTATCGGTTAGCTTCTCTCCGCTGATGGTTTTTAGCGGTGCCGTCTTACTTTTTTGGGGGCCAAGTGCTTTCTTTATACCGTCATACATGTATTTAATTTTGCCTGTTTGCGCTGCGATCTGGATGCTCTCAGTGAGCTGGAGCCAATAGTCATTTGCACAGCGTCGAGCAGTTTGTTGAACTTTGCTTCTCGTAGCCTTCAGGATCTGTAGGGTTCTAGCACTCGGTGAACGTTTGTATTCATTCATAGCACTGCGCTTAGCTTCAATGACAGGTGCCATCACATCTGTTGAAGCATCAAACCAGTCATTTGACTTTGCCGTTTTCTTACCAAAGGTGGCAAGTGCAGTACTTTGAATGGTGTTCCGTAGATGCTCCCAGTTCTCTGTAATAGTATCACCATGCTGAGGGCTGCTGAGCACTTTCTTGAAGGTCTCAGTAAATCGAGCGATCATGACAGGGTCTGACATCTTGCTGGTATCAATGCGTGGTTTCCCTTCATGTCTGACACGATAGAGTTTTCTTGGTTGTGCTCTGATTTTGCAGCAAACCAAGGAGTGATCTGTATCACAGTCTGCACTATGGTACGAGCGCGTGGAGAGCACAGACCTGAGAAGTGGCCTTCTGACAAGTATCAGGTCCAGTTGGTGCCAGTGCTTGGATCGTGGGTGTCTCCATGACACCTTAAGCTGGGGTTTTGTCTGAAAGTAGGTGTTGGTCACGCAGAGGTCATGGTGGACACACAGCTCTAAGAGCCGTTGTCCATTTTCATTCATCTTGCCAATATCAAACCTGCCCAGACATGAAGGCCATGAAACATTATCGGCACCCACTCTAGCGTTAAAGTCCCCAAGGAGAACAAGCTGTTCTTGCCTAGGTATGCTTTTGATGACTGCTGCTAGATTCTCGTAGAACTCATCTTTAGCTTCTGAGGCAGAGTACAGAGTAGGAGCATACACACTGACAAGGGTGATGGGACCTGTGCTAGTTTGCAGGCGGAGCGTTAACAGGCGTTCTGATCCATTCTCGCCTGGTTCAACCATTTTAGTTAGCGATTTATTTTACCGCAAAACCTACTCCGTGTTCTCTAGTTTTATTAAGATCTTTCCCTTGCCAATAAAATGTGTAGTCCTTCTCACTCACCGTTCCAGAGTCCGCCAGGCGCGTTTCTTGAAGTGCAACTATATCCACCTGAAGTCGTTTAAGCTCATCATTAATTATGGCTGTCTTCCTTACATCGTTTACGTCCTGTAGGTTTTCGGATAGTCCAGTCAACATATTCCGGACGTTCCAGCATCTCAATCTGAGAGTTTGCTTATTTCTATTATTCTGATAATTGCTTGGTGCAAAATTTTCTGTCCACATTTCGGGTTTGACCCTAATCCCCATGCACCCAATGGGGAAAGCAGACAGTGGCGGGACAACACCTTCTTGACTGGGGGCTGCCCAGCTTTAAGCGGGCGGTAGCTGTCCAGTGAGATCCTAGAACCTCTCTCACTGTCGGAGGTAGCCTCTGGCGCCATGCCCTACGGCAATTGGGCAAAATGCTTATAACCGGTAACTGCTACTTCCCTTGTTTTGCGGACACCTATAGGGTGAAGCTGGAGTGTCCTCTCCAGGGCGCGAGCTTGGGCACAGTTATATGGAGATCAAGCTGTTGCCCATGCAGAATGTTCCCCCTCTCCACACAGCTGGTAGATCCAAAGGAACGGCAGTAGCCGATACAGTTTGGTACCAGCCACGTCGCAGGAGTTGCCAGAATAATGTCGAATCGACATTAGACTGCCTTAGGGACTCCGACTCCAGATTTATCCTCAGGGTTTACTCCCGAAGCCAATTCCATAAATGGATATTCCCGCAAGGCAGCGGTGGTTTGAATTCAGAGTTCCTTCTCTTAGATAAGCTACCAACCAAGGATCACGAGCCCTATCTGCCCGAAACTGCTGGTTTTAAGGCGCCAGTCGCTCGCCTTTGCCCCTTCTCCCGTCAGTGAAAACAGTTCCGCCGGGCTCAAATTGAGCCACACGTGAAGGCCGGGAGCTGGACTTGGTTGTCAGAGGCTGCTTGAGGCGCGTGCCATAGAAACATTTATCTGCAGTGAGAGCTTATCCTCACTACAACTCCCGGCTGTAACAACCTTGTTCCATACCCTGGAAAAAATGTATCTCTTAATCAATTCTGGCCAGGTATGCGAGACGATATTAGACAGTTTGTGAGAGATTGCTCTGTTCGCCATAACTTGGACAACCAGGAGAATGAAACTACGAAGAAAGGGTTTGATCAGAGTACCCAACACTCAGCATGGGATAACTCGTACCTCAACTCGACATTTATGTGTAGTAAGGCCGAATTACGCCAAGCGCAGAAGGACGATATTACCCTTACGCCATACTCTAAAACAGAGTCGGATAAAAACAACCCATGCTTCAGCTGGAACTTTCCACACAGAAGGGGGAATTATTTATCGACGGACGAAGCAAGGGAAGCAGCTCGTGGTGCCTTTCCCTTTAAGACCCTCCGTTATGAAAGCGGCTCATATATCCTCATCATCTAACTCTCATGGCGTGCGGACGTGTTTTTGTGGAGTCCTACATTTGGATTTTTAAACTGCATGTCTAGCAATATTTCTGAAGCATTGTACATGTTAGTTGCTTTTTCGTGAAATACATATTATTGTGTTCATGTGAAAAGGAACTGTGATTTTTAGGGAAAATGAAGACTAGCATATCTTCTATTATAAGTATAGTAAGTTGCTTTCGTGTTGGAATTACAAAACGTTCCACATCGTCGGCACTGATAATTGGGGTAGCCGATAGAAATGGATGTTTTATTACACCCTACGGAATGTCAGAGAACCGTGGCTTTAGAAATTAGTCACCGGTAAATATGTGTGTCGACGAGTCAAGCTGTCAATGAGAGCGGAGTGAATGGCTATAATTGACCTCTTTCCACGCCCATTAAATACGCCGGGGCATTTACGTTCTCATTCACAATGCTACACGTAAATTCTGTCGCCACGACCCGACCGAACAGTAAAGGTACCAAACAGAAGGACTACATTTTGAATGTAACTAAAGCGGTTAAAAAGAAAACTAGAAGTTTGAAGACTAGCACGCTATACACGCCCTGTGTAACATTATCTTACAAGAACAATAACACTGGTAGGGCCTATACACACATTTTGGTGCCTTAAATATTATAGCTGTTCTTGGGTAATTTTGGGTTGCTGATTCCAAAAATGTAATCAGATTTTTTCTATCAGCTCTAGTTTTTGAGATAACTAAGAATGACCATATTAGTAGGGCAATTGTTATGTACAATCCTAGAGTTGGGTGCTATCAGTGGCATTTTGACTTTAGTCTGCATTCATATTATATGTAATTACTGTGCATATATTACCAAAAATGTAATAAAACTTTATCACTAGCACTTGTTTAGTCAACACGCAAAAAGGATCTTTTCGAGCACTTCCTGGAATGTGATATGCCCGGACAGTCACGCTTAAGGGCCCAACAGTAATCTGCCATCATGTGGGCATCCCAAAGTCCCTGGTATCTCTCTTCCATTGTTTTTATATCTTGGTGAAATCATTCACCTTGCTCCTCACTAAAGTCGCCAAGATTCTCCGGAAATAAATGTAAATGGTTATGGAGGTAGTGCAATTTTATGCTCATGTTGCATCCAAGTTCACAAAAACTCGACAGCTTGTTTCCAACTAATTCAGAATAATTGTCTGCTTTAAAGTTACCCAGAAAGTTTTGCACAACTAAAACAAATGATGACCAGGCTGTGGACTCTGTTTTGTTCATGGAGTCAATAAAATTTGGATCGTTTATTAACTTTCTAATTTGAGGTCCATCAAAAATTCCAGCTTTAAGTTTGTCTATGCTCAATTCTGGAAACTTTCTGCATAAGTAATTAAAACAGGTACCATATTTGTTCAGTGCCTTAACAAACTGCTTCATCAAGCCAAGCTTTATATGTAATGGTGGCAGTAGAACTCTTTTTCGATCAATGAGAGGCTTATTGACAATATTTTTTTTCTCCAACTTTAAATTCATCCCTCAACGGCCACTGTTTCTTTGTCCAGTGCATATCTTTTGCCCTGCTATCCCACAAACATATAAAGCATGGATATTTGGTGAATCCCATTTGCTGGCCAAGCAAGAAGTTCATCATTTTAAGATCTACACAAACCATCCAGTTATGTTCTAAATACTTCAATTTTTCCAGAACCGTGCTTATTGTAGCATACTCCTCCTTCATTTTAGTAGAATGAGCAATTGGAATTGAGCCATATTTGTTACCATTGTGTAAGAGAACACCCTTCAAACTTCTTTTAGAGCTGTCAATGAAAAGTCGCCACTCATCTGGTGTATAACTTACACCCATTTTGTTAACAAGACCTCCTACATTAGTACAAAACACAAGGTTGTTTTCTTTACAAAAGAATGGAATAAAACCTTGCTCTCTGCTGCGATAAAATGTAACCTTTGTTTCAGCAGTCAGTAATTTTGTTTCTTTCAATCTTGAAGCCAAAAGTTCTGAAGATTCCTTGGAGAGATATAGATCTCGGATTAGATCATTTAGTTCAAGCTGGTCGAAGCGTTGAGCATCTGAAAAATCATCTTCGAAATCACTATCACTGTCACTTGTCGTTCCACATGCCACTGCTGTCTCATCTTCTAGCAGGGAATCCGAAATCTGACTGAAAGTTGGAATTGGTATGTCATCTCCGTGTGGAACAGGTCGCCTAGCAGAATCTAAATCTGGATATTTCCACTTTTTGTGATTTTTTCCATTAATTCCCTTAATATTCACAACACAGAAATAACAGTCATCATAGTGGTTCTTGGGGTCTCTCCAAACCATTGGAATTCCAAATTTTAAACATTTTCTTTTCCCACAAGTCCACTGTCGCAGGTGTTCAACACATGTTTTGCAAACAATATGAGGAGCCCAAGACTTGTCCTGGTCACCTAGTTTTACTTTAAAGTAAGCAAAGTATACCTTTTTCACAAAAACAGTAATATGCTTCCTATGTTCTTCTTTGAAAGTGTACTCTCCACAAATATAACAAAATAAATGCGGTGAAAGAAAACATGCTCTTCTTGAAGATGATGCCATTCTCTGTTAGAAGTGTAATAAAATCAGTAGCATACTAACATGCATGCAGTGGCTTAAAATCTAAAAAAGGCAATTCTGGGAAGATTCTTGGAAAACTGAAACTGAGAGTAAACAATCAGTTTTCTTTTGTAAAGGACTAGACAGCAATAGTTTTTTTACATAGCCCTATATAGAAAATATTGTAATAATACAGGGTGACCCAAAAAAAAACGAAGGACAATAAGTGCGCGTGCGGGCCCGTTTTTTTTTTTTTGGGTCACCCTGTATTAATGAAATACAAACATGTCTGTATCTCAAAAACTAGAGCTGCTACAGACAAGTAAATGTGATATCTGGATTGAGCAGGTATCATTTATGTACAATCAAGAGTAAAATGTTTGGCACCAAAAATTTTTTTATTTTTGTAGGACTGTGTAATCAGTGTGCGGTTCTTACGTTTTCTACCTTAATCGAATATGAAGCATTACGTACCCTGTCTAAGGCATACTATGAATCTAGTGCAACTGTTGAAGCAAGGACTGACGCTAATGGTTCATACGTAGAAGATGTTATTTCCACAGGAGAGGTTGTCCTCCATTTCTATAACAAAACAAATAAAGTAATGGTACAAGCTGCAGAGTGCGCTATTAAAGACTGGATTAATACGGACATGAATAATTTATGGAAATCAGCAACTACTGCTCACCCGTGTGTTACCGGGGCCCGGAAGGGGAGCAAAGAATAGTAACACTGTTCCCTACCAAGCATGTCGTAGAAAGCGACTAAGGAGGGTTGGGCATGGGGCCGGTTACCCCATCTCGTAAAAAATATAAACCACAAAAAACTTCAACAAACATGGACAAGTCAATTAAGGAAAATAAAATACAGCCATCCAAGACAGGGGAAGGTCCTCTCGCAGGAAGGCGTATGATGCAACACAGAGAAAGCCGAAAGGTATCTGTGTTGCTGACTAACCTTCTTTCTTCTAGGAGAACTTCCAGGTTTGGCACCTGGAATGTTCGGACATTAAACGAACAAGGGAAAGTGGCACAAGTAGCAGCAGACATGAGGGAATATAAAATCGAGGTTCTGGGACTGTGTGAAACAAAGTGGAAGGGGATAGACAGGAAGAAACTTGTCACAGGTGAATTGCTGCTGTCCTCAGGACATGAAGACGAAAGTTCACACCACAGTGAAGGGGTAGCTCTTATGTTATCTAAAGAAGCACAGAAAGCACTAACTGAATGGGAAGCTGATGGATCCAGAATATTAACAGCTTCTTTTACAACAGCTAAAAAGAAAATAAATGTAAATGTCATCCAATGTTATGCACCAACTAATGACAAAGAAGAGTCGGTGAAAGAAGCATTTTATACTAGACTACAGAAAATTATGGACAAAGTAAAAAGAAGAGACATCACAATTTTGATGGGTGACATGAATGCAAAGATAGGTACAGTCAACACCGGCTTTGAAGAAGTCATGGGAAAACAGGGGCTAGGAATAATGAATGAAAATGGGGAACTATTCTCAAACTACTGTGCTTCAAATCAACTGGCTATAGGAAGAAGCATGTTTCCACATAAGAGAATACACAAGGCAATATGGATATCACCAGACCATAGAACAGAAAATCAGATTGATCATATATGCATAAACAAGAACTTTAGATCATCATTGCAGGATGTAAAGGTATATAGAGGAGCAGATGTGGCATCAGATCACCACCTTCTGATAGCCAAAGTAAAAATGAAACTCAAGAGATATGCAACAAAGCAAAATTATAGACAACAATTTAATGTAGGACATCTAAGAAATCAAGAAACAAGAGACAAATTTGCGGTTACAATATCCAACAAATTCCAAGTGCTCCAACAGCTGGAAGATGCAGAAAATACAGAAGACTATTGGCAGCAAATCAAAACGGTATGGAAGGAGACATGTGAAGTAATACTGGGGAAAAGGGAACGACAACAAAAAGCATGGATAACAACAGAAACCATCAATAAGATAAAAGACAGGAAAAACAAGAAAGCAGATTTAAACACAAGCAAAACCAGAAGTTCCAAAGCCAAGGCTCAAGAAGTGTACACAGAAGCAAACAAAGAAGTAAAAAGAAGTATCAAAAGAGACAAGAGGAAGTATATTGAGGAGTTGGCAAGAGAGGCAGAAGATGCTGCAGCCTAAGTGAATATGAGAGAACTGTATAACAGCACAAAGTAGCTAACGGGGAAATACAAGCAAACAAGTTGCTTCATAAAAGACAAGAATGGAAAACTGCTCAGCAATATACAAGAGCAAATGAAGAGGTGGACAGAATATTTTGAGGACCTTCTCAATAGACCAGCTCCACATAACCCCCCCAGCAGAAGAAGAGCTACAAATTAACGGTGAAAGACCAACGAAAGAAGAAATAAAGAAAGCCATAAAGCTTCTAAGAGATGGAAAAGCGTCTGGACCTGATGGCATTCCAGCAGAGGCCATCAAAGCAGATATCGACACGGCTACAGAGATGTTATATAAATTACTTGGTAAAGTCTGGGAAAAGGAAGAGATACCAGCAGAATGGAAGGAAGGATATCTGGTTAAGTTGCCTAAGAAGGGAAATTTACAAGAGTGCACAAATTATAGAGGAATAATGTTACTTTCAGTGCCAGGAAAAGTATTAAACAGGATTATCCTTGCAAGATTAAAAGAGTCCATAGACAAGAAACTGAGAGATGAACAAGCAGGTTTTCGACAAAACAGATCCTGTACAGACCAGATAGCCACTTTGAGAATAATAGTTGAACAAAATCTGGAATGGAATTCACCACTATACATTGGATTTGTGGACTAGGAAAAGGCATTTGACAGTGTAGACAGAGAATCACTTTGGAAATTGATGAGGCATTATGGAGTTCCCCTGAAGATCATCAATTTAATAAAGAAAACATATGAAGACATGACATGCAGAGTTCTTCATGGGGGACAGCTTACAGAACCGTTTGGGATAAGAACAGGAGTGCGACAGAGATGCCTCTTGTCTCCATTTCTTTTCTTACCAGCAATAGACTGGGTTACGAGAACATCGACAACACACAACAGAAATGGAATCCAGTGGACTCTGACTAAGCAGTTGGATGATCTGGATTTTGCTGATGACTTAGCTCTTTTGTCCCATAACCGTAATCAGATGCAGGACAAATTGAAAACACTCAATGAGAGGTCACAGCAATTGGGTCTGAAAATACACAGGGAAAAGACAAAAGATAATGAGAATAAATGCAGGTAATGATAACAGGGTTGAACTTGAAGAAGCACCAATACAAGATGTAGAATCGTACACATATCGTGGCAGCAATATAGACAAAGTTGGAGGGACAGACAGTGATATCAAAATAAGAATACAAAAAGCAAGAGGAGCTTTCATTGCATTGGGAAATATATGGAGATCAAGAGAAATCGGATCCAACACGAAAATAAGAATCTTCAACTCAAATGTGAAGTCAGTCCTATTGTATGGCTCTGAGACATGGAGAACAACAAAGACAACTACCAAAAAGCTACAGACTTTCATAAATGGGTGGTTGCGTAGAATAGAGGGATTAAAATGGTATGACAAGGTTACCAACGTGGAACTGATGACAAGAACTAGACAAGTGCCAGTGGAACAAGAGATGAGAAGAAGACGATGGCGATGGATAGGACACACACTGAGGAAACCTGTTGATAGCATTACAAGGCAGTCCTTGTTCTGGAATCCCCAGGGCAAGAGAAGCAGAGGTAGACCAAGAAGTACATGGAGAAGAGAGCTAGAAACAGAGATGAAAATGATAAGGAGAACGTGGAAAGAACTTGAGATGATGGCACGTGACAAGAGGACTTGGCATGTGTTTGTTGAAGGCCTATGCTCCTTTGGGAGTGGAGGGTTATGAATGAAGCAACTACTGCTGGAGTCAGTCGAGAGGCCATCATTTCAAATGTGCCGGTTCAAAGCATTCCAGCAAAAGCTTCCAGATCTAAGAAATTAGCAATCACACATTCCGCTGTTCCCGCTGATATCACAACAAACACAACTCGCAATAACGAGTGCAAAAAGGTCTCACAGACAAAACCAAAGTCACCAGCGTTAGCTGATACAAGTGACATGACAGAGACAGAGCACCTATCAAGCACTTTTGACAGTAGTCCAACAACATCCCCTCTTACATTACCTATGCACTCGTCACAAGATCAATTTTCAATAATATTGTCTGAAATGGAAATACTAAAAGCAGAGCTGAGCAGCCTCAAAAAAGCTTACGAGCAGCTCCATGCTGATCATATGTCCCTTAAAAATAGCTGTGACAGAAACGAGTCTCAACAACAGAAAGAAAGCACACAGCAGAAGAATATATACAGACTGTGTCACACACACAAAAACTCAAAGGGAAATTCCAACAGTGGTGAAGTACAACAATCGACACAAGCTGAACTGAGCCATAAAGAGGACCATGTCCTGTGCACTCTGGATTTCCCTGCAGACGTCAGCACAATCCCTGTCCAGATTTCTAATCGGCAGCCCCCACTTCGACTGGAAACAGCAGTTCACATCATAGCAAGAAACCGTCACACAATCCCGGCATATTTCACACACAAGAAACAACACACACTGTCACCGGCACCCACACACGTCTTTCAAATAGAAGGAAACACCTCATCTTTGGTGACCAAAATGTGAAGGACCTTCGAAAATCTAAATTAGTAACAGCAGATATAGACACGGTCACTGTTCGCTACAAAAATTGGGCATCTGCGCGGGAACTATTGACCCTCCTTAAAAGCTATGAAACTGATCTTAATGTAGCCAAGGTCACTGTGCACATTGGTCTGTCGGACGCGCTAAAACATAACGAAATGGCATAAACAGAGCTAAATCTAATCACATCTAACTCCCAGTTCCTGTTCCCAAATGCAAAGATATGCTTTTCAGCTATTATACCTCCAGTTCGCTCACATTATCGGAAATCTGTTGAGATTAACAACAAAAAATTGAAAAAGCATTGCATCAGACACCACCATACATTTATAGAACACTCCTCGTTCCTTGTCACATCTGGAGCTCATAAGAAGCATCTTTATAGCGGCGACATTTCCTTATCCGATCAAGGAATCAGTATGTTGGCGACAAACATCAAACATCCAGAAAACACCCTCAGAGGCACAACCAGCACATCAGCATCCAAGTATCTTTCTAAACGACACACGAGTGCAACCAGCTACTCCTCTAATGCGAATTACGACCTTGAGTTTCCATCAATACCCACAACTTCAAACACCAGCCAGACAACACTGTCACACAATCAGGAGTATCAAGACATACCCCTTGTTAGAACTACAGATGTGCAGGAAACAGCCAATAATATCAGCCTTCAGCAACATTCTACGACCGACATACTAGTCAAGAATAGGTCTGACTAGTGGGTCACCTCAACAACAACAGCCTGAGGCACTCCATCCCCAAAGGTCTGCAAGTGACTCAATTCAAACAACTCAGTGTCCATCTACTGAAATCTCTCCACGTCCGCTGTCGTACCCGACACCAATAAGAGATCACCCATCATCGCTGTCATCACATGTTTTCCCTGTGTCACCGGGCGACCTACTACTATGACTATAGCATAATTCGTGCTAATTGTTAGGAAGAATACTCACGAGGTTTTATGGAAATAGATTTAAGATAGGCGAGTATCAGATTGAAACTAGAACTAAGTAAATCGGAATAGCCGAAATACTTCCATCGGAAGACCTATAAAATAAATAGGGAAATATTAAGCCGCCCAACCAAAAGGCTGGAAAACCCCGCACTATTTTTTGGGAAGGCAAACTTCGGTATGATAAGGCAGTTTATCTCAGAATGCCGGTGTGTACAGATGTACAACCGGAGATCTTAAAGTTTTCAAGACATCGACTCGGCAAAGATAATATTACTTAAATGTGTGGGAAATTCTGTTGCTGTAAGTAGAACTTCAAGTGACTTATTTAATAATGCAGAAATATACAGTTGTGGTGGTTTTGGTGTTGTGATTGTTGTTCTAGTATTTCCTATTGTACTGAGTGAGGTCAGCTGTGAAGGTCCCTGAATATCTAAGGTTAGAGTGAGTTTTCAGGGTACCTTTCTGCTACCACCTTACAATCTCACTCAGACCTATTCTTGACTAGTATGTCTTATAGCTACGTCTAAATTGTCTAGGGTATTGCAAATGTGGTGTGATGTTAATTAAACCCACAAACACACATATAAACAACTATTAATATCTATGATCAACTCAACTAACACAGTGTTTTTAAATTTTTGAGATGATAACTTTTTTTACAATTTTATTTTGTCCTGAACTAGATATTCTTTTGTTCAAGACTGTCAACTGAAAATGTAATCAATGTGTGAATATATACATATATATAGGAAATTTTACTTAATTAAAAAGGACCATCTGTCCATGCACGTTATATGATTTTTACTTAATGGTGTTGATTTAAATTAATCTCACTACACTGTTACAGTAGTGCGGGTCGGGATGTGTACATCACACCCTATCTTTCTTTTCAAGACTTTTATTTATAATCTGCACTTTAATTGGGAACACTTTATCGGTATGTTAAACAGTTTATTTTATATCATAGAAGTGCGTTGATGAAGAGTTCCGGGCCCAGTTTGATGTACTTAACTGGCCCAGTGACTTGTAGTTGAGTGTTGTCTTTTCTGTCGACAGCCACTGTCTTGATCTTTCTGAGATACTCTTGGTAGGAACTGACCACAAAGCTTCAGCTCCAGTGGTATGGCGCTAGTACTGCGACAGCCACCTCCCCTATCAATCAGTGGAAAATATTCAGGAAGCTGGCACTAGCGTAGTGCCAGTACAAACCCTGTAACATGAAGATTAAGGCGTGTCTCAACAAAACATCAAGTCCCTCAAATACACAAGTTATAATACATGCAAAAGTAAAGACTAGGGTCAGATCTGTCTGACCGACCCAGCACCTCCACCTCAATAATGTAACAGTTTGTACCAGTTTTTCATTTCCTCTCCTCTACTGGCTACAACATCTCTACAAATATCCATGATCTTTTCCATAAAATAGGATAGGTGTTATGATCCCCGATGATAATGTACAAAGTCGTTTGGTTCTACCTCTCTGGTAGTTTGATAATACAATATGGTGGAGCAACAAGTAGGCTTTGCATAAGTCTACTAGGGACTTATGTACTTACTGTCGTAAAATATCTTCATTACCCAAGTCAAACAACACAATTAATAATATAATAATTGTTAATAATTTCAGTCTTACCACAGATCAAGAAATAAAATACAGGAACGACGATTGGCACTGATTCAGCACTGCTGCTGCTGCTGCTGCTTGTGTGACAATGAAATCTTATTACAATATTTGCTTTAGTATATATTCAAACTTCACACTCATCTATCGTCCTGACACTTGGACAGTTTCTAAACAAATGGCGTCCCTCCTATCTAAGTTTTTATTGATATAAAATGCGTTGGCCAATGAGGTCCAACTATTTAACTTTCAATTTCAAATTTTTGAAAATAAAGCCAAAATTTTCCAAGGAATGCCAAAAGTACACAATAAAAGGCGTACCTCTGTCTGTCGGTCTGTCCCATTTTGGCATTAAAAGCTAAAAACAGTCTTGATTTTTGACATAACAAGTCTGCCTCTCACTCACTTCCAAATTTCCACGGTCAAAATATATTTTTAGTTTTGGGCCATCCCATAATTTCTTTCCCCCTTGTCTACCCCTCCTTCAATAGAATTACATGTACTATGGCTTGACTCATTTCCTCTAACGCGTCCAAAAAATCACCGTTAGCAAATGCAAAGACGATCAGTCCGTCTGCCTGTCTGTACCGACCAATACAGTATTTTGTCAATATCTTTCGTGTTATCTGTCGGACCTTATATTTTAAGGCATATTATTTATCAGGAGAAGACAAGCTCTTAAACTAGCTAACTTTTATGGTCCTAAGCCTATTAATAAAGAATTTCATAAATTTTCCATATCAGTTTCAATTTCCATTATCTCCTAAACACGCCACCTCTTTTCCATTCGCGCTTAGTTCAAACTGCAGCAACAACAAGTTGGTGACGTCATAAAATGTACTAATTTGCAGACAGAGTAAGGCGTGTGTGTTTATGTATTCCCACTGTGTGCCTTATAGTAGAAGAAGAGTTGGCGTGGCGTGATATTTTTAAACCTCTGCTACCAATGTAACGAACAATTATTAGTGCCGTGGCTTTCTTTTGCCAACAATTTTGCGTGTTTCAACCTCTAGTGTCAATAGGCGCAGTCTAAAAATACATTTTCCTTTCTACTATGTCGGTCCGAAATAAGGCTAATACTGTCAAAATGTTATCTATAATCCAAGGTCACGGTACCCTTATACATTACGTTCTGTCTTGCTAAAATCAATGCGTTGACTGGCGGGGGGAAAACGGCGCGTTGCAAATATACTATAGTGTTTCTACTTATATAAATTGGGCTTTTATACTTATAAATAATACTTTTATCGCTGTATCAATGTACTTGTACTTTATCACACATCTCCCCACCCAAGAACATGCCTGATGCAAGTTCCAAAAACAGTGATACATATAGATAAAATTAACTCCTTACGCCTGTTGAATATTCTGATTTGGATCACAGGGATGCCTACTGAGGAAATCTGCACCCACGTTCTGTGACCCCGGAATATATTCAATAGTGAATGCATATGGCTGTAGGAGTAACGACCATCGTAATAAACGAGCATTTTCGTGTTTTGCCTGTGACAGAAATACGAGAGGTTGATGATCTGTTTGGACCACGAATGTTCTACCATAAAGATAGATCTGGAACTTTCGTATAGCCCATATAAGAGCTAAACATTCTTTTTCGCTTGTTGAATAGTTTTGTTCCGCTCTGTTCAACTTGCGGCTAGCATAAGCGACTGGGTTCAGCTCCCCATCTTGTGACGACGACCTTTGCAACAAAGTAGCCCCCAGGCCCACATTGCTTGCGTCACTTCTCACCACAAATTCCTGACTCAAATCAGGTAACTTCAAGATTGGCTTGCTTGTAAGTTTTTCCTTTAACTCTTGGTATGCTAATTCACATTGGGCTGACCAAACAATTCTATCAGGATTTCCCTTGCGAGTTAAATCCGTCAGAGGAGCACAAATAGAGTTAAAATTTTTGATATATTTTGATAAAATCCACACAACGACTCAAAAGATCTCACATCTTTTTTTTTTTGTGTGGCCTAGGTGCTCTCTGCAATTTCTCAAGGTTCTTGGGGTCAGGGGTCATGCTACCCTGAAACACAGTATGTCCCAAGAATTCCAACTCTTTACAACCAATACAACATTTTGTTGGTCTAGCCGTCAAATTAGCCTCTCTTAGTCTATCAAACAGCATAGTCAAAGAGTTAATGTGTTCCTCAAATGTTTCTGTAGCAATGAGGATGTCATCCATAAAATTAGTGATGCATGGGTTATTCAGTGGATCCAACAATTTTCGCATCATCCTAGAAAACACACTCGGAGCATTTTTCAACCCAAACGGCAACATGTTGAATTCATAATGTCCTTCCGAAGTGCTGAACGCTAAATAAGGTCGGACCTCAGGCTTTTTCTGGAATCTGATAATAGCCTTTGCTCAGATCCACCTTCGAAAAATATTTTGCCTTGTTTAGCCTGGCAAATAATTGATTTGTGTCAGGTAATGGATCCACCTGATTCTCTGTGACAGCATTCAGTTTCCTGTAATCTATACACAGACGATGTTCCCCAGAGGGTTTCCTCAGCAAAACGACACTGGAGCTGTACGGAGATTCGCTATGAGAAATAATCCCTTCTTTCAACAAATAATCAATCTCTTCTCTCAAAGCTTTCTCCTTTGCAAACGGGATCGTATAGGCTCTCATACAGATCGGTGTTGGGTCTACTAATGCCATATTATATTCCAACAAGTTCGTGTGCCCCGGCTTGTCCGTTAACACGTCCGTATGATCAGTCAGAACCTTTTGAACCTGTTCCCTCTATTTTTTCGTCAGGTGTTTACTGACTTTTACATGTGCAGGGTTTCACATGTTTTTAGGGGGTACTCATGAGAGGTGAGTGGTTCATTTTTCATCCCCGTTGCTATCGACAAGGACATTAAGTGTGTTCCTTCCTGGATTTCTCTGTCCAGATACTTCTTTAGAAGGTTCACATGATATATTTTCTCTTTCCCCTTATTGTCGATTTTATAATTTGTTCTAGACACCTTCTCTAGAACTGTATATGGACCTTGCCATCCAATTTGTAATTTGTTACTGCTGCCGGGTAGAAGAAGAAGCACCTTCTCGCCCACATTTAGCTCTCTATCCTTCGCTTTCTTATTAAAATAGGCAGCATGTTTTTTCCTGGCTTGTCTGAGATTATCATTTGCAAGTTTCCAGCCAGTTTTCAGACGAGTGGTCAGCTCGTTCACATATTGATATGATGAGGTAACAGTCTCTTCTGCCTTCTCATCTGTCCATGTCCTCAACAAGGCTTCCAATGGACCTTTTAATTTTTCTGACCAAATAACAGGGTTGCGGGTGCCATCCCGGTTGAATTATTGGAACTTCTCGATACGCAAAATCAACGCAGCGGGCAGGTATTGGTCCCACGTATCAGGTTTTCTCATGTGCCACTTTCTCAGGATAGAAATGAGAGTCCCGTTGAACCTCTCTACTGGCCGTTCCCTTGGGGGTTACGGACTACAATTCCGACCTGGCTTGGAAGATCCTGAAAACGTCTTCCGTTATTTCCCCTTGAACTGGGTTATCAGTCAAGATTTGATGCGGGAATCGAACACTAGTTGAATATTGTAAGTAATGCAAGTGAAGACATGCTTTGAATCGATTGAAACAGGGGGCCTCCCCCACATAGAACAAGTGTCCACCAGAGTAAGGATTAACTGTTCCTCCTCTTGGTCCGAGTGAGAGGTCCCACAATATCCACTGCAACCCTCTCAAAAGGTGTTCCCACTATGGGCATTTCCCCTAGAGTTGCTGAAGCAGTCCAGTGCTTTACAAAGTTCCCTTTGACATTCTGGGCAGGATTTTACATATCTCTTTATATCCTCCATTATCCCTGGCCAGAAATAATGACAAGCTATACGCTGTCCTGTTGCGCTGATCCCCATATGACCACTGAAGGGAATCGCATGTCCTAATTCCAACACTCTCTCCCGATATGAAGTAGGAAGAACTAGCTGTCCATGGCCATTTGTTCCAGTCCCAGTCTTCCTATACAACAATTTGTTCTTCATATAATAGTCCCCTTTGCTTGGAGGTATGTGGCATTTAGGTAATTTTTTTAAGCAAGGCTTGAGTGTCCTATCCTCAGCCTGTGCCTTCCTCATCTCCTCTGGATGAGTATTTATAGGTTCATCTTCCTCCTTCTGTGACTGTGATCTGGTCTGCACTGCTGCCATGACCACAGGTCTCTTGGGATTCCATAAGAAGACATAATGACACCCCAATATCAGAGGGTAGATGGGTGCGTCTATCACTGCTGCTCTGATTACTCCTTCCACATAGCGAGTTTTCACAGTTATCCTGGCAATGGGAAGTGTCATGAGTGGTATATCCTTGGTCGCCCCTTGTATCTCCACTGTTTCTGTGGTATACTGATCTGGGTTCACCAGGTGCGAACTCACGACTGAATCAAAATCTAGACCTGTATCATAAAGGCACCTAATGGTGACCCCATTACATACAACATCTTCACAAACTGGGGGGTGATAAGGTTCCTGCAGTCCTGTAGGTCTGTCCTTTACTACCTTTTTCCCCGTCTTCATTGCAGCAAACGTAGGAGGTTTCTTATTACAAACTTTGGTGTCATGTCCTTCCCTCTTACACCATCTACAATATAATCTACCTTGATGAAAAGGTTTTCTTTCATCATATTTTCTGTCATTGAACTGTGGGTTTTTGTTTCTATAGTCATTTCGTAGCTTATCAAAGTTTTGCTTACCTTTGTTGTCAAGTTTATTAGAGTTTTGAGGGGCCTTAAAATTTTCTGCATGCTTCTTTTTGGCGCCAGCTACCTCTGCCTAGGCCGCCTGATACCTCTCAGCGACATTAAGTAACTCACCCAACCTCTCTGCACCTTGTTCCATGAGAAACTTTCTCAAGTCTGGAGCCATGGACTCTCTTAATTGCTCAATAATGATCATTTCTTTAAGATCTTGGGTTTTCCCCAGAGCAGTCCATTTCTCCAAGTAAGTCTCTAAACGTGCAGAGAACTGGTGATAGGTCTCACCCGACAGTAGCTTGGCATTTCTAAACTTTTTCCTATAAATTCTCCATTCTTTTCATACCTTAACAAAAGAGCCTGCTTCAACATGTCATAATTGTCTTGGTCGTCTTTGCTCATCTTTGCAAACACTTCATAAGATGTTCCCCTAAGACCCTGGGATAACTTCAAACTCCACCTTTCTTTCTCTAAGCCATAGGTGGTGGCTAATACCTCAAATCTACTGGGGAATGATTCGATGTCATCCTCCCTCTCAACAAAATGGTCTAAATGGAACCCCATAGCTGAGGTTGAGGCTCCCTGACTAGCAGTGGCATCAGAGGTAGAAGGGCTGGCACCATTTTCAGGAGCATGGCTTTGAAGCTCAAACTCCCTTAGTCGTAGCTCATGCTCCCTTTGTAATCTCCTCTCCTCCTTATCAGCCTCCATCTGAAATCTCTTCTCCTCCTTATCAGCCTCCATCTGTAACTTCTTCTCCTCAGCCTCCATCTGTAATCTCTTCTCCTCCGTTTCTGCTTCCATTTCAGCAGCCAGTCTCTTTTCTTCTCTTTCAGCCGCCAATCTGCTTTCCTCTGCCTCTATCTTCTTCTCTTCATACTGGAGCCGCTTAATTTCAGCCTCCCTGCCCTAGCCTCTTTGTCCGCCTCAATCTGCAACCTTTTAATTTCTTTATTAGCCTCAATTTGTAACTGTAATTTCTTTCTTCTGCTAACTTACTATCTTCTCTTGCAATATATTTATCAACCTCTGAAGTTACATAATGGACTAGATCTGGTCCCTCCATACCCATCTCTTTCGCAGTCAGCAGAACAGCAGATCTGAACTTTGCCAAGTCTGCCATAATATCAATTTTAACAAAACTCTAATTTTCAAACTCTAATTAACAAGGTATAACCAATGACTAATTTATTAACTAATTTTTTGCCGTGACACTTCATCAACTATTATTCCACCAAAAGTACTTTACTTTTATTTTATTGAATATTATTTTTTTCAAGGGACAATAGTTATACAATTTCAATATTGAATCTATATATAATGTTAATTTTAAATCCCGAGAGCAATCTACCCAATATAAAATGAAAATTCAGATCCCGGACGAGCCCCCAATATATGTGGTGGTTTTGGTGTTGTGATTGTTGTTCTAGTATTTCCTATTGTACTGAGTGAGGTCAGCTGTGAAGGTCCCTGAATATCTAAGGTTAGTGTGAGTTTTCAGGGTACCTTTCTGCTACCACCTTACAATCTCACTCAGACCTATTCTTGACTAGTATGTCTGATAGCTACGTCTAAATTGTCTGGGGTTTTGCAAATGTGGTGTGATGTTAATTAAACCCACAAACACACATATAAACAACTATTAATATCTATGATCAACTCAACTAACACAGTGTTTTTAAATTTTTGTGATTATAACTTTTTTTACAATTTTATTTTGTCCTGAACTAGATATTCTTTTGTTCAGGACTGTCAACTGAAAATGTAATCAATGTGTGAATATATACATATATATAGGAAATTTTACTTAACTAAAAAGGACCATCTGTCCATGCACGTTATATGATTTTTACTTAATGGTGTTGATTTAAATTAATATCACTACACTGTTACAGGAGTGCGGGTCGGGATGTGTACATCACACCCTATCTTTCTTTTCAAGACTTTTATTTATAGTCTGCACTTTAATTGGGAACACTTTATCGGTATGTTAAACAGTTTATTTTATATCATAGAAGTGCGTTGATGAAGAGTTCCGGGCCCAGTTTGATGTACTTAACTGGCCCAGTGACTTGTAGTTGAGTGTTGTCTTTTCTGTCGACAGCCACTGTCTCAATCTTTCTGAGATACTCTTGGTAGGAACTGACCACAAAGCTTCAGCTCCAGTGGTATGGCGCTAGTACTGCGACAACCACCTCCACTATCAATCAGTTGAAAATATTCAGGAAGCTGGCACTAGCGTAGTGCCAGTACAAACCCTGTAACATGAAGATTAAGGCGTGTCTCAACAAAACATCAAGTCCCTCAAATACACAAGTTATAATACATGCAAAAGTAAAGACTAGGGTCAGATCTGTCTGACCGACCCAGCACCTCCACCTCAATAATGTAGCAGTTGTACCAGTTTTTCATTTCCTCTACTCTACTTTCTACAAAATCTCTACAAATATCCATGATCTTTTCCATAAAATAGGATAGGTGTTATGATCCCCGATGATAATGTACAAAGTCGTTTGGTTCTACCTCTCTAGTAGTTTGATAATACAATATGGTGGAGCAACAAGTAGGCTTTGCATAAGTCTACTAGGGACTTATGTAAGTTTATAAATTAATAAAACGGTATTGAATCAGTTTTACAAATAACAGTTCACATGAGACAAGGGACGTTTCGGGTATTACCCTTCGTCAGCCACAAGCAGGTGACAAAGACAAGAATTACATATAGTAATAGGTATTACAAAATCATACGATGATAAGAAACAATACAAAATGAGCGATACAAGCAGATGGAAAAGTACAATGATAATACAAGAAAATCGAAAAACCTAACAGAAATACCGAATCAAGAAATTAAATAATAAACGAAACGAAAAAAACGAGAATGAACAAAACTATGGAACAAGACACTTAGCTAGAAATGTAAATGCTCGGAATACACAAGATCGCAGTCCTCTCTTCAAATAATCTCGAAGGAAGTGACGTGTAAGACAGCGACAATTTTTAGAGATACAAAAGGATATGAAACGAACCAAAACCAAAACATAAGAAGATAGATCGAAAAAAAACAACGAATAAAGAAGAATGAAAGAGAGAGAAAAGCTACCAGAATTTATGTAAAATGATGTTGAATATTGAGACCTCCAGGACATAAAACGCCTAATTGAAAAATAAGACGGTTCTCTAATGAAAAGCGAGTCCTGTCATCCCCGACACATGAACGGAGGGCCGTGACCTGGATATCGGATTTACCTGAATGGTCAGGCCTATTGAAATGAAGGGCCACTGGTAAATGTTTGTCATGATACATGTCATTCAAGTGCTCACGAAACCTGTCTGCCAAACGCCTGCCAGTTTCACCAATATATGTCATGCCACACCTCTTGCAGATGATAGCATAAATAAGGTTTCTGGATTCGCACGTGAAAGACTCTCTAATGATAAATTTTCCTTTCGGAAAAGTGACTGTCTGAGTTTGGAGTACAAACGGACAGCTCTTACATATACGGCGTTGGCACGGTTTAGTACCAAAGTATGAAGGGCTAGTATGTCGCAGACGACTGTGTACAAGAATATCCCTAAAATTCATATCCCTACGATATGCTACCAAAGGTGTATCACGAAACAACTCTCTGGTATCAGGATCAGAGTGGAGAATAGGCAGATGTCGAAACAGAATTCTCTTCACCGCCAGACAGTGAGGATGGAAAGTTAGAACCAGTTTGAGTCTGTCAGATTGGACAGAAGGTTTAGTAGTGAGTGCAATCTGACGAGTGACGCGTGTGATACGATAAAGAGCATCAGATAAAACATGTTCTGGATAAAGACATTGGCGAAAGAACTCGAGCATCTCTTGAGCTCGCTGATGGAGATCATCGTCATCGTGACATAACCGACGCAAGCGAAGAAGTTGAGAAAAGGGAATTGAATTTTTACAACTAAGAGGATGCGATGAAGTATAAAGAAGGAAACCGTGAGCGTCAGTAGTCTTATAATAAACAGACGTTTTAAGACCAGTAGGGCTAATAGTCACAGTGATGTCAAGAAAGTTCACTGAAGTCGTAGAAATTTCAGAAGTGAATTTAATGGCAGGATTGAAATTTCCAACATAGTCAATGAATCGACGGAGGTCTACCTCAGACATGTCTGTAATACCAATACCATCATCAATATAACGACGGTAAAATTCAGGTATTGGTCCATCGTAACTATGAAAGACCAAATATTCAAAGTGGCCCATAAACAGGCAAGCGTAACTAGGGCCCATCTTAGTACCCATAGCAACGCCACTGATTTGGTTGAAGAATTGGCCATTAAACTCAAAAGAGTTGAGATTAAGAACCAACTCAGCAAGGCGAAGAAGCGGACCTGTACTTATAGTAAGATCAGTACGCTGGTCGAGAAAAAATTGGAGTGCCTTGAGGCCATCAGCATGTGGAATAGAAGTATAAAGGGAACAAACATCTAGGAGGAAAAGACGGTAAGTACGATCAGGCGTGAATCTGATCGAATCAAAGGTAGTGATAGCATGAGTAGTGTCTTTCAAATAAGAAGGCAGATTGGCGACCAAAGGCTGGAAAATACTATCAAGGAATTCAGAAATACGTTCAGTGGGACAAGAGCAGGCTGAAACAATAGGCCTACCAGGGTTAGCAATTTTATGCACCTTAGGAAGCATGTAGAAGGAAGGCTTACCAAGACTACTATCCAAAATATGGAGAGATAAAGCACCAGAAGGAAGAAGATCATCATGGACAAGGCCCCAGATAGTCTCATAAACAGTATTTACTTATAGGGACTTATGTACTTACTGTCGTAAAATATCTTCATTACCCAAGTCAAACAACACAATTAATAATATAATAATTGTTAATAATTTCAGTCTTACCACAGATCAAGAAATAAAACACAGGAACGACGATTGGCACTGATTCAGCACTGCTGAATGGAACAAGACTATGAAATCTTATTACAATATTTGCTTTAGTATATATTCAAACTTCACACTCATCTATCGTCCTGACACTTGGACAGTTTCTAAACAAATGGCGTCCCTCCTATCTAAGTTTTTATTGATATAAAATGCGTTGGCCAATGAGGTCCAACTATTTAACTTTCAATTTCAAATTTTTGAAAATAAAGCTAAAATTTCCCAAGGAATGCCAAAAGTACACAATAAAAGGCGTACCTCTGTCGGTCTGTCCCATTTTGGCATTAAAAGCTAAAAACAGTCTTGATTTTTGACATAACAAGTCTGCCTCTCACTCACTTCCAAATTTCCACGGTCAAAATATATTTTTAGTTTTGGGCCATCCCATAATTTCTTTCCCCCTTGTCTACCCCTCCTTCAATAGAATTACATGTACTATGGCTTGACTCATTTCCTCTAACGCGTCCAAAAAATCACCGTTAGCAAATGCAGAGACGATCAGTCCGTCTGCCTGTCTGTACCGACCAATACAGTATTGTGTCAATATCTTTCGTGTTATCTGTCGGACCTTATATTTTAAGGCATATTTTTTATCAGGAGAAGACAAGCTCTTAAACTAGCTAACTTTTATGGTCCTAAGCCTATTAATAAAGAATTTCATAAATTTTCCATATCAGTTTCAATTTCCATTATCTCCTAAACACGCCACCTCTTTTCCATTCGCGCTTAGTTCAAACTGCAGCAACAAGTTGGTGACGTCATAAAATGTTCTAATTTGCAGACAGAGTAAAGCGTGTGTGTTTATGTATTCCCACTGTGTGCCTTATAGTAGAAGAAGAGTTGGCGTGGCGTGATATTTTTAAACCTCTGCTACCAATGTAACGAACAATTATTAGTGCCGTGGCTTTCTTTTGCCAACAATTTTGCGTGTTTCAACCTCTAGTGTCAATAGGCGCAGTCTAAAAATACATTTTCCTATCTCCTATGTTGGTCCGAAATAAGGCTAATACTGTCAAAATGTTATATATAATCCTTATACATTACGTTCTGTCTTGCTAAAATCAATGCGTTGCCTGGCGGGGGGGAAACGGCGAGTTGCAAATATACTATAGTGTTTCTACTTATATAAATTGGGCTTTTATACTTATAAATAATACTGTTATCGCTGTATCAATGTACTTTATCACAACAGTAGTTATAAAAGGTCACGAGATTCAGAGCTTAAAACACGGTGTTATTATTTTTGGCCTACTCACAACACGCAGTCACGATAATGAAGGGTAACCGCACGAGTGAGAAGGTCGCAGTACTTTTCACGTGCCGTGCGATTCATAGTATCAGATTAACAACCCCAGGAGTCAACTGAATAACTTAATAATTCGTTCAGGGTGATTGGAGATTTGTGAATATTAATATGGAAGAGGAGATTTTTGAATATTAATATGGAAGATGAGATTGTGAATATTGTTCTGGAAAAGGCATTTTTAAGTTTTCACGCACAAGAAGATATAATAAGAACGGACATATGATAGACAGGCTCGGAATGCCTCATTTGCACAGATAGCAAGCTGAATTATAAGGAATGAAGCAGAGCTTGTAGTGTACACAGATTTAGCTACAGAATCTGATAAGAAAATTAGAGACACTATTGTGGAAGAATAATTACTCATTTGCATAGATAGCAAGGAGAAGGTAACCAATAAACGACTAGCACACGGATACATTGTTATGTGGATTGGTAAGAAGAAAAATGTATACATTTGACTTTGTTTACTATGCATTGGTAGAATTACTTAAATAAAATTATTATTTTGGATCTGGAGAGTTTACTCTATTATCTCTCGTTGATGAAGTCTTACAGTAAAGATATATGAAGAAATACATGCAAATAATTGTCACGCCACTTATAACAACACAGAGGAAGTTTGGAACGGACTAGGTTACAGATATCAACAAGAATAAAGACCTCTGGCAGTATACCAGTATTCCTGACTTGGATGATATAACAAACATCTACACTATACTAATCACCTCCCCACGGTCACACAAAAACCTATATGGTGCCGCGACCAGTCCTCTGAGTGGCATAGCATGTAAACTTATATGGTACCATAACCAGTTCTTTGAGTGACATAGCATCTAAACTATATGGTACTAGGACCAATCCTCTCAGTGTCACAGTATACAGGAAAGGTAAAATTGGACTAAGCTGATAGGCTATACATAGGACTTTTGCAAATGGATGCATATCAACAACAAATGGCACAATCACTCCCTCAACAACAATACCAGCAGGGTTCTAATGTTCCGCTCCCCACTGAGCAAGAGTCAACCATGACAGCTCTTCAGCGGATAACGGATACACTATCTAACGTTGACCATTACGCCAAGTTCAACCAAGTAAGATCAATGATAACTCCCTTCGCAGGAGAGACGAAATGTTTTAGAAAGTGGTTAGTAGATATTGAAAAATTTGCTTCAATGGTCAATGCTATCACGGATGCAGACAAAAAACGTGTTGCATTCTTGTCCAGTGACTCACTAGTAACAGATTTTCTAAGAAGGCGTATGCAACTTTATCCAGACGAGACATACGATTCACTCAAGAAGGAACTAGTAAGTAGATATAGTGACATAGTTGACGACCAGCACGCTTGGACATTACTTAGAAAGATCAGGCAAGAAAGGAATGAACCAGTCCAATTCTACGGTGATCGATTGTTGAATCTTGCTGAAGAAGCATTTTTAGGTGGATCTATCCCATCGCCAGAACTCGAACGTCATTTGGTAGGAATATTTGTTGATGGACTCTAATGCCGACAATCTGAAACTTCACCTTATACGTAAAGATATGAAAACAATAACGGAGTCGATTCAGGCAGCGGTAGCAGAAGATAATGTTCACAAAAGGTTTCACCAGAGAATAGGTAGGGAGCCACAATCTAATGTAGTCTTTGATCACGAACCCATGGAAGTAGACCATACAAGACAACAATGGCGTCGACCTGACACCCACAGACACCATAACCATACTGGACGTGAGATACAACAACATTCACATGGACCAGCACAAAGACAGAATGTGTACAATGTGTCTACAATCGTTTGTTACAATTGTAATAAAAAAAGGACATATAGCTAAAAATTGTAGAAGTAGAAACGCAGATAACTACCACAGGCAGTTTCCATTTTATCCAAGGTACCTACAGGGAAATAACAAAAGCTCCACCCAAAGGTCCCATATACAGAATGAAAAGCGACGAAAATGGAATGAAATCCACCCAATAACAGAGGAACCACAATTATTTCACACTAGGTTACAGATATCAACAAGAATAAAGACCTCTGGCAGTATACCAGTATTCCTGACTTGGATGATATAACAAACATCTACACTATACTAATCACCTCCCCACGGTCACACCATATCAACCCGCACATCCAACCTTTCATAACTTTCTACATCAGCAAAGCCTCTTGAACTGCGCACCTTACACTTGGAGGTCCTACTGGCCTGAATATCCCATTCATACAACAACAATACCTCAACATCCAGCTCACACCTACTACCAAATGAATCATCTATCACGGCCTAATCAACCTCGCTTTTATTTTCAACAACCCTCTCCTCAACATTATCAGTGACTGTTCACTTCACAAGTCGACGTCTCTGTAGGACCAGTACTGTCGGATAATGCTTATCTATTTGTTCTCAATGTTTGTCTGCCTGTTTGTCTGTCTGCCCGTCTATTCTCTTGGTGCAGCTTAACTTTGTTGTTAACATTCACAGTGTGGATGGGTGCGCTTGTTTTGTGACAATTTTCTTACAATTTTTACATAGTTCAATTATCTGAATTGTTTTGAATTAGTTGTATTAAGTTTTGCATTTATTTACTAATACTATTAATCTCACTTCTTTAGCAACTTCGCGATGTTTAATTAGTAATTTAATTTCTAAATAATAACATTCCTATGTGTTCGGAACAGACTGTATTTGAAGATTATAAACCTCACTTTTTGCAAAGATCCACATACTCGTACATTTAACCGTGTCCACGAACGTTAGTGAAATCTAATGTAGTGTATATTTTATAATTTGTTTACAATTTTGTATTAACCCTTGTTACTAATTTTTATTGCGTCTTACTACTATTCGTCTTGGTGCCCATTCCTCTCATTCCTACTTCCCCCATTCACTCTTTCCTCCTGACTATTATCATGTCCGAGTGCAAAAACTCTAATCAAAATATAGGCAATATCACTAATCCAAGGCTTAAACTAACAGGGCTTAAAATTGGACATTTAAACATTTACTACCTGCTAGGTAAGCTTTCTGAAGTCTCCACCTCTCTCCAACAAAACTTCCACATATTCGGTTTTTCTGAAACCCGTCTCAATGACAAAATTACAGATGAAGAAATTAGCATTCATGGATTCACAACCATCCGGAGGGATTCTAACAGACAACTTGAAACAGGGCTAGTCATATACATCTCAACATCTCTTCAGTACAGACGCCGTGATGATCTAGAACATACTGGCATTGAATGTATATGGCTTGAAATAAAACTCCCCAACCTGACCCCTGTTTTAATTGGTTACATGTACCGGAACCCTAGCTCTTCTACTGTATGGTTTGACACATTCTCACGAATGATGGACAATGTTTGGGCTTCTTCGAAGGAAATTATTCTACTGGGTGATTTCAATATTGACCTTCACAAACCGAACAACACGTGGAATAATATCACAATCTCATACAATCTCACACAGTTAGTCACCCAACCCACGAGAGTAACAAACTCATCATCTACACTAATTGATCACATCTATACGACCTGCGCAGAAAACATTATAGAATGCACAGTCACACAGACAGCAATAAGTGACCACTATCCTATTTGCTGTACCTGGACGAGAAAGGGGTTCAAAGCACCTAAAACGGAACACATCACAGTCCACTACAGAAATTTCAAAAACTTTAACCTTCAGTTGTTCCTACAAGACCTACAAATATCCCCTCTCTCATACGTGTACCAACTTCCGCATCCAGAAGAAGCCATAACTTACTGGACACAAACTTTCTACAACGTATTCGACAGACATGTTCCTATAAAGCAGGTCCGCGTCAAAAACATCAGAAAGACCTCCTGGATAACAAAAGAAATATTATCAGCAATGAGAGAGCGGGACGAGGCTCATAAGCTCAAAGATTTCAGCAGGTATCGGATACTTAGAAACAAAGTACAGTACCTCATTCGTCAGGGAAAGAAACTACATTTCAGAAAGATGATTCAAGACGAAGCAAACAGCAAAGAAGTCTGGGCAGCCATTAGAACACTAACACACAAATCAAAGTCACTGAACTCTTTACCAAAAAGCTGCTCCCTCACGGCAACTCATTTTAGTAACCACTTCAAAACAGAAATTACCTATCTCAAGTCGACACTAAAGCCTATGGACTGCGATATTAGTAAATTAACAGACTTCTGCAGCATCGAACACACTACAACAGATCTAAGAGATATTCCTTTTCTAACAGTACACGAAGTACTTAAATATATCTTGGCATTAAAAAACAACAACTCATCTGGACTTGATGGTATCAGCAATAAGATTCTACATTACGCTGCACCCATCATTTGCGACTCTTTAACATATGTATACAACCAATGTATTGCACACAACTACTTCCTTACAGCATTTAAAACTGCCAAAGTGTATCCTCTCTATAAATCTGGCTCACATAGCGATCCCAACAGTTACAGACCAATATCCATTCTATCATCTATATCAAAACCACTAGAGAAACACATTTACAACACCACACTTCAACACTTAACAGCAAACAAACTGCTCATTGAGAGCCAGTCAGGTTTCAGGCCCAAACATTCCTGTCACACAGTTCTCACCAAAATGGCAGACAACTGGCTGTCGAACATAAATGATGGAAAATTATGTAGTGCTGTTTTTGTCGACTTCAAAAAAGCATTTGACATGACTGACCACACTATCTTGGTTCAAAAGTTAGAAACCCTCAGAATAGGTCCTAATCCACTAAACATCATCAAATCATTCCTGGCAGATCGACAACAGTTAGTGTTCCACAACAACTCGACATCAGATTTCTCAAAGATAGATACAGGAGTACCGCAGGGTTCTATTCTTGGACCCCTACTCTTCGCACTGTTCATCAACGACCTGTCACTACATCTAAAATATTCAACATGTGACCTCTTTGCAGATGATTGTACTATCTACACTAGTGACACTGATTGCGCGGCACTTGAAATGACTCTTCAAAGCGATGTCGACAATCTAACAAAATGGAGTAATATGAACCGTATGCCAGTAAACACAGGAAAAACAAAATCTATGTTGATTACCACCAGACAGAAACTTCTAAACTTCACCAAAAGATCGCTACAGCTACATGCGGAGTCAATACGCATTGATCATGTAACAGAACACAAAGTTCTAGGCTTGACGATTGACCAGCATTTGACGTGGAACTCCCACGTACGGAATTTAACGAAACACTTAGCTCAGAAGACATACCAGCTGGCCTAAATAGAACACTTCTTAGACGCATACACTAGACTATTGTTCTACACCTCACATATACAGACACCTCTAGATTACTGCTCTACACTATGGGATGGTTGCCCTGCTTCCACCTCAAAGAGACTGCACTCCTTGCATAAGAGATCAGTACGTCTGATTACCGATAATCGCACGATACTACACGCAAGGACACGAAAAGAACCCAAAATACTGTCCCTACAAAAACGTCTCCTCTACATCAAAGCCAAGCTGACTCACGCAATTCTATCAAACAATGCCCCGCCTAACATACGATCATTGTTTCAAACCAGTAGAAGAAAGGGACTACAATTACATCAGTTACGTCTGCCCAAACCTAAGATCGACCTGTTCAAAAAGAGTCTAGCCTACTCTGGAGCTGAATCTACACTAATGCTGAATCTAGTTGGGTGAAGTTTCTAACACTCCACTCCCCTACGGAAGTATCTGCTATGGGACTGTCTTTATCTTGTTTACCATCCCAGACTGGCTTCACGTTGCGCCATGTAATTAAACCGGCCAGCCGATTATACGTTATCACATAAGCCGGCTCACCCCTTTGAACGTGACGGTCCAACATTTGACCCCAGGTGGATAGCGACGACCATCCAGGTGTTTGCACAAGACGGGAGTGCACGATATACTTAAAGAAAAGCCACATTGTCTGTCGGCGACCGGCGGAAGGAATTATCGAGAGATGAGTCACAGATTTGTTTGTATGAAGATGCCATCGGAAGTATGACGACTTATTAGACAGAGGTCACGCGTGGAATATTACATGTAATATTTTAAACCACGTGGGGGATATTTTGAATTAAAACACCCCAACCCAGTACTAGAGAGATTTTATTGGTTTGATTTAAGATGCCGGAATAAACAATGAATTCCATTGGAAAATTCGGCCGGAAACACAATCTGTGATTGAACTGAGAAATGAGAGATATAATCTAGCCAACTCAGAGACACAGAACAGACAGCTTCGCAACTTCAAACGAGCAACTCCCAAACAGCCAGAAAGAGAATGATCAGGCTTAGAATTCCTTATTTATAAGTGACAGATCGAAGTATTTGGGAAACTAAAAACCTTAAAAAGTAAGCCTGCCTTTATAAATACAGAGTCTGGACACCTAAAGGAATTGGATCACCCGTCAAAGAGGAATTATACAGTTTCTCAGACCAAGTGTATCGCAGAACACCCGTCGAAGAGGAATTACTTTACTTTCCCAGACCAAGTTATTCGAGAGCATATGCACCGAAATTGCTCGTGTCCATCCGAAACCTGTGCGAGGAGATTGTGTATAACGCACAAATTTGGGGAAGTTGTGAACATTTCTTTTACAAATGTTATTTGACATGTTTTTCTTGCTTAGTAGTTATATATGAGGCTAGCAACTTCAATATACGAAAATAGTATATTCATAAACCACTACAGCAAGTGCTGGTGATTGTCTTTGGCTAGTCATATGGAAAACCCAACATCAGAGGTAACCCCAGACTCCGACTGGAGCAGTGATGAGTGATGATTACATCACATGTGCCTCAAATGTATCATATCATTCTGCGAGATATATGAAGCTTATTAATGTTAGATCAGGCACAAAACATTGTGTCGCGTTGTACAGACACATTTTCCCAGTTGATCTCCAGAGGAATATTGGTGAATTTTATTCATCTTTCCTGAGTTGCACTGTGTATGCTCAAGAATTTAATTCTTCTGAGAGATTAACATTGGTGGGTGCACAACGAGAGGATACGCCTGTTAAGCTTCCAACTCAGTGTACTTAGCAGAGGCATTTGTTTGTCTATTTTTCCAAAAGTTCGTGGTACAAGACTACTTGTGGTTAAAAGCTACCAGACGGTTCGAAGTTACTTGTGGTTACAAGCTACCAGACGGTTCGAAGTACTGACGTTACTACGCCACTCGTGTGAGAGAATTACACTCATCACCAAGAAGTAACGAAAACCACGGCAACAGGACTCACCTAGAGTTAAGTTTTCGTGTAAAATAGGCAAAAGCAACGGACTCTTTGATAAATCCTCACCTACGTCTCAGTGATGAAAACTTATATTTACAGCAAAATTTCACCAATCTTTTCATATTTATTTTAACTGTTAAAGACAAATGCACCATTAAAATTGTTACATGTTGTTTTAAAATTAAACAATCATAGTCGCTTCAGTTTTTTTTTTATATGTATGAAAGCAAACGTACGAGCCAGAGTATTATATATATATATATATATATATATATATATATATATATATATATATATATATATATATATATATATATATATATATATATATATATATATATATATATATATATATATATATTTATTTATTTATTTTTTTGTTTATTTATTTATTTATTTATATTTATATATTTATATATATATATATATATATATATATATATATATATATATATATATATATATATATATATATATATATATATATATATATATATATATATATATATATATATATATATATATATATACTGCTCAAAAAAATTGAAAGGCCACTTACAAATTCATCTGCAGTTTTTTTTTTTTAAATAACGATACAATTATGAAACTCACATATCATAAATGGTTTTCATTGCACATTACATTGACATTAAAATGAAGAAAAACAAATGATATTATTAGTAAGAAAATCGATGTCAATCGTCTTACCTCCCTTTTTGAAAATTCAGAATCATTAAACAAAAGTTAACATGATTCAAAATCGAGTGTGTCCACCATGAGCTTTAATGCATTCACGGCACCTTTCCCTCATTTATAAGACAAGAGTTCTTAGAGTCATTTGTGGGATCGCTTGCCACTCCTGCTCTAGGAAGAGGAACAACTGATTGAGGTCAGTAGCAGGTGGATGATTTTCTCTAAGTCTACGTCCTAGCACATCCCATACATGTTCTATCGGACTGAGATCAGTAGAGTAAGCTGGCCAGTCTAAGCTGTTGTAGGAAGTCGTTCACGACCCCAGCTCTATGTGGTCGGGCATTGTCGTCCTGCAGGATAGAATCAGGTCCTAGAGCCTGAAGTGCCGTAAGAGCAAGCGGCTGTAAGATGTCATTTCTGTAGGCCAAACCATTCAACGTACGATGCACTCGATACAAGGGTGTTCTGGAGGTCACACTAATTCCGCCCCACACCATTACTGATCCACCGCCATAGCGATCATGTTCAAGGACGTTGGCATCATGATAACGTTCTCTTGGGCGCCTCCAGACACGATTTCTGCCATCTGTTAATGATCTGGTGAAACGGGATTCATCTGTGAACAGAAGTCTGCTCCACTGATGCCTTGTCCAGGTCACATGACGCCGAGCCCAAGCCAGACGAGCTGCGCGATGAGCTGGAGCCAAGACAGGTCGGATGACAGGTCGCCTTGCATGCAGATCTGCATCTCTCAGTCGGTTTCGTATGGTTTGGTCACTGACGATTACGTTGGTGGCTGCTTGCAGTTGCGTCCTGATGGCACTGGCAGTGATTGTTCTTTGTCTGAGAGCCAATACAATAACAAATGTGTCTTGCCGTCTTGTGGTAGACCTTGGACGTCCTGACCTGCGTTGTTCTGCGACACTGCCGGTTGCATTATAACGATCACGCAGAGTTTGTATGACAGAGTGGACAACTCCTAATCCCCTAGCAACTTCTCGCAGCCCTATATCATCCTGCAGCCATGCCATCGCTCTCCATCTGTCAAAATTGGTCAAGCGTCTTCGCTGAGCCATGGCTAAAATGGTAAATGTTACAAACATACCCATTGCCCATTCCTTCCAAGAAGTGGGTGACATGTGTTCACTATAGTCACGACTTGCACGTGAAAAGCAAATTTCAGCAATATTATCAACAGGCTTTGCCATAGGAAGCATTTTCAAACATGCATTATTTCCCTTTCCACCACGTACATTTGATTGACCTTGGAGGTACACACACGTAACACAGATTTGATTTATTGTCAGATTAACAAACATTGTTTAAACATGCAACAAAATGCAGCAAAACTTTTTTGACTGAGTGTTCAGGTTTCAAAAAAAAACAGCTTAGTGTAAATGACCTAAAAATTGAAAGTGGCCTTTAAATTTTTTTGAGCAGTCCTAGACATATATTTACCTCTAAATAGAGCTAATCCATTATAAGAGAAATTCGCTGAATTAACTCAGCTGTGGGCTTGAACGGGCTAAAAACCATTGCTTAAATCCTTCACAAAAGGCGACGGGCAGATATAAGTTAACCATTGCTCAGCGCTATGCCGCATGGTTCTTGACTTCTGAATTATCTTGTAAAGACTCCCTTCGGATAGAAGCGCTATTACACTTCTATCTACATGTCTGCTAAGAGTAATCTTGTGCGAAGGTAAACAATTTTGACGACCCATTTAGATACTCTTGAGTTTTGGCCATTGTTAGACCACTACTGCAAAGCAGGGGAGGCAATTCGTGACATAGATGAGAAGAAGACATTGGAGGTGCATAGGACACACTTTGAGAAAACCCTTACCAATATTAGTCTTAATGCTGACTCATGCCGGAAAGACACATTAAAAGGTAAGGTAAAGGATCCCGTTACATGCCCATTGAGGCATATTGGGAATATGGTGTTAGGCCCATATTTTCTCGACCATCGGCACACTAGGGGTGATGTCACACCGATCGCCTTAACCTTCCTAGAATTTGCTCTGGTACACAATTGGGGCTGGGTCGACCCATGAGCTCACATTAAGGCATCAGAAATGAAAATCTGTGTTAATGAGTATTAGCACACAGTCCTTGTACCGGCATGACCAGGGTAAGAGAGAGGTAGAGAAACATCAAAGATCACGTGGAACAAAAGAGAACTGGATACAGACAAGAAGGGGAAGAAGAAGACATGGAAAGACCTTGAGCTGATGACACGTGATATGAAGACTTGGCATAAGTTTGTTGAAGGCCTATGCTCCACGGGGAGCTAAAGGATGATGATGATGATGATGGCGAATATAAAAGGGAAGATGAGCAGAGCATTTTATGGAATTTCAAAATAGACTAGTTTCAGAAGATACCCAGACATCTTGCCAAGAGAGAAAAAAAGAGTTACAAATTAACTTTGAATATGTCAATACAGATGAAATAATGAACGCCATAAAGCCATTGGTCAAATTTTGGGCTCAGATGGAATTCTATCAGAGGCCACCAAAGCAAACAAAGAAACATCTACAGAGATGTTCTACAACATTACTTGCTAAAGTCTAGCAAAGAGAAGAAGTACCAGTAGACGGGAATTTGGGGCGCCTCGTCACGTTGCGAAAGAAGGGAACAATACAGAAGTACACAAATTACAGAGGAATACTGTTACTATCAGTACTGGAAAAATATTAATAATGAACATCACTGAGAGATTAAAATAGACCATCTTCTTCTTCTTCTTCCGTCCTTAGCCACCGACCGTCAAAGCAGTCAGTGGCCATTACGCCTAGTGGCGTCTTAGGGCAACAGCAGATAGGTTTTCTTTGCCATTGTTTCCCATCACGCCTATTGGCGTCTTTAGGGCAACGGCAAATCAATCCATCTGCTGTTGTTTCCGTAATCGAAGTGACTGGCAAACGGGTGATCAGCCCGTTGGTAAAATAGACCATAGACACAACTAATTGAATAACAGGCAAGTTTTCGACAAGAGTGATTCGCTACAGCCAGATAGCCACACTGTGCATTATAATAGAAAAGAGCGTTAACAGAACTGGCCACTTGACATTAGATTAGTGGATTACTGACAAGTCTTCTGTTGTTTCAGCAGAGAATCACTTTGGAAGCTGGTCAGACACTATGGAGCAGCTATAAGTTCATTAATCTAATAAGGAAAATATATAAAGACAAGAACTGTGAATTCTTCATGATGTACAACTTGCAAAACCCTTTCAGATAAGAACTGGAGTGCGATGAGAATGCCTCTTGCCATAATTTCTCCTCTTACTGATGTCAGACATCTTAATCCTTAATTTCAAACCCTAGATGTGCGCCTCTCTAAAAGTAAGCAACTCTTCTTTATAGATACACATATAGTTTTCCATATTACTGTCTGGGGAGGAAGGGGAGGGGATGTGAAGAGACATTGTACAATAGAAACGAAAGTATTTTACTTGCATGAGTTGAATAGTTATGAACCATCAACTGTTGCTTTCTATAAAACTTTAGATGGGAAATACTCAGACATACCTGAATGAACCTCACATCTGTCACATTCTTCATTGCCCATTTCCATTGCGGAGTAAGAGCCGGATGTCTTAGAGGGGAGGGATCAAACGCCCTGAGCTTTCTAGGAGGTGGAATATCTGCTTTTAGGTGCGACATGATAATCCTGAAGAATAAAAGGTACACGTATTTTGAAATAAACTGGTAGAGATAGAATATAGAGAAAGCTTAACATTTGAAAAGGGTAAATTTGTTTTGTATCAGACTTCATATACAGTATTTGAAACCTTCACACTAGTTCCTGAGGGATATACATATTACAGCTAACATTTGCAGTCAGGTTCCTTACCAATATTAGTCTTAATGCTGACACATGCCGAAAAGACACATTAAGGCATCGGAAATGAAAATCTGTGTTAAAGCTAAACTTAGAAGAGCATAAAAGAAACGACTGCTGATGAAAGAACAAACCGCGATAATCCAAGGAACTAATGTACAAGTCTTTCATTTCGGGTATTTCCGCCAAATGATGCGCACTATTTTATATGACATAAAAGGTAATCAGTGAATAACGAGTAAGTCACCCGCCCAAACATGGCTGGCTAATTATTATATTGTGCTTTTTCTACTGCATGCCCTGATGACGTCACTAAACTTTCCTGTGGTTATTTCATTCATTTCCAGTTTGCTTCAGAAATACGGAAACACGGAAAAAGTGGCACGAAAGCATGGAAGCTTTATCGATGATGACCAATGAGGCTTCACTAGGTAAATATATAAATGTGTGATGGAGACATTTATTCATACTACCCTAAATGCTTAATATAAATGGGGGAAATTTCAGGAATTGTTTCGCCGAAAAGCAACAAAACAGACAAACAAACATCGCGAGCCAATGAAGTATACTAGGAAGAAATGCACGCTGTTTCAACAGGCATAAAATTTAGTTCCTTGGTTGGGACGCGCTATGAAAAGATTGCAACTTTGGTGGGAAAAGATGGGATTAAAATTACCGATAAGGCATTTCTATTAATGGGGAATTATGTAAGTGTCTAAAAGAGCAAGTACTATCCCATGACGTTTAAAGAAACAAACCATTCTTCATCAAAAATACATTCCAACCATATACAATGCCTGTCTTTCCCTAGTCACGATCTTCGATAGCTTGTTGTTTTCACTATTGATAGTCTTTCCTGTGATAGTATCTGTGTCTCTGCAAATGACCTCCATGTCAGTTTTTAAATATGCCCAAACCTGGTTGTGACTTGCCTATTTTTTATCTTTTCCAGTTTTCTGTACCTCGAAAGCTGGTCTTGTAAAATTAATTGTTTGCTAACCCATGCACAACGTGACACGTATCACTCCTTACATTAATGGTGGAAGCAGTAGTCATATTCTTTATTTGTCAGGTCTCCGGATAAATTAAATAGCAGATTGCATTAAATACGCTACTTACACTTGCTACTGATTCCTTAAACTGGAATAATATTAGTGTATGATCTCCTCAGCGATAAATCAAAAGAAAACGAAGCTAGAATTCCCCGGAATATAAGAGAGAAACAAAGCTGGGTTATCGGATAAAAAGCCACAGAAAAATAATTGGGCAAAAGTCGATCAGTTCTCGTAAACATTTTTAAACATCTCTTTACATTGCTGTTATTAAAGAGTTGCAGCAAGGTTGGATGACATTCTTGTGTCGTACAACCTAGGTTATAATTATACTCGTGCAATCAACGCAGTCTAGCTATTTCTTGTGTATTTAGGAATTTTTTGTATATCTGAGTATTAAGGATTATAAGATATTCATTTATTAAAACTTCAATTACTTGTTTTAATTTTTATATGTACATGCTTAACAGCTCTAAGTCATGTGAGAAATCTGTACTTGCAAAAAAGTTAACTCATGGATAACAACAAGAACCATCAATACGATAAACGTCAGAAAAATAATGAAGGAATTTTAAACAGGAGCAAAACCGAAAATTCCGCAGCCAGGGCTCGTGAAATATGAATAAAAGAGAACAAAAGAAGAAACATCAGAAAAAAGACAACAGCAAATGTGTTGGTGAGATGGCAAGAGAGACAGAGGAAGCTGTAGCGAAAAGACATATTAGTGGTCTGTACAAGATCACCATTCGTTACCCTTCAGCTCCCCTCTGGCGCATAAGCCTTCAACAAACCTGTGTCGATTCCTCCTGTTGCTACCATAAGCTCAATGTCTATCCATGTGTCAAGGGTTGCCTCCCCTTTGCTCTGCAGTGATGGTCCAGCAATGGCCAAAACCTAGAGTATCTAATGTGGGTCTTCAAAGGTATCTACCTTCGCACAAGATTACTCTTGGCAGAGATGCAAATAGAAGGATGATGATGCTTCTACCTTGAAGGAGTCTTCACAAGATATTCAGAAGTCAATAACAATGCTGAATGTATCTTAGCACACTTAACTTATTATCTGCCCGACAACTTTTGTGAAGAGATATATTGTATGATTTAGCTCGTTCAAGCCCCCAACTGATTTAATTCAGTAAAATCTTAATTTAGTAGCTCTGTTTTACGTGTATTTAAGGTGACTGAGACATACGGGTGCAGTATACCTTTAAAATGATTAAATCAAATATAAATTTGCATATATACAAATGACAAATTTAATAGTCAGTTAAATTTAACAGTGTAAAATGAATAATTCTTTTAAAAAAGGTAATCATCACAGGGTGATGTTATTCATATTGAAGGAATTTTCTGAAAGTTCACTTGGTAGCTTTTAAGTTTGTACTTAGCCAGTAAGTCTGCTGGTTTCTGCTCCAGCCGATGTTTGGTTCTTTGCAGGTTATGGACTGATGCACTCTCGTCACTGGTCAGGTCTGGAGGTTGTGACACGTTCCAAGAAATCGCAGGGAGTAATCACGAAGCTGGTCCAGCATCTTCAAGACCCGTCTGATGATGGTGTCTAGCGTTGACAGCAGGCCACTTATGCCACACACTTTGTTCCAGATATAGCACTCTCAACTGGTCCCACCGACTAGTATTATGAAAGAAGAGAAACAAATTGGGTTTCCTGGCACACAATCATGTGCCCCCTCCCCTCTCCACCCTTTTCATTCCACCATCCCATCTACCTCAGAACGTTACCATCTGTGTGCATTAATATTAATCCCAGTGAGCGGAAAACATTAATTACATTTATATTGAACATCTTTACATTTGCACTGGTTGAAAAGATGATAATATAATAAGTATGCACATAAGTTCTATCCCCATCCACTTCCTGCTCCATATGGATCTTGGGACTACCTCTGCTTTTGGTTCTCTATGAGAAACCCGCATAAAGCAGTCGCCAGCTCTTGCCATCATTCTATATGCTTAGTTTGCTAGCCTCAAATGACTTGGACATCCACTAGTAATTTTCACATCTTAATGAATGCAAAATATAGAACTTAAAAATGTACAACTCACTCCAAAATCTCTTGGGAATACTTACTCCTGGCTCAGATAAATAGTTAAGGTAACTTGTTAAAGATACCTCTTACACGCGGTCTGGGGTATTACTTTACACTAGGCTCCGACTCTGACTTTGTGTTCAGATTCCTAGAATTCCGGCTTTCCGTGTTAATGTAGGTAGAATTTTCCTAGGATATATGTCCACAAAATGCCAAAACAAGGTCCAGTCCGATAAATGGAATTCTGATCTTATTCTTTATTCTGGCTAGCTGGTTGTCTTCTTTACGAGGTGAATTTCACAGTGCTCTAAACCGGCGAAAGTGTCAGATTAAATTGCAGCTTTCGTCCCACGCACATAGTTGCTACTATCTTACCAGGCTCCAAACATATGTGTTGTTTATAACATCTAGAATTGCCCAGCCATTTGTATTCAATCATGCATGTTATGATGGGGTTTGTCCCAAAAATTTCCTCATAGGAAAATTCTACGTGATTTTTTTTTTAAAGTCACTTTCCATATAAGGAATTGTTATTTCCGTCGATTATCGTTCTTGTTTACACTCACGACTTCCTACATTATCACAAATAATGTCTTCGTAACGATTCTGTCAGGAAGCGATTACAACATTTCCGTCGTCTTCAGATGTGTCTGTCATATGCCCGGCGCTCCCTGTGCAAACACAAACACCGGGTGTCTCTACACGAAAATAACTGGCGGCCAATCTGGTCCTACCTGTATAAACTCTCAGCGAGGATGGGCAGGCAAACAAACATGACGAATTATTACAGGAAGAAGTGTAAACAATCTCGAAAATCCTAAATATTGTCCGAGGTTCGAAAATAGAACGCGAAGAGCACAAAAGGATTTACCGGATGGCAATAGAACTGAAATGTTAAGAGGTCATTCTATGACACCATGTCTTCCTCATTATGTTTATTTTTGTCTCCAGCTCTCTTCTCCTTAAGAGCCGCCGGAGCGCAGTGGTTAGTGCACTGGCTTCCCAGCTTGGTGATCCATAGTTCGATCCCCAGTTGAGGTGGGATTTTTTAGACTGCAAACGGCTCTTTGGTCGACCCTGCCTCATGAATTGGGTACCAGAGCAACTTCTTGGAAGGTTAAGGTGGCCGGCGTGATGCTGACCACATCACCCCTAGTGTGCCGATGGTCAAGAAAATATGGGCCTAACACCATATTCCCAATATGCCTCACTGGGCGTGTAACGGGATCCTTTACCCTTTTTCTTTTTACCTTCTCTTTTCCTTGTGATTTTTTGGTCTACCTCTGCCTCTCTTAGCCTGGGAATTCCAGAACAACTACCTTATAATACCATCAGTGAGTTTCCTCAATGTGTATCCTGTCCAACTCCAGCGTCTTCTTCTCATCTCTTGTTCCACTGGCACAAGCCTTGTTCTTGTCATTAGTTCCGCATTAGTGACCGTGTCGTACCATTTCAATCCCTTTGAAGCACCTATCTATATTTTGTTATTCGTGACTTAGTGGTTGCTGTCCCATACGAAAGGACTGACTTGCCATTTTAGCCGAAGATTCTGATTTGTGTGTTCCTCTAGCCTTTTGTATCCTGATTTTGATATCAATATCTATTTCTCCAACTCTGTCTATATTGTTGCCAAGATATATGCATGATTCTAAATCTTATAGTGGTGTGTATTTAAGTGTAATCTTGCTATAATTTCCTGCATTTATTCTTATTGTCTTTATCTTTTCCCTGAGTATTTTCAGACTCAGTTGCTGGGATCTCCATGCTATGCTAAACGTGATCTTCATGTTTATAGGTTCAGCTTTTGTTCCCGAATGAAGATGATTTATATTAATTTGTTTAACATAATTTCCATGTATTTAGATTTTACCTGGTTCTCGAAAGAAGATGGCGCATCGAACCCTACAACCCAAAAGTCCTTCTCAGGACTAAAGGGTTCTTTTGTTTTCAGGGCTCTATTACTGAGTGTTAAGCACAAGGAGTGCATCTTGTCTTCTTCTGTCAAATTATTTTCAGAAAGACGACTTTGTTGAACACTGTATATAAATGAAGTATTAATTTTTAAATGTGTTGTATGACGTACCCCCGTTTGTCTGACACCACAGCGTCATTGACCTTTGGTCTATAAATGAGGGAATCTGATGAGTCAGTGGCCTGTCAGCAATCAGAGGGGCTTCTTGGATGTCACAAACAAGTACCAACCCCTCGACATATATATTTGCAGGTTGAACCTTATAGTGTGTTGGCCACTACTTGGTGTGAATTGTCCTTAGTGGACCAACACTACCACCTGGAAAAGGCATTCTGTTCTCAAGGTCCAGGGTATCGAATGTTGAGAGACCACCACATCACAAATTCAGCAGATGAGTACACTATCTTGTAGAAAACATTCCCCCAAGTGAACCACCAACTTAAGTGATGATATAGACATAAATTGAGTTTTAAGTGACGTTGATTAACTTTCTGTGTTAGTGTTAAATAATGTAATTCTGGAAAATTATCTATACTGTCGTGAAATGACATCTGTCTCACATCACGAATTCTAAATAATTCTGGCCATACCGCGCACCATACATTATAAAAAGATAAAATACACTGACCAATGAAAACGCTTTCTTGGTCCTGTGTTTACTACTGCTTGGAAAATAAAGATGGCAAGGCCCTATCTGTGTAACCTGATTAACTTCGGAATTTTACTACAGCATTTTGGACGAAGTACCACTTGAAAGAGGGTACAAACACAATATTAGGAATGTTACTCTACCCGTAAGTAATAATACTTTTACTAATACTAATATAGGACGGGAGAAATCGTAGGTTGAATGCATTCGAAGCTTCAGGTTGTCCATAATTTAGCAGTTTAAACTATGCATACTATAAAATGCAATTTGGAAACTAAAAGATTATTACATAGATATATAAAGCCTAATCCCAAGTATAATTTAAGCTTTGAGGGAATAAAATCGCATCAGGAATAACGGAGATAATTTAAAAAGTATTTTTCCTACATTGTACGATAGGCAAAAAGGTACCCACATTTTCTGATCGTGATTACATTCTTCGGGATGCCCATCTTGTCCGTCCGAGGTCGCATTATAAATAGACATGCCTAACAAACTCGGTTAGTCACTATAATTTGAAAACACAGCAAGCGAGGGAAAGAAGAGCATATGGTAAAGCAAGTGTTTGCCTTCTGTACCTGATTAGCAGACCTTAATCACCCATTAAGGGCTTGTCTGTGTGTGCCTGAGGGTAAGAACAAATCTATGTATATATTTATGTATATATTTATGTGTAATTATATTGATTAATCCATCTGTGCGATAAGACGTGGTTTGATGTCTAGGAATGGACAGTGTGTGCTGATGAAACTTACAGGCTCATGTGTAAATCTAGAGGCAAAGCCCGCCTTCGGAAAATATTTAAAATATTGAGAATGATGACTTTAAGTTTGATAAAGTATTTGAAGAAGTATTTCTTGAATGGAATGAGACACCTACCAGGAACATAAGGAAGGATGAAAGGGATTGTAGTACTGTATAATTTGACCTATTACTTAGTAGTTCTATTGGTTCTTGTGTCTTTATTCACCCATTCTGAAATTCAACGACCACACTGGCTTCCGTAAATTTGCCTGCGCGGAGTTAGTCTATTTTGCAATTCGCAAGTAGGGGTGGCAGGAAGAAAATGGTGTATGCGCGGGGCTAGTCTATTATGCATTTCGCAAGTAGGGGTGGCAGCATAGCACATTTTAATACAAATGTATTAAGCATAAAGAAAATAGTATGTATGTCCTGTAAAAAGGATCCTGTTACACTCCCATTGAGGCACATTGGGAATATGGTGTTATGGAGAGGTCAACTGGAGACAGAAGTGAAAGAAATGTAAAGAGCGGTACAGGTGGACTTTGCATGCGTTTTTGAAGGTCTATGCTCTTTTGCGATCTGTAGGGTAGTGATGATAAAGATATACGACCTCTTTTCATGTCTCTTTTTGAATACTTTCAACGATTTTACAAGGGGATGTGTAGTTCTCGAAATTGTCTTGTTAAGATGATTGTCAATTAAATTTTTTTTTTTTTTTTGGGGGGGGGGGGGGGGGGGGGGGAGGGGAAGAGAGAGAAGGGACAACAAGACTATTCATCATCATCAGACATATCAATATCTTAGATCGGCTGCAATGGATCTCCGGCGTCTTCTGCCTTTTCTCTTGATATTGTGATGGACTATTTCTTGTCCATCTCTTGATGTTACATTTCCACTAATAGCGCTGTCTTCCCCTTGCACGTTTGCCTTTAACTCCGCCTTCTATTATGGTCTTCAGTAAGGTGCTGTGTCTTTTTACAAGGCCAACATATTTTTTACTGTCTAATGTTAACCTCCGTCATTAATTATCTTTTCATCCCTAGGTTGTCTGTGACCTCTTTATTTGTTTTCCTCTCTATCCATGAGACGCACCCCACTCTTCTATATATCCCCATCTCAAATGCCTCAATTCTTTCCTCTAACTGCTTGTTCATTGTCCATGTTTCTAAACTACACAATGATGAAGAATATATGTAGCACTTGATGATTCTCGAGGGTATTACCAGACTACAACGTCTTGTATACTTTGACATGCATCCAAATATTAGCGGGTATGAATGCACACAGGGAATCTTTTGTCAAAGTTTAATGGTGAGCGCCTTTTCAAAGCTAGGCAAACTTTATTTAACATGGATAATTAAAAAATTAGTAAAATGGAGAAAGAATGAAACTAATAAAAAACAAACTCAAAGAAAAGTAAAACGAGACAGGAGAGATAGAGTCAACACATTAAAAAAAAAAAGCGATGTATGACAAATTTCAAAATGTTGAACGGGTGACTAGAGCCGTGGTTCCCAAACCGTGGTCAGCGGACAACTTATGGTCCGCGGCAACTTTTCAGGTGGTTCGCAGCTGCGTTATCGATTTGGTATTAAGTGCTTTGATTTTGCTCTGATCCTCCCTACGTTTTTAGTGCTATAAAAACAAAAGACAGAAACCGTTTGCAAGCAGGGCCGGATTAAGTTAGTACGGGGCCTGTAGCATATGTTAAGAAAGGGGCCCTATATAAAAAAAAACAATAAAACAACACAAATATATTTGAACACATACATTTTTAATTTGCATAATTTGCATAAGAGTAACAATCTCTTTTGACCCATGGTGCTCCTTAGTTCATTTTTAATGAGTTTCAGTTTTGAAAATGATCGTTCTCCACTGCAGTTGGTTACCATTGGTGACAAATAGATGCGCAAGGCGATTTCTACATTTGGAAAACAAGACTCCAAAGAATTGTCAATTATCAAACGGTAAAACTGTAACTCTACAATGTCTAGAGTAGTGCCAATATGAGAAGCAAGATCAGTTTTCAACAGTTCTGTAAACTGCACAAGTTCTTCACAAAGACTTTCTTCCAGATCTTCCGGATATGATTTAATAAGATTCGATGATCTCGTTACCACCTCTTCAGGTGTAAACGACTGTAACTGACGAAGGAACCCAAATACATCATTCAACTTTTGATAAGCTTTCTGGCGTTTTGACAAGGCAGAAAGCAAGCTATCAATAAGGACAAGAAATGTTCGGCTTTTAAACTGCTGAGAAGGCGTTTGAGATTCAACAAGTGGATCAAGTGTGCTGGAACCACTGAAATCATCATACTCTCGATTTCGTTTGTGTTTTCTTCGAGTTTGTTCTTGATAATGTTCACACTCAGTCAGATCCTTGGCCTTTTGCTCTATGTCTGCAAAAGTAGACCGCATAGCTTGAATGTACCCCCGCAGGGATTCATAGAGTGCACAAGCTGTATTCAAATCTTGGTCAGAAGATTGCAAAGAAGCACTGGTCATTTGAAAACGCTGTAATACTTGATCCCACAGCATGATCATTATTCTTGTTTTTAACTTCATCACGGTTGAAAGTAGACCACGAGTCTGTTGACGACACTCTGCCTTCTGATTATTGTTATCTGAAATATCATCCAAGACTTGTTTTATTGCAGAAAAGCTGTGTAAAAGTGCTTTTGTTGCATCTGCCTGAGCGGACCACCTGGTATCTGACAGTCTTTTCACAAAGGGCAAATGGGACTTATTATGAGTACCACCAGCACATAATGCAGTAGAAAGGAGACCCCACCGGTAGATAGAAGCAGAAAAGAAGATGTACAGACTTTCAACAAATCCAAAGAAAATGACTGCTTCCGTCCGCAAACAGTTAAGATAAAAAATAATGAAGAGTCATACTAAGTCACCCTCTTATGCTCTTTCTCTCACAATTTCGTGACACCAAATGAAAAGGCGCTAGAGATGGCATAAATCACAAGATCATTGGTTTAACGCTCGTATTAGAAGATGACCAAAAAATTATGTACATATTTATTGGCGCGGGGCCCCAAAAAGCGCGGGGCTCGTAGCATATGCTACTTTTGATACTTTTAATCCGGCTCTGATTGTGTCAATATTTGACAAGGATCAGTGCGTAGCGAGGGGACCCCCTCCCCACCCAGCCCTTTCCACCCAGCGGCGAAAACAAATAAAGGATTTCTTGCCAGGGTACAGTTTTGTTGGTTTTGTGGGCCCTAAACAGGACCGTGGTGCAGTTTTGTGTTCCCTAAACAGGACCGTGGTGCAGTTTTGTGGGTTTTCTGGGCCCTAAAAAGGACCGTGATGGGTGCAGTTTTGTGGGTTTTGTGGGCCCTAAACAGGACCGTGGTGCAGTTTTGTGGGTTTTGTGGGCCCTAAAAAGGACCGTGGTTTGTGCAGTTTTCTGGGTTTTCTGGGCCCTAAAAAGGACCATGGTGCAGTTTTGTGAGTTTTCTGGGCCCTAAAAAAGACCGTGGTGGGTGCAGTTTTGTGGGCCCTAAACAGGACCGTGGTGCAGTTTTGTGGGTTTTGTGGGCCTTAAAAAGGACCATGGTGGGTGCAGTTTTGTGGGTTTTCTGGGCCCTAAAAAGGACCATGGTGCAGTTTTGTGAGTTTTCTGGGCCCTAAAAAGGACCGTGGTGGGTGCAGTTTTGTGGGTTTTCTGGGCCCTAAAAAGGACCGTGGTGCAGTTTTGTGAGTTTTCTGGGCCCTAAAAAGGACCGTGAGGGGAACAGATCACCAAGGATCGCTGAAGCTATGCACATATCAGGACATACACATGTTCGTTCGTAGCAGCACAATTTAAATAGGAGGCCAAAATTCTGTAATGTCATGCAGGATACTGTCGAACGGGTCTGACTGACGAACTTTATTCCGATGTCGCCACAAAAATTCACACATGTAGGAATCTAACATGTGTCTCTGTGTTCCGTTTTGACGTTTGTTGCGTTCTTTCGCCGCTTTCCACAACCTCTCTATTCGTTGTGTGTTTGCTCCTGTATTTGGGTCGACAAAATTTGCAGAACGATTCACCGTTTCGTGAGTTAAACCTGGTAAATTCTGAATGGTACTATATGCGCGCCATTGATCAGACACAACTGTCGTACCAGGACGAATGTTGGCTATGATAAGGAGCATTAGTGTAGCCGCTGAGCGGTCCGGCACTGGAACCATGAAAAACTCACTTGTTTCACGACAAATGTCACTGAATACCCACTGCTGTGGAAATACACGACCGACGTTATTTTTTCTGGTGTGAACACACTTTCATCAATCGCTACCGTCGTATTGGGACCGCCAATTACAGCGGGATTAGCAATTAGTAAATTTGCACAAACCTCACGGAGGTTGCTGTTCCATTTAATGACAACTTTATTGGCAATTCCTAGCTCTGATTTACAGAAATCAATGCTAGTCATCTCTTTACTCCAACAGTAAATGAACGGAATAATCTGCCTGAAGGACAGACGTGTGCCCTGTAACCATGTGCTAGAACGAACCGGAATGTCCGGCTGACATGTGCGACATCTCTAACGATCTTGGCGAACTGTGAGGGACAAACTCATGACATGATTGTCAGCACACAGTCGGACGGTGTGTAGAAATCCTCGTTCCTGCAAAAACTGCTTACAATTCTCTTTGTTACGTGTAAAATCTGACAACTCCAATAAATTCATCTTCCACGGCCTTGAAACAGCTATTGAATGACTCGATGTTAGATTTGCCGCGCGAAGACACGGTGTTAGATTTTGCGCGCGAATTTAAGAAACAGTATGATGCTTCGTGTGGCTACTAAATTTCAACAATTATAATCTGTGGGTGAATAAAGACACAAGTACAATAACGGAGACAATTCAAACAGCGGTGGCAGAAGAAAATGTTCACAAAAGGTTTCACCAGAGAATAGGTGGGGAGCCACGATATAATGCAGTCCCCGAACACGAACCCATGGAAGTAGACAACAATGGCGTCGACCTGACACCCACAGACACCATAACCATACTGGACGTGATGTACAACAACATTCATATGGACCAGTACAAAGACAGAAAGTGCACAATGTGTCCACAATCATCTGCTACACTTGTAATAAAAAAGGACATATGTCTAAGAATTGCAGAGAAAGAAACGCAGATAACCACCACAGGCAGTTTCCAGCTAACCCAAGGTACCCACAGGGAAACTACACCTATCAACAACAAAGACACAATACACAGTTTCTCCAGGGGTCGTCCAATGCAGGGAAACGGATTTGGCACGCGTTAGGAGGGATCTCTAGCCGTGTCCGAAGCAGGGGCAGCAACAACAAAAGCTCTAACCATAGGTCCCATATACAACATGAAAAGCGAGCAAAACTGAATGAACTCCACACAATAACAAAAGAACCACCATTAGTTCACAATAATAGCACTCAAAATGAAGTCACCATACATCCCGACCCAAGTTCCTGTCTAATCACCATTGAGAACAGGAATTACAGAGCGCTCGTACATACAGGAGCATCTGTAAGCCTCATAAGGGAACAACTTTGTAAGCAAATAAAGAAATACGCACAGTTCCAGCATTCCAGAACATATATGGCCTCTGTAACTGGGGAAGAATTGAAAACCTTAGGCATTGCCCATATCACATTTAAGATTGGCAGCCAGACAATCACACATGCATTCGTTATCACTAGAGGCATGAGTAGACATTTTATCCTAGGAAGAGATTTTCTGTCAAAACACCAAGCCCGGATATATTTTGATCTACGGAAAATAAGAATAAATGAAGAATATGTAGAACTCCAAGATGACATCCATATTGCATCATTGATTCGTTTAACAGCCCCGGTTACCCTCTTACCAAATTCATTAGTCATAGCCAAGGATAGGATCAAAGCGTTACAATATATAAAACCTGGACAAACTATTCACGTGGAACCCATACCGGGAGAAGATATAAACGAAGACCCAATGCTATTTATTACGGAAGGAATAGCAGAAGTCACAACAAACAGAGACTTCCCGGTTATGATAGTCAAAACATCTGGTAAAACGACAACCATTGCTAGAGGTGCTTATATAGCTCAAGTAAAATCATCCTCCATACGAGACACCTACAAAACTAAACAAGGTAACACTGACCGACATAATGCAGGCGAGAGTCATACCCATCAATCTCCACCCCCGCATCAGACCACACAATACACCCCCCGCCACCCCACTGACTCTGCTGCATGGCTGCATGGCACGTTAGGTCTAGAGGTAAGACTGATCGAGATAGGAGGTTTCATAAACAAAACATCACTTCGCAGAACCATACCCATCAGTCCCCGCGTCAGACAACACAATACACCCCCCGCCGCCCCCAAGGTTCAGTGCAAGTGCTTCGACACACCATAATACCCCCATGGAGAAATACGGAGAGTTCAAAACAAGCTAAACAATTGCCCGGAGGATACATGGAAGCACCGAAAAGAGAAATGGTATACACGGATGGCACAGAATATTATCAGAACACCCGCAAATATCAAACACGAAGACAACCAGAAATCGATTATCAGTTTAAATACCCAGATATGGTTAATCAAGAGATCATTATAGAAGCCTATCGGAATACAGTCTCCTAAGGAAAAACGTAGCCCCACGAGGAACACTATAAACCTAGTTATACAAGATCAACTCAGGTTGCAAAGATGTAGAGTAAGCAACCTTCGCAAAATCCCATCGAATCGATGTAGATCACAGAACGATCGAACTGTTTCATTCCCTACACAGGACCATATAAGTTACATTGTTACAAATCGACGTCACTTCAATCCACAGAAGAGAGACTCTTACCACCACCATCACCCAACCAGACGAATAATCCATTTGATATCCTGCGACACAACAGGATGGATAAATTGCCGTAGTGAAAGTGAGAGCGCACAAGTACATTGCCGTATAGGAAGAGAGAGCGCACAAGTACATTGCCGTAGAGGAAGAGAGAGCGCACAAGTACATTGCCATGGAGAAAGATAGAGCGCACAAGTACATTGCCGTAGAGGAAGAGAGAGCACACAAGTACATTGCCGTGGAGAAAGAGAGAGCGCACAAGTACATTGCCGTAGAGGAAGGGAGAGTGCACAAGTACATTGCCATAGAGAAAGAGAGAGCGCTCAAGTACATTGCCGTAGAGGAAGAGAGAGCGCACAAGTACATTGCCGTAGAGGAAGAGAGAGCGCACAAGTACATTGCCCTGGAGAAAGAGAGAGCGCACAAGTGCATTGCCGTAGTGAAAGAGAGAGCGCACCAGTTATTGTGCTAGTAGCCAAGACGACATCTTTAACGATCTTGGCGAACTGTGAGAGAGATTTGCCGCGCGATGACACGATGTTAAATTTTTCGCGCGAATTTAAGAAAAAAAAATTTAAGAAAAAGTATGGTGCTTCGTGTGGCTACAAAATTTCATTAATTATAATCTGTGGGTGAATAAAGACACAAGAAACGTTCTATTCGCAACCAAATTATTGTATGGAGGCGAATCATGGGAAACGAATGATGATTAAGAAGATAGAAGAAAATTATGATCACACTGAATTAAAATGATTGTTGCTACTATTGTGCATCTGCTAGCACGCTAATCTGAAACTGTCTATCGTCCCCATCTGTGTCATAGAGGGATATGGATAGACAAATACAGGGATTGCGTTTGACTTTGTTACAGGTTTAATCATTTAATCCTGTGACCTAAAGCCTACAAATAAGAAGAGGCTTCTCTTACTGAGAGTGCAACGAATGCAGTGCCAGTCTAGGATAAAGTGCCAGCCATTTCATGTGTACTGTTGGAACATTCTCATCTGAAGATTTTATCCAGCATCAGAGGGAGCCATCTGCAGTGACTCAGCTAAGTTGCTAAACAAGCAACTGTGTAGCGTATGCCGGTTCACCAAACAAATAACCGCATCCAGTTCATGAAGCAAAGAACAGTATATAGCTCAATTAGATTGTAAAGATAACACTAATAATTCTTAATTGAAAGATCAACCAAGTTAGACTGTCTACCAAGAGATAGACATCTTACACAAAAGAAAGACATTTTTGTTGAACTGTTCTTATTTACTTAATGTTGTAAAATATTTGATTTTTAATGCTTTTCCAAACAGAAAAGAGAAACTGTTTTAATAAATTGTAAATATTTACCAGCAGACTTATTTAAATTTAGGAGCCGCGGTAGCATAGTGGTTAGTGCACGCTTCCTAGCGCAGTGGTCTCTGGTTCGATCCCCAGATGAGGTGGGATTTTTTTAGGCCACAAACGGCTCCTGGGTCGACCCAGCCCCAAATGGGTACCAGCGCAACTCTGGGAAGGTTAAGGCGGCCGGCGTGATGCTGACCACATCACCCCTAGTGTGCCGATGGTCAAGAAAATATGGGCCTAACACCATATTCCCAATATGCCTCAATGGGCGTGTAACGGGATCCTTTACCTTTTTATTTAAATTCTTTAAGTTAAGGTTTTATTCACTGTTGGTAAATTTTAATTAAATAACTTCCCCTAGCAGAGTCAGAAACAATATTAACTACAATAATCACAGAGGCGGATCAGGAGAGGTAGCAGTTAGGGACTCAGAGTACTACATCATCATCTTCTCTGGGAACTTACATAGCTTGACCCTACCTTTGTGTCTATACACCCGTACTCTCTTCAGAGAAGGGGGTATTACTGATAAGACCAGACTCTTATCTGGCACTATCCTGGTATCATCTGATACACCTTTATGTCCAGGATATCTTAATTTTAATAACATCTGAATCTCTCACGACATATACGATGCAAATACAGGGTGGTCATAAAGTCTTTCACTGATTTCAAAATTTAAAAAAAAAAAGTATTCTGTGCAGAGATAATTGGTTTTTTGGAAATTATTCCAGAACTAAAACAGTTTTTTTTAAAATGCTATTTGTAGATTTCAACATTTGCGCCGTTTGTTATGTAGCTTCGTCAGAAAAAGCGATTCGTGTAAGATAATCATTTTTTCATCAATTCGTTGCAAAATCTCTTTAGCAAATGCAACACGTCGAGGAAAATCGTTTGGCCGCAAAGCTTGAACGATTTGTACCTTGTATGCAAAGAGTTGAAGCCGTTTGTTTAGGATTTTCAACACTGCAACTTCTCTTGAGGCACGATAGATTGATTTCTGAGGACTGCGTTGAAACGCCGTGCGCACTGCGTCCACAGTTTCTTCGCTCACACGAGGCCTACCTGCTCTGGGCATGTCACCGACGCTGCCAGTGTCCGTAAACTTTATATACCAAGCTTTGATGCTTTTAACATCTGGAGGATCTCGTCCATACTCCCTTCTAAACTTTCTTTGCACTGTCAATGGCGATTTACTTTCGTGATACCATAAAACACACTGCGCTTTCTCCTTCATTGACGCCATGTTGAAAAAGATGATTTGTGCGCAACCTACAAAGGTAGCAAAAAAATTAATGCTATTTGCTGCAATTTCCAAAAAACCCAATGTCTCTGCACAGAATACTTTTTTTTTTTAAATTTTTGAAATCAGGGAAAGACTTTATGACCACCCTGTATTATATTTTATTAAGCGTATACATTAGACGAATTAAAGTAAATTGATTTAAATTTTATAACTGCACTTAATGCCTTCTTTAACGTTCCAGTTATCATTTTCGTTTTGTGGTTGAATAGTAATAATTAACCTGGTAGGGAATAATACGAGCTAAATTTACAATTTTTTAATTAACACCCTTGGAGCTCAGGATATGTTTAGCGGGAAATCAACTTCCCTAACAGTTCTAGTCTATAGCTATCACCTGAACTGTGTAGTCAACTACATGACTTGTCCTATGCCATCGCTACCTATAGTTCACCAGTTTACTTCTCTGACTCTGGGTGAACAATTTTCTATCTATTCATACCACGACTGTACTAGATACTATCCAAACTTCCATCTCGCCACACTGTGTTTGTATGATTTGATCAATATGGAGCATCCAAAGGTATAAGAAACATAATATAAGGTATTTGATGTATGGACCCAAAAACGGAACGGGAAGATGTACTAAATATATGAGCTTGCAGAATTCTAAAATAAAGCCAGTCAGTGGACAGTCTTATGAAATATAAATACTATATGAGTATGTGGAAAAAAAAACGATGAGATAAATGGAAGAATGCTCATTTTTTCGGATGATTCACAAGTATTTGAATAATTATGGCAAATGTAAGTGAGAAAAATATTTCTACAGAATTAGAGTGGGATAATTATTAAATGTGTTATGTGGGACCACGGAGTTGTCTACCTCATAATAGTTTATTTCTCCTTTTTCTAACTTTGTTCTGTCTCAAAGCTTGGTAGCATCTGTAGCATCTTTGCAATTTTAGAAACATCTATCAAAACTTGTTGAAAACACTCATCCAGATGAACCTTTTAGGCTTCTGTCATCAAAGGTCTCTATTAAAGCATCATATATATATATATATATATATATATATATATATATATATATATATATATATATATATATATATATATGCCTTCACACTAGGTCAGATGGCCGCCTGTTTAATCTTTCAAGGCTGAGGGGAAAAACAAAAATCAGAAGGGTCACTATAAGAGACTTGTTGTTCGCTGATGATGCTGCAGTCGTCACTCAAAGCCAACAGGAGCTTCAGAACTTGATGAATCGCTTCACTAAAGCATGCAAGGACTTTGGCCTCACAATAAGTCTAAAGAAAACGAATGTGCAGAGTCAGGATGCGGGTGCTGCACCAGTTATCACTATCGATAACTATGAATTGGCAGTGGTGCACCACTTCACATACCTAGGGTCTACCATCAATGACAAACTCTCACTGGATACAGAAATCGACAGCCGCATTGGCAAAGCTGCAGCTACCTTTGCTCGCCTCACATCGCGTGTTTGGGGAATCTCCAAACTCACAATGAAGACCAAAGCTGCGGTATATAATGCCTGCGTCACCAGCCCACTCCTATATGGCAGCGAGACCTGGACGACCTATGCTAGGCAAGAAAGAAGGCTCAATACCTTCCATTTACGGTGTCTACGCCGCATCCTCGGCATCTCCTGGAAAGATAAAGTGACAAATGTCGAGGTGTTGTCACGTGCTGGCCTTCAAAGTATGTATACACTGCTTAGACAGCGCAGACTTCGCTGGCTTGGCCATGTTCGCCGCATGGAAGATGGTCGCATCCCAAAAGATATCTTCTACGGACAATTAGCAGATGGCAAGAGAACAGTTGAGCGACCACAGCTGAGGTTCAAAGATGTGTGCAAGAGAGATATGAGGGCACTGGACATGGATCCAGCAACATGGGAGGATGAAGCTGCCGATCGCACTAAGTGGCGTTGCTATTTACGGTGCCAACTCAGATTTGGAGAAGAGAGGCTCACACAACAAGCAGAGGAGGGGAGAAAACGTCGAAAGGAGCACCAGGAAAATAAGCAGCTGAGGGCCGTCAACTCAGGGGCGCATTCCCATAGTCAGTTATGACTGAAGGGGCTATTATATATATATATATATATATATATATATATATATATATATATATATATATATATATTACCAAGATGGTATCTCAGTGGTTTCGAAAGCATTAATCCGACTACCAAGTTCAAATAGTGTGCATAGCATGGCACAAAAAAGGCACATAGATTTATGTCCATGATTCTCTTTTGTGTGCCACTTTTTTGCCTTTCATGTTACTCCCATTATCATAACCTTGACCACGCACATTCTCAATTGTTTATCCCATTTGCTCAAGCTGTTCAAGAAGAGTTTCTATCACAAAGGCACCTGCAGTCTCCTTTGTGGAACAAATCCCAAGACATGTTCCCTTATGAAAATCTCAGGCTCAGACATCTCATTATCCGATGGTTAGATTGCATCAACATAACGTACAATCATTGTCATTTGTTTATTTTGACTAATATCAGGTGTGCATTCCAGAATAACTGATAGTATTTGGCTGGCTTTGCGTGTGCTAAAATTGTCTGCTTTACATCACCTGCTAGAAGCTGTATAAGCTCATTTTGTATATCTTTTCCTAGATAGTGAACTATTGTTTCTTGATCTTTAACTCTGCGCAAATGTTCATTCATGATAGAATATTTTTTTTTTAAATGGTTAGAACCTATTCTACAAACTTAAAAAAATGTCCATTGCTAGCACTGAACAACTTTTCAGTTGTACCACGGAAGGTCATTTTGCATGCCAAGATTTCTGACTAAAGCAATCAAGATGTGTCGCCAGTACCCCTGTCTTGTTCTTCTTGCCTAATTTTCTGCTGGTTAATATCATCACACCACTGACAGTCATACGAGCCTCAGACTCCGGATGTCCGTCCCGCAGCAAAGTTTGTTTATTCGTTGTTGTTTCCGTAACTTCAAGTTTTTTTTACATAGACAGGGGTGTCAGCCCTATGCTAAAACCCCCAACCTGGAGGACCAGGGTGTCTGCTTTAGTCTGACCCCTGCCCGCGCAAACCTGTCCAGCTTGGTAGAACCTTCCAGGAGTAAAACTCCCACTGGCATAGCTCTGGGGGTAACCACGGTACGCAAGCCGCCATACCTCGACAAGGTATGCCCCAGAGTTGGGGCACTGTACGAAGGATGGCCGCCGACCGAGCAAAGTGGAATCAATTTGTTGTTGCCCTACAAGACGCCACTGGGCGTGATGGCCACTGACTGCTTTGACGGTCGGCGGCTAAGGATCAAAGAAGAAGAAGAAGAAAGAATATCATCAATTGTGTTTTCTTTCTGTTGTGGTATTTATCTTAAAATAACAAATATACATTGCGAGTTGTATATTTTACATGTGTTAGAAAAACTAATCTGTATAAAACGGTGATCCTCAAAGGTTATTACTGCGCCTCTCTGAGATCTGCGCCCTAGGCGGCTGCCTAGTTGGCCTAAATCGTCAAGCTGATTTGTCAAAGTCCACTAAATGCCATTCCTGTTAGCTGACGTCATTGTTTTCATAACTCAGTCCTTGGCCAGGAAGAAGAAAATATAACAGTGACAAGAAGCAACTCGTCTCGCACTTCATTTCTGATCTAAATCGATTTTGAAACTGATCTTCATAAAGAATTCCATGACTGTCCGGTTACCTCAGCTTCCACTTCCACTGATATTTCCACTGATATTTCCACTGATATTTCCACTGATATTTCCACTGATATTTCCACTGATATTTCCACTGATATTTCCACTTTCTTTTTGGCCTCACTGCGTCTCTACCTTGCGACTCTACATTTTACCTTAAAAGACTGAATATTTTTGCGACTTGACTTTTCATGATACCATACTGAGTCACTCTTAAGGTCTCCCAAGTGCTTTATATTTCTTGCTAGAAACGAAGCTGTTTTAGCGCTCTTAACTCTATTAAAATTTGAAGTAATTTTGTAAAAATCTTTATATGTGTCTACTTTGTATCTTTCTGAATTATCGGTATCTGTCACATCGAGCCCCAACGGGCTGATCACCCGTTTGCCAGTCACTTCGATTACGGAAACAACAGCAAATGGATTGATTTGCCGTTGCCCTAAAGACGCCAATAGGCGTGATGGGAAACAATGGCAAAGAAAACCTATCTGCTGTTGCCCTAAGACGCCACTAGGCGTAATGGCCACTGACTGCTTTGACGGTCGGTGGCTAAGGACGGAAGAAGAAGAAGAAGAAGTCACATCGAGCTCAAAACTCCCAACCGGATTTCGCGACAAGCAACTGAACGGTAGAATACATTGTTTGAAGAATGTGTAAACATAATCCGACTTTCTCTGTTGTATAGGACCGCTTACAGTAGGAAGATCAAACCATAGCCGACGGCACGGATCTAATCGACAGCACTAGGTATGCCATGGCCCTACAAAAGCCTGTATGCGGATAACCACAGACAGAAGACATCCCCTGCATGAGAACATAACTGACATCAGTGTGGTGAAGTGGGATGTTATAAATATTTATAGGGGACTTAGTGTACTGACTGAGATCAGCTGTGAAGGTATCTATATCTATTAAGAGTAGTGTATTATAGATAACCTTACTTGCTACCACATATCTCTATATCTCAGTCAGAATTATTCTGGAATAGTGTGATGCTACGTTATGTGTCTAGGGTATGTGTATGATGAAGTGTAAGTCACAACAACAGACAGATAAACAATTTAATTTAATCCACTACTCTTAACAACACTGTGACACTCACATACATATAACACTCTATGAGAATATCTTAAAGAAGTCACTCGTAACTTTTCAAATAACAATATGTATTCATTACTGGCATGAATGAATATGTGTCCTGATTCAACTACAAGGGAACCAGGAATCACAATCAATTTAAATTACAAGTTATGTACAGAATGTATTTAATATGAATATTGTAGTGACATATATTATTACAAATGTTCTATGTGTGTCAGTTGTGTAGTAGTAAAATGAGATAATACTGGTTTTGTTTTGTTCAAGCTCTGTTGGTATTTGTCATCATGACTTCAATAGTTTGTCTTTAGGGACTAGTATTGGAGATGTTCACAGTTCCTGATTTTAAGACAAGTAAATTCCCCTCTTAATGTTAATTTTACAAAGTCAGTTCAAGATGAGGGGACATAATGTTGAGCTCAGCTGGCCAAGTTAGCTTATCTGGCGTGATGGCGGCAGGAAAGGACTCCTCTGCTCGAATTCTCCTCTGGGCTCTGGAGACACCTCACTGATAGCTAAAAGGACCAAGGAGTATGCTGTCCGACACTGGATTCAGCAAAGCTCTGACTAGGTGCTGCTCAGTACCATCAAGACCACTGTCCCTGAAATCAAGAAGGATGTACCTTCTACTTCATAACTAACTTAAACTCTCTTGTTACACTGATCACAACACAGCACAAACATTGAGTTCAGAGCATTAGGCCAACTGTCAGCTTCATTTGAAATACTTTATTCCAGTATTACCCTTCTTAATGGTTACTACGCCTCTGCAATTCCAGCATTATTTCTTTCTATTCAATCATCCAGGTGTCAGTGTACTGTTTGGCCATTCCATGCCGTTTTACTTCTCTCCGACACCCTCTGTTCAGGCTGGAGCATTACAGGCTTTACCTCACGTTGGCCACTGAACTACACATATATATACAGGCATAAATCAACAATTCACATTCAATTTTCATTAAAAGATATTGAATGGTTCAAGCTTACCACAATTCATACGAATAAACACAGATACGTTGATTAGCAATGAATTCTGGCACAAACTGGCACAAATTCCCATCTGCTTATCTTCCAGGCTTTTATTTAGCCAAATATAAGCTGGCTTCAACGCACTGATGCTTTATCAATCTTATTTAAACAAGTGGTTTCGAACTAACGCTCCCAAGTGTGTATATCAGCGAGTCTGACCAATGAGCCCCGTTTCGACAAGTGTTTGAAAAAATGTTACCTTTCCCCGTTTCCCCTAACAACCAAGATAGTATTTATAGCCCGACCAATCGTGGTTAGGCTTTCATTTGTTGCGCTCCAATCAATTTGGAGTTTACATGGTAGGCTATTTCTGTAACGTAAATCTTTTTCAAACACGTTAAAAAAAAATCTTATGAGCAGAAATGATTTTATGCTGTCAGGCACCCCCAATATTTTATTTTGGGTATAATTTATTAACTCCTGGACTACCTGCGTAACGCCTTACATATTACCTGTCAGCAAGCCCCAAGGAACCCAAAAATACAAATTTAAAGGAGCTACGTGGCTGCATTCAAAATATGCAATTTCTTCTACCTCCTGTTTCGAAGATGTGCTGTCTGGGTACTGTTATGTTTTCAACCGTAAACCCATCTAATGTTATCTTTTCTAATAAGAGTTTTTTATGATTTATAAACCTAACTCTGGGAAAGGGTAGTGTATTTTATCACTGTCCGTCTGAAAAAAAAATTAGTGCATGTAGACTTACACGCGTGATGGCAGCATTTGTGTATCGCGCGACGCGTGTTGCATGCGTTCCTGATTTTCAGCCCTCCCCTCTCTCTTTATCCTTTTGTCCATCTGTTCGTTCGTTTTGGTAACGCAGTATAATTAATGTTAGGATTAATTTAGGTCATTACGCAGTACGTCTCAATGTTTTTCTTAGAAATGCAGCACACGTTTCATTGAAGAAGGCGGGTAATAATACAGTAAGCTTTTATATCAACGTGAAAGCGTTACAATTTGCAGACGAAGCAGAAAACAAGGGGGATTTCGAGTACATTCTTTGTGACAGCACTGTTATTTTCCCATTGCTCTTCTCTTTATTAATTTTATTTGTTAGGCTTTATATTTACCTAATAATTTATATATGTGGATTAGAATATTTCACGACACCTCCCCTCTTAAAACAGACATTATATGTCAGTCCTTTATTCTATATACACATAGAGAAATTTATTATTATTTCTGGGGTTTACGGTGATTCTCATCACACGGATGGCGGCTTAAAAAATCCGCTCCCAAATTGGTTTTTCCAGATATATACTCAATGCTAAAATTATATGGAGCCAGAAGTAAAGACCATCGGAGTAACCTAGAGTTCTCATGCTTAGCCTGTGCTAGAAACGATAAAGGTTTGTGATCTGTTTGCAACTTAAATGCCTTCCCATATAGATAAATATTGAATTTCTTTATTGCCCATATTACTGCAAGACATTCTTTTTCGCTAGTTGAGTAGTTGATTTCAGCTTTATTCAACTTTCTGCTAGCATATGCCACTGGGCTTAATTCCCCATCCAATGCATCTGATTTCTGTAGTAGAGTTGCACCTAACCCAATATTACTTGCATCCGTCCTTACTATGAATTCTTGACTTAAGTCAGGTAATTTCAAAATGGGTTTACTTGTGAGCTTTTCCTTCAATTCTTGGTAAGTCATTTCACATTGTGGTGTCCATGTAATGCGATCTGGATGTCCTTTACGTGTCAATTCCGTTAAAGGTGCACATATGGAATTAAAGTTTTTGATATACTTCTGGTAGAAACCACATAATGAGACAAAGGATCTCACGTCCTTCTTGGTTTGTGGTCTCGGGGCTTTCTGTAGTTTTTCTAAATTCTTTGGGTCAGGGGTCATGTTTCCCTGATAAACTGTGTGTCCCAAAAATTCCAATTCTTTACATCCAACGCAACATTTGGTTGGTCGGGCTGTTAAATTTGCCTCCCTAAGTCGATTAAACAGCATGTTCAGAGAGTCAATGTGTTCCTCAAATGTTTCTGTTGCTATAAGGATATCATCCATAAAATTTGTTATACAGGGATTATTCAGAGGATCCAATAATTTTCTCATCATTCTAGAGAAGACACTAGGCGCATTCTTCAATCCAAATGGCAATCTATTAAACTCATAGTGTCCTTCTGAGGTACTAAAAGCTAGGTATGGTCTAACCTCAGGCTTTACTGGAATCTGATAGTATCCTTTACTCAGATCCACTTTTGAGAAATATTTAGCTTTATTTAGTCTGGCAAACAGCTGATTTGTATCCGGCAATGGATCCACCTGTCCTTCTGTAATAGCATTCAGTCTCCTGTAATCTATACAGAGTCTATGTTCTCCAGAGGGCTTCCTTAAGAGTACAACACCGGAACTATACGAAGACTCACTGTGCGAAATAATTCCTTCCTTCAACAGATAGTCTATCTCTTCCTTCAAAGCTTTCTCCTTAGCAAACGGAATCGAATATGGTTACATACAGACAGGTGTGGGGTCTATCAGTTTCATATCATATTCCAATAGGTTTGTATGCCCTGGTCGGTCTGTTAACACCTCTGCATGATTATTTAGAACCTGTTGCACTCTCTCTTTCTGAGTTTTCGTTAAATGTGCACTGATTTTCACCTGTGCTGCTGTCTCACAGGGGTGTAATGGATATTCAAATGATGAAAGTGGTTCCTTTTTCATCTCCATGGCGATGGACAAGGTCAACAAGTGTGTCTCTTCCTGATGTTCTCTTTCCAAATATTTCTTCAGGAGATTCACATGATAGATTTTTTCTTTCCCCTTCTTATCTATCTTATAATTTGTTCTAGACACCTTCTCTAAAACTGTATATGGACCCTGCCATCCAATTTGTAACTTATTCTGACTCCCAGGCAAAAGAAGCAGTACTTTCTCTCCCACAGCCAAATTTCTGTCTTTCGCCTTCCTGTTATAATAGGCAGCATGTTTCTTCCTGGCTTGTTTCAAATTTTCATTGGCAAGTTTCCAGCCAGTTTTCAACCGAGTGGTCAGCTCATTCACATATTGGTATGAAGATGTAATGTTTTCCTCTGCCTTTTCATCAGTCCACGTTCTTAACAAAGCTTCAAGTGGACCTTTTATTGGCCTTCCAAACAATAATGTTGCCGGGGCCATACCGGTTGAACTATGGGGTACCTCCCGATAAGCAAAGAGGGCGGCGTGCAGGTACTGGTCCCATGTATCTGGTTTTTCGTGTGCCAACTTTCTCAGGATCGACATCAATGTGCCGTTAAATCTTTCCACTTGGCCGTTCCCTTGGGGATGATACACACTACAATGGAAGTGTTTGGCCTGGAAGATCCTGAAAACTTCTTCAGTTAGTTTCCCCTTGAACTGAGAGCCATTATCAGTCAAGATTTGATTGGGAAAGCCTAACCTTGTGAAAATTGTGAGCAATGCCTCTGCCACATGTTTTGAATCAATCGATGACAGGGCTACTGCCTCTCCCCACATAGAACAAGTGTCCACCAGAGTCAGAATGTAGCTGTTCCTTCTCTTGGTTCGGGTGAGAGGTCCCACAAGATCCACGGCAACTCTCTCAAAGGGTGTTCCCACTATGGGCATTTCCCCCAGAGTTGCTGGTGCAGTCCAATGTTTAGGTGCTACTCGTTGGCACTCTGGACAGGATTTTACATATCGTTTGATATCTTCAGTTATTCCTGGCCAGAAATAGTGACAAGCTATTCGCTGTCCTGTTGCGCTGATTCCCATATGACCACTGAAGGGAATCGCATGCCCTAGTTCCAACACTTTAGTCCTATATGAAGTGGGAAGGACCAGCTGTCTGTGACCATTGGATTCAGATCCAGCCTTCCTATATATCAATTTGTTCTTCATATAAAACTCTCCCTTGCCTGGAGGTGTATGAGATTTGGGCAACTTCTTGAAACATGGCTTGAGTGTTTTGTCCTCAGCCTGTGCCTTCCTCATCTCATCTGGGTGAGTATTTATGGGATTATCCTCCTCCTTCTTTGACTGTGATCTGGTCTGCACTGTTGCCAATATCACAGGTCTCTTGGGATTCCCCAAGAAGACATATCTACACCCCAATATTAGAGGGTAGATTGGCTCATTTATCACTGCTGCTTTTATGATTCCTTCCACATATCGCGTTTTCACTTTTATTCGGGCGACGGGAAGTGTCATGGTAGCTACATCCTTGGTTGCCGTTTGAATCTCCACTGTTTCTGTGGTGTATTGATCGGCCTGCACCAGGTGAGAACTCACAACGGAATCGTAATCTAAACCGGTATCATATAAACATCTTATAGTGACACCATTACAGATGACATCTTCACACACTGGGGGGTGGTATGGTTCCTGTAATTCTTCAGGTTTGCCCTTCTTTTCCTTTTTCCCCGATGTCATAGCAGCAAAATGAGGAGGTTTCCTTCTACAATGGTCAGTGTCATGATTGTTCATCTTACAATTTTTACACCACCTTTTTCCTTGGTTGAAAGATTTTCTTTCATCATATTTCCTTTCATCGAATTGTGGGAATTTATTTTTATTTTCATACCGTGGCCTATCAAATTGGTGCTTACCTTTATTTTGATCCTTAGGATCAAATTTATTAAAGTTCTGTGGTGCCCTAAAGTTATCCACCTGTTTCTTTTTATTACCTGTTACCTCTGCTTGAGCTGCTTGATACCTTTCAGCAACATTTAGCAACTCACCCTGCCTCTCTGCACCTTGTTCCATGAGAAACTTTCTCAGGTCTGGAGCCATGGACTCTCTTAGTTGCTCTATAAGGACCATTTCCTTAAGATCTTGGGTTTTCCCCAGAGAAGTCCATTTCTCCAAGTATGTCTCTATTCGTGCAGAGAACTGGTGATAGGTTTCACCTGACAGTAGTTTAGCATTCCTAAATTTTTTCCTGTAAAACTCTGCATTCTTTTCATACCTTAACAAAAGAGCCTGCTTTAGCATGTCATAATTTTCCTGATCACCTCTGCTCATTTTTGCAAAAACTTCATAAGCTGCCCCACGAAGTCCCTGAGATAACTTTAAGCTCCACCTTTCTCTCTCTAACCCATACGTGGTAGCTAATAGTTCATACCTATTTAGGTAGCTCTCAATATCATCGTCTTTCTCAACAAAATGATCTAAATGAAAATTCATAGCTGAGGTTGAGGCTCCTTGAGTAACCGTAGCATCAGAGGCAAAGGGACTGGCACCATTTTCAGGAGCATGGCCTTGAAACTCAAACTCCCTTAGTCGTAATTCATGTTCCCTTTGTAATCTTTTCTCCTCCTTTTCTGCTTCCCTCTCTGCAGCTAATCTCCTCTCTTCCCTTTCTGCAGCTAATTTCTTCTCTTCTGCAGCTAATCTTTTGTCTTCTCTTTCTGCCTCCAATTTCTTAGCCTCAGCCTCAATCTGCAACCTCTTAGTCTCAGCCTCAGCTTCAATCTGCAACCTCTTAGTCTCAGCCTCAGCTTCAAACTGTAACTTCTTAATTTCCTTGTCAGCCTCTAACTTTCTTTCGGCCTCTTTTTCTAATCTTCTTTCTTCGCGTTCAATAAATTTGTCACATTCCGTCGTGACATAGGCAACCATAACTTGCCCATCTAATCCTAACTCTTTTGGAGTCTGAACCGCAGCAGATCGAAATTTGGCCAGGTCCGCCATTGTCTATCAGGTAAGTTTATAAAATGTCTAACCAACAATTTAATCTCTAAATATCTAATGGACAACACAGGCACCGTGAGCTCAACCTTATTCAATTCCACCCAAGGATACTTTTTAATTCTTATCTTCCCTGAAGTGAATTACCCCCAATATTTTTAATAGTGAAAGATTCAAAATCCCAAGAGCGAGACCCCAATATATGTGGTGAAGTGGGATGTTATAAATATTTATAGGGGACTTAGTGTACTGACTGAGATCAGCTGTGAAGGTATCTATATCTATTAAGAGTAGTGTATTATAGATAACCTTACTTGCTACCACATATCTCTATATCTCAGTCAGAATTATTCTGGAATAGTGTGATGCTACGTTATGTGTCTAGGGTATGTGTATGATGAAGTGTAAGTCACAACAACAGACAGATAAACAATTTAATTTAATCCACTACTCTTAACAACACTGTGACACTCACATACATATAACACTCTATGAGAATATCTTAAAGAAGTCACTCGTAACTTTTCAAATAACAATATGTATTCATTACTGGCATGAATGAATATGTGTCCTGATTCAACTACAAGGGAACCAGGAATCACAATCAATTTAAATTACAAGTTATGTACAGAATGTATTTAATATGAATATTGTAGTGACATATATTATTACAAATGTTCTATGTGTGTCAGTTGTGTAGTAGTAAAATGAGGTAATACTGGTTTTGTTTTGTTCAAGCTCTGTTGGTATTTGTCATCATGACTTCAATAGTTTTTCTTTAGGGACTAGTATTGGAGATGTTCACAGTTCCTGATTTTAAGACAAGTAAATTCCCCTCTTAATGTTAATTTTACAAAGTCAGTTCAAGATGAGGGGACATAATGTTGAGCTCAGCTGGCCAAGTTAGCTTATCTGGCGTGATGGCGGCAGGAAAGGACTCCTCTGCTCGAATTCTCCTCTGGGCTCTGGAGACACCTCACTGATAGCTAAAAGGACCAAGGAGTATGCTGTCCGACACTGGATTCAGCAAAGCTCTGACTAGGTGCTGCTCAGTACCATCAAGACCACTGTCCCTGAAATCAAGAAGGATGTACCTTCTACTTCATAACTAACTTAAACTCTCTTGTTACACTGATCACAACACAGCACAAACATTGAGTTCAGAGCATTAGGCCAACTGTCAGCTTCATTTGAAATACTTTATTCCAGTATTACCCTTCTTAATGGTTACTACGCCTCTGCAATTCCAGCATTATTTCTTTCTATTCAATCATCCAGGTGTCAGTGTACTGTTTGGCCATTCCATGCCGTTTTACTTCTCTCCGACACCCTCTGTTCAGGCTGGAGCATTACAGGCTTTACCTCACGTTGGCCACTGAACTACACATATATATACAGGCATAAATCAACAATTCACATTCAATTTTCATTAAAAGATATTGAATGGTTCAAGCTTACCACAATTCATACGAATAAACACAGATACGTTGATTAGCAATGAATTCTGGCACAAACTGGCACAAATTCCCATCTGCTTATCTTCCAGGCTTTTATTTAGCCAAATATAAGCTGGCTTCAACGCACTGATGCTTTATCAATCTTATTTAAACAAGTGGTTTCGAACTAACGCTCCCAAGTGTGTATATCAGCGAGTCTGACCAATGAGCCCCGTTTCGACAAGTGTTTGAAAAAATGTTACCTTTCCCCGTTTCCCCTAACAACCAAGATAGTATTTATAGCCCGACCAATCGTGGTTAGGCTTTCATTTGTTGCGCTCCAATCAATTTGGAGTTTACATGGTAGGCTATTTCTGTAACGTAAATTTTTTTTCAAACACGTTAAAAAAAAATCTTATGAGCAGAAATGATCCTATGCTGTCAGGCACCCCCAATATCCCACTTTGGGTATAATTTATCAACCCCTGGACTACCTGCGTAACGCCTTACATATCATTTGTCAGCAAGCCCCAAGGAACCCAAAAATACAAATCCAAAGGAGCTACGTGGCTGCGTTCAAAATATGCAATTTCTTCTACCTCCTGTTTCGAAGATGTGCTGTCTGGGTACTGTTATGTTTTCAACCGTAAACCCATCTAATGTTATCTTTTCTAATAAGAGTTTTTTATGATTTATAAACCTAACTCTGGGAAAGGGTAGTGTATTTTATCACTGTCCGTCTGAAAAAAAATTAGTGCATGTAGACTTACACGCGTGATGGCAGCATTTGTGTATCGCGCGACGCGTGTTGCATGCGTTCCTGATTTTCAGCCCTCCCCTCTCTCTTTATCCTTTTGTCCATCTGTTCGTTCGTTTTGGTAACGCAGTATAATTAATGTTAGGATTAATTTAGGTCATTACGCAGTACGTCTCAATGTTTTTCTTAGAAATGCAGCACACGTTTCATTGAAGAAGGCGGGTAATAATACAGTAAGCTTTTATATCAACGTGAAAGCGTTACAATTTGCAGACGAAGCAGAAAACAAGGGGGATTTCGAGTACATTCTTTGTGACAGCACTGTTATTTTCCCATTGCTCTTCTCTTTATTAATTTTATTTGTTAGGCTTTATATTTACCTAATAATTTATATATGTGGATTAGAATATTTCACGACAATCAGGGAGGCAAAACTGAGTTTTAGCTCGGGGTCGACATCAATCACGTTACGGGGACAGCAAAAGACAAACAAACAAACAAACAAAATTTGCTGCAGGACGAACATTCGGAGTCTGATCGTGCATTACTGTCAGTGGTGACAGCCAAAGGAAACCGTTGACACCATAACGGACGTCCTAGTCGCAAAATAAGATTTTGGAACGTAAAAAAACAATGGATGAGAAACTTATCACAATGTAAATGAGAACTTTCAGGCTACACGTCCTAGGAATAAGCGAAAGCAGATTGATCGAGTCAGGAAGAATAGAAACAGCAACAGGAGAAATTATAGTGTACTCTGGAAGAGAGGATGGACAGCAGAGTGAAGACGTGGCCATTATCCTAAAGAAGGACATAGAAAGGTCGTTACTGGAACTAAAACATGTCACCAATAGATTTATAAAAGCGAGACTGAGAGGGAGATTCACCAACATCACCATCATACAATGCTATGTACCAACAAGGTCAAGGATTAATTCTATCAACTATTGCAAAAAGAAATGAAAACCACACCAAGACTACATCTTATCATAGTAATGGGAGACTTCATATCTAAAGTTTGATAATATAATACATGCAAAGAAATAAGAATGAGAAAATGCTATAAATGAAGCAAATGAAAACAGTGATAAACTAATAAGCCTCTGCAGCATTAATAGTGTGACAACTTGCCCAATCTTCTCTTCATTTTTTTTATTATTTACGTGACATCGTTTTTTTCTCATCCTCAATGCATGATCGCAAAGTCCCGGGAATTGTCACTGGCGGAAATTCTCCTAGCATTCAGTATTTTCTCCTCGCTATTTTTAGATACGACGTCATTGTTGACCAATGACCTCGGTAGCTAGGAACCTGTTTTAATTTAAGACTGCTTAAGCTGATAAAACCAGTTTAGGCCACTTAGGAAAACATCACGTGACTTTTAACATTATTGATTGGAGCGTCTAAAACGAGGCTAATGTCACATGATGCACGCTATGGATCACGTGTCCAAGCGGAAATGTCCCGCTAAAAGTGCGCCAAACACGGGCAATCTTCACTTGCCCGGAACCCTTGAGACAGCTAGGTCTAACCCAATTATCGGCGAATTCTCGCATTAAAAGCACTGAAGCCACGTGTCTAATTGCGGGTTAGCGTCCATCTTTGAGTAGGTAAGTGAAATCTCGCTAGAATATAATGTGATGAAATGTGTAGTACATTGCAAAATCGACGCAAGATTGGTATGTTTACTTTATTCATATTTTTGTTTTACGATCACATCCAGCCACATGTGATCGGGTATATTTTATGATCCCACGGGATATGTACATGTTCATAATAATGTATAACGGGAATATATATATATATAGCTATTAATTTCCATATTATTTGATTATTTTCGACCCGACGTTTAGACTAACGGAAATTAATATTAACGATAATGTTGACCGACCGTGACATATATTCATTATAAATTATATGACGATGCGACCAGACATGAAGTGTGTGATAATGTTGTCAGACAATTCTAAAAACACGGATGTCCAATTATTTGTTAAATTCATCATAATGACATGACGATTAGGCTAGAGGCACAGAACTAGAATACTGTTGCCGACATTTCTATGATAAATTTGGTGGGTTTAACTGACATTTATAATAATTCATCGGGTTAAGCTGACGATAAATCAGTCTAAAGAATTATAATACTGCCACTGGGGCAGAGAAATATAATAAAGGACAGACAGGAGAAACTTGAATTCAAGATTAGACTCTAGACATATGATGTTAGAGACTAAAATCTGAGGTGACGGGCAGAGGGACGGCTTAGGGAAAGACTGCTTTCTAAAGCTAGAAAATTAATGAAGCCGTCGTATTTGTCTTCAGTCTATGGTGGAGCCTTGCACGACAGTCCAATCTCAGCGCAGAATACGGAGTCGAGCACAGAGAAGGCAAATCCGAACCATTCAAGACCTACCGGGGCAACGTCAGGAGACCGGAGAACTAACCACACTTCACTATCAGCCAGGGGCTGAAAAGCTAAGTCCACGAAAAAGGAACCTCACTACATCAATGCCTAGTTTAGTCATCCATGATGAAAAACACTTGAATTGTGAGACACATAATACATACAGCAGACACTAATTCCATCGACAATACTATCATTCACCATCTATTCACTTTATTGCAATAAACCAATTGGGTGTATATACTGTACCCCACGCTTTGTTCCTTCCATTAGATGTTGAATATTGTCTATGTTTATCTTCCTTTATAAGGGAGGGGGGGCTCGTAAAATATAATATAATTTAAAGAATAATAATAATAGATAACTGAGAAGGGGACGACGGTAGCGAGAGACCAAATATCTCCTTACAATCTTTTCCAGACCTGTCGAGTTAGGAGAATTTACCCTCTTCGTCACCCTTCGGAAGTGGGAAAACCCAGCAGGGATTCCTTGAGCCAAATCTTCCACATCAGATCTATTATTTCCTCTAAATAATTCTCTTATCCTTTAAACGCTACGTGACACTGGTGTCTCGGTCCGGGATTTGAACTTATGTATTTTATCATACCTCTGGGATAGTATCATCCATTCAGTCATTACAGTATACCATTTTAACACATGTATTTTCACACAGTGAGCTCTAGAAAGACAGAAAACATTTTTTCTAGAAATTCAGGCATTGATTGGTGAATCCCTTTATATATGTTGTGTTTAATTAAGTTAGTTCTTGATTTTGTATTTCATTGAATTACAGACCTTAAGTCTCCATAACTGTAGTAATTTCATTCTACAGCAGTCGGATAAATAATTAGTATTTACTTGTTGCTAGAAATACTATTGGAAGGTAGCACTAGCTTACTCAGTGTGGACTTTAACTGCAAAAGATGGCTGAAATAGTTAAGCTTAAGGCAGCACTAGGGGAGGCCGGTCGAGATCTAGGTTATAGTGGGGTGGACCTTGCAAATTATGTCAGTGTCGAGACTGATAAGTATTACGCTCGAGAAACAGCGAAAGCTGAAAGAGAAGAGCGAATAAAGTTAGCAGAAATAGATGAGAGGATAAAAGCTGTAGACGCTAGAGAAAGAAGCGAGAGAGATGAACGCGAGCATGCATTGAAGATGAAGCAGTTAGAGATGCAGGGACAAGCTCAAAGAGTTGAACCAGTAGCCGGTGCGACCGCATCTACCTCCTCAGGCAACCTATCGCCACGGTCAGATGATATGCCTTCCTTGCACGCAGGGGGCACCGGACCTTTGCCATCCTCACTCATGTCAACTTTGGGACCTTTGACGTTTCCATTTGAAGCTTTCTCGGAACAAGCCGACTCGATCGATAGGTATCTCGACAAATTTGAGAAGTTTGCCACCACGTTTGGTTTGGAGAAGAGCAAATGGAACCTGAAACTGTCGCAAGGGCTTAGAGGAACTGCTTATGACGTGTATAGCAAGCTTCCTCCAGGTTTACAGGATGACTACGACTCTTTGAAAAAGGCACTATTGGTTCGTTATGAGCTACATGCTGACGCCTATAGGAAGAGGTTCCGTAACTCTAGGAGGGAAGTCGGAGAGAACTTTGCTCAGTTTGCTGCGAGACTGGATTCCTACGTGGAGAAGTGGGGTGCCCTAGGGAATTTTACTCATGATTGGGAAGGCCTGAAGGAAATGGTCATGATCGAACAACTGAAGGACACCATGACTTCCGACATGAGAAGATTCCTGACAGAGAATGGGGCCAGCACTTTAGAATCCATAGTCCAGTTAGCGGAACGATATCAGGCAGCACTATCAGAGAATCCACCACCCAGACGGAAACAACCAGATTACGTACCTAGACAGACAGCTCAGTCACACATGGACCCCCAAGTGAAACCACCGTATACTAACTTCAAAAAGCATGACAAGCCAGACTACAAGACTACTCAGAGATCTAATTTCCAGCAGCAGAGGCAAGGGGAAAAATGGTGTAAGCACTGTAGAACCATCACCCACAATACGCAGGAGTGCAACCGGAAAAACCCACCTCATCATGCTGCCTGCTTACGTAAAAGTGCCGCAAGGGGAAATGGACCGGAAGAACCTCTGGACAAACCCCGACATCCCCCGGTCGTTGAGACAGTCCTCGTAAATGACAAGAGGTGACCTGCCTTTATGATACAGGCCTTGCATTCGACGCAGTTGTCTGTGCATCCCTAGTCAAGCCTGACCAGATGACAGAAGACACTATAGAAATACAAGGACCTACTAAAAGTGCAGCACCTATGCGTTTGGCCATAGCCAAGATTAAGGTCAAATCAAAATATGTGACTGGGGAAATCCGTGCAGCGATCTTGGACGACCCTATTTATCCCTTGATCTTAGGGTGTAGGTATGTGTTCTTGGGAGAACCCATTCACCCTCTGGTTGTGGCGGCTGTCACCACTAGAGGACAGGCCAAACGGAATACGGAGTTGGAATCCCCACCCAACATCCTTCCTGAGGAATTAAAAAAGGCACAAACGGAGGATCAATCTCTAGCACCCTGCTACAAAAAACTACCGAGAGCGCACACTCCTCTCCAAAAGGGAGACTTCTACAAGAAAAATGGGCTGTTGCATCGGAAAGCAGGAAATGGAGGACAGGAACATGGGCAACTTGTGGTTCCATCAGCATACCGAGCCCAGGTCCTAGAAATGGGCCATGCCCTTCCGTTTAGTGGCCACATGGGCATAAGTGCCACGATTCAGCGTATTTCATGTCATTATTATTGGCCAGGTATCAACGCCGATATCCAGAGATATGTGAAATCATGCCCGCAGTGCCAGAGGACAGCGCCGAAACACTGGACGGCCCCAGCCACTCTGGGAGAAATGCCAATCTTGGGCACACCCTTCGAACGAGTAGCGGTGGATATTGTGGGTCCACTTACTCGTAGCAAAAAGAGAAACAGTTATATACTCACGTTAGTGGATTGTTGCTCCATGTGGGCAGAGGCAATTGCTATGCCCGCCTGTGATTCTAAGCATGTTGCTGAGGCTCTGCTCACCATATTTACTCGGCTAGGGTTTCCGTCACAGATCCTGACAGATAATGGTTCCCAATTCCGAGGAAAACTCACCGAGGAAGTGTTTAGGATATTTCAGGCCCGACATATCCACACCTCTCCCTACCACCCCCAGGCAAATGGCCAGGTGGAGCGGTTTAACGGGACCCTTATTTCCATCCTTCGGAAACTTGCGCAGGAAAAACCAGAGAGCTGGGATCAATACTTACCCGCAGCACTATTTGCTTACCGCGAAGTACCCCACAATTCTACTGGGATGCCTCCTGCCACATTGCTGTTTGGTAGACCTATAAAAGGACCTTTAGAGGCACTGTTACGTACTTGGACAGATGATAAAGCTGATGAGACGGTCACCTCTGCATCCCAATACGTGAAGGAGTTGACCCAACGCCTTAAAACAGGATGGGAACTGGCAAAGGAAAATGTACGCCGTGCCCGTCGTAAACATGCGCGTTACTACAACCGCACTGCGAAGGATAGGGAGCTAGAAGTAGGAGAACAGGTATTATTACTCCTGCCCAGTAGCAATAATAAATTGCAAATCGGGTGGAGAGGTCCATATAAAATTGTTGAGAAAATGTCGCGCACCAATTACAAGATTGCCATAAAGGGGAAGCAGAAAATTTACCACATAAACCTGCTGAAGCGATATTATGAAAGACCAGGTGCAGAACCAGCACATTTCCTGACACTGGCTATTGCGACGGAAACTGAGGCAGAACCCCTGACCTCCTGTGAATACCCTCTTCGTCAGTGCGAAACTCATCAAGATGTTCAGATTAGTTCAACTTTAACGGAGGATCAGCAGGCACGGGTTCAACAGTTGTTGAGAAAACACCCTAGTACACTCACGGATAAACCTGGCATGACCAACCTGATAGAATTTGATATGAAGCTAACAGACCTCGCCCCGGTACGAGTTAAGAACTATCCTGTTCCTTATGCTAAAGCAAAGGCATTGAGTGAGGAAATCGAGTACCTGCTTAAGGAAAATATTATCTCAAAATCAGAGTCGCCTTATAGTGCGAGTGTAGTGTTGCTTAGAAAATCCACAGGAGAACATCGCCTCTGCATAGACTACCGAAGGCTCAACGCTGTAACGGAATTTCAAGCGGAGCCCTTACCGGATCAGAATCAGCTTTTCACCAAGCTGAGTAGAGCACGATACTTTTCGAAGATAGACCTTAGCAAAGGGTACTACCAGATCCCGGTAAAAGAGGAAATTCGACATATGTTAGCATTTAGTACTTCTGAAGGCCATTACGAGTTTAATGTATTGCCATTTGGGCTAAGCAACGCCCCAAGCGTCTTTACTCGTATGATGAGGAAGCTACTGGAACCCCTGAACCACCCTGGGATAAGTAATTTCATGGACGACATACTTATTGCCACGAACACCTTTGAGGAGCACCTGGACGCAGTTTCCCTACTCTTCGAAAGACTTAGAGAAACAGGACTCACCGCTCGCCCTACAAAATGTCAAATTGCCTGCGAGCAACTAGAATTCCTGGGACACACTATCTCGCATGGATGCATGTTCCCAGATGCGCGTAATATTGAGAAGTTACAGCGGGCCCCACGACCCCAGACTAAAAAGGATGTAAGGTCATTTGTGTCTCTATGTGGCTTCTACCAGAGATATATTAAAGATTTTAATACCCTGAGTGCGCCATTGACCGCATTAACCAAGAATGGGAACCCGGACAAAGTAACCTGGACAGCGGAGTGCGAAAATGCCTACACGCTGCTGAAGGAGAAACTCACAGCTAGGCCAATTCTGCGACTGCCTGACTTAACTCTGAACTTTACGCTGCGAACAGATGCTAGCAATATAGGGATAGGAGCCACTCTCCTGCAGCCTAGTGATAGACCTTCTGCAACTCTATTCCCCATCGCATATGCTAGTAGGAAATTGAACCCTGCTGAACAGAACTACTCTACCATCGAACGAGAATGTCTGTCGCTAATATGGGCTGTGCAGAAGTTTCAACCATATTTATACGGGAAAAAGTTCACGGTGCAGTGTGATCACCAACCGTTGATATTTCTTGCAGCGTCGAAGAACCTTAATGCCCGGCTTATGAGATGGTCACTCCTGTTGCAGCCATATTCCTTTCACATAGAATACATACCTGGGAAGAACAACGTAGGGGCAGATTTTTTGAGCAGACATCCGGACGCAACCGAGGAGATATGAGAAACTGGAAAAGAAGAGGAAGACAGGACAAGAGGAGTTGGACGGAACGTCAAACTTGAGGAGGGGCTTGTGTGACAACTTGCCCAATCTTCTCTTCATTTTTTTTATTATTTACGTGACATCGTTTTTTTCTCATCCTCAATGCATGATCGCAAAGTCCCGGGAATTGTCACTGGCGGAAATTCTCCTAGCATTCAGTATTTTCTCCTCGCTATTTTTAGATACGACGTCATTGTTGACCAATGACCTCGGTAGCTAGGAACCTGTTTTAATTTAAGACTGCTTAAGCTGATAAAACCAGTTTAGGCCACTTAGGAAAACATCACGTGACTTTTAACATTATTGATTGGAGCGTCTAAAACGAGGCTAATGTCACATGATGCACGCTATGGATCACGTGTCCAAGCGGAAATGTCCCGCTAAAAGTGCGCCAAACACGGGCAATCTTCACTTGCCCGGAACCCTTGAGACAGCTAGGTCTAACCCAATTATCGGCGAATTCTCGCATTAAAAGCACTGAAGCCACGTGTCTAATTGCGGGTTAGCGTCCATCTTTGAGTAGGTAAGTGAAATCTCGCTAGAATATAATGTGATGAAATGTGTAGTACATTGCAAAATCGACGCAAGATTGGTATGTTTACTTTATTCATATTTTTGTTTTACGATCACATCCAGCCACATGTGATCGGGTATATTTTATGATCCCACGGGATATGTACATGTTCATAATAATGTATAACGGGAATATATATATATATATAGCTATTAATTTCCATATTATTTGATTATTTTCGACCCGACGTTTAGACTAACGGAAATTAATATTAACGATAATGTTGACCGACCGTGACATATATTCATTATAAATTATATGACGATGCGACCAGACATGAAGTGTGTGATAATGTTGTCAGACAATTCTAAAAACACGGATGTCCAATTATTTGTTAAATTCATCATAATGACATGACGATTAGGCTAGAGGCACAGAACTAGAATACTGTTGCCGACATTTCTATGATAAATTTGGTGGGTTTAACTGACATTTATAATAATTCATCGGGTTAAGCTGACGATAAATCAGTCTAAAGAATTATAATACTGCCACTGGGGCAGAGAAATATAATAAAGGACAGACAGGAGAAACTTGAATTCAAGATTAGACTCTAGACATATGATGTTAGAGACTAAAATCTGAGGTGACGGGCAGAGGGACGGCTTAGGGAAAGACTGCTTTCTAAAGCTAGAAAATTAATGAAGCCGTCGTATTTGTCTTCAGTCTATGGTGGAGCCTTGCACGACAGTCCAATCTCAGCGCAGAATACGGAGTCGAGCACAGAGAAGGCAAATCCGAACCATTCAAGACCTACCGGGGCAACGTCAGGAGACCGGAGAACTAACCACACTTCACTATCAGCCAGGGGCTGAAAAGCTAAGTCCACGAAAAAGGAACCTCACTACATCAATGCCTAGTTTAGTCATCCATGATGAAAAACACTTGAATTGTAAGACACATAATACATACAGCAGACACTAATTCCATCGACAATACTATCATTCACCATCTATTCACTTTATTGCAATAAACCAATTGGGTGTATATACTGTACCCCACGCTTTGTTCCTTCCATTAGATGTTGAATATTGTCTATGTTTATCTTCCTTTATAAGGGAGGGGGGGCTCGTAAAATATAATATAATTTAAAGAATAATAATAATAGATAACTGAGAAGGGGACGTCGGTAGCGAGAGACCAAATATCTCCTTACAATCTTTTCCAGACCTGTCGAGTTAGGAGAATTTACCCTCTTCGTCACCCTTCGGAAGTGGGAAAACCCAGCAGGGATTCCTTGAGCCAAATCTTCCACATCAGATCTATTATTTCCTCTAAATAATTCTCTTATCCTTTAAACGCTACGTGACAAATAGCTTGATCATTGAAATACGGGGTGCTAACAATTAAAAAAAAGATATACAATAAACTGAGGGAGGAATATGCAGAATTCAAAAGGAATAGAAGATGTGCCGACCACAACATTCACCACAAAATAGAGCAGAATAGCAGAGACAACTATATATAAATTTCGATTTGCAAAAGGCATACACAGGGACAGACTATGGAAAATGATGAGGGCTTATGGAATTCCTAGTTGCATTGTTTCCATCATCAAAAGCTACTGTGCTAATTTCACATGCAGTGTTGGGCAGCGCAACTTAACATTCGAGAAAAGAACAGGAGTACGACATTGCCCCTTATCAACCCTCCTCTTTTTAGCTGTCATAGATTAGGCGATGTGCCAAACAACAGAGAAACCCCTTAAAGGGATAAGGTGGACGGAATTCTCCGCACTGGAAGATCTAGAATACGCAGATGACATTTAACTACTTGCACACTCACATCAGCACATCCAAGAAGAAACAGACAGACTGAATAAATATAGTCAACATGTTAAACTGAACATCAGTCTGAAGAAGACGGAAGTCATGACACTCAATGTAAGAAATCTTGCACACATTAAAATAAGGAACCGAACAGAACAGAAAAACACATTTACATACTTAGGATGCATAGTAACGCCAGACAGGGGTGTCAATGAGTGTTTTTGGGTTGTGTGCTTGAATGAATGATCCTCTGCTCCAGTGGGAGCTTAATTGGTATGTTACGTTGTTGTGAGTTAGTGTATGCTTACGCTGTGGTAATTTTGCCGCAAGCGATGCTGTGAGCGACAATTCAGCCACACAGGAAATGTGGTGGTATCAAATGATCTTCAGTAAAGTTTGTAAGAGTTTCACGTGTTTTCGTTGAACATGGCGGGAATGTAACGAATGGACGGGAAGGGGGGGGGGGAGTGTAAACATGATCGATAATAGACAGAAGATGGCATATCATATATGGGGAGTTGACTTGTAAACAACACATTTATTTTTGCAGATGTCACACACGAATTTTCCGTGATAGGTAGGGGGAATAGACCCTACCAAAATACGCAAATTGCATGCTATTGGCGTGGCATTTGAGATGTAACAATATAACAATTCTGATTGGAGCCTTGTCATATAGTAGTAATCTTGATGTTGCCTTATAATTTAGCGTTTTTTGAGTTTACCGCACTGTGAAATTTAACTCGTCAAGACAGCCAGACAAGCCAGAATAAGGAATAGGATCATGATTCCATGTTAAAGGGCCGGAAAACGTGTTTGAGCATTGTTGCGTGATAAATTCTCGCAACATCGTTTTTTACAATATCTATTTTATAACGCAAGGGCAACAACTGCTTGAAATTTATAGTCACTTTTCTCGGTAAGCATTTGTCTTCTCGCGTTGGTATCGAATGCAGTTGAGTTTTTGAGCTGTGGTCATTTTTTGCGCTGGACTGCGCATGACTTGTCTTGCTTTTTGGTCGATCGGTTTCCGCCCACCACTAGTGGAGTGAGCGATTTGGAATGGCGAAAGAGATGCCTCGTTGAAGAGGGGATCTCCGCTATTTTTTGTTCTGTCAGGGATGTGTAGTCCTCTTAATGGATATTTCGTTTATTCGAGATAATACCTCTAGTGTATTTGCACATGCCGGGAGGCATAATATTTCTGTGTATTTCCGGAAGGCAAGGTAAATTAACATTTTCATTAACTCTATCGATTTTTTGGTCGTGAACGATTTCTGGTTCATAGCCTGTCTTCGAAAGTCGTCGTCACGAGATGTTTTTTCCTAGCTCACATGTCGCTGTATTGTGCTGCATCGGTTGATGCAGGTCCCAAGGACTATTACTTGCTACTTGGTTACCTGAACTAGGTTTGAAAAACCTTTATTATCTAGAGGATATTTTTGAGGACATTATTTATACTTCGGCAGACGTGTCTGTCTTGCTGAAGTCAGACTAAGGAGAGTGAACTGATCTCATACATCTGGTTATCTCCTGGCTGTTATAGAAAAGGATGGAGTTTTCCACCTGACTACATTTACAGCACTATGAAATATAACATGCATCTGACTCATCATTGTAATGCTGTCTACCGTCTATTGCTGTATTGAATGTTGCTGTGATAATGACTGTTTGATGTGTCTACATATTCGCGTAACCATTTTGTCACTGTGGCGTCCACAATAAATAATGAAGAAAAACGTCAACGGCTGTTTCAAGAATCATTGACTTTATACGTCGTGAGTTTACTGACGTCCTATGTGGATTGCCCTGTTATTTTTGTATGAACATTGTTTGACTGAACACATCTGCACACTACACAAAACCAGACATGCGGATACCATCCATCATCATATGGCATCACGCATCATTTGGTGGCCATAAGCTGGGTTGATCTGGTAACAAGCAAACACGGGGTCCCTTACCCACTTCATTTTCAACAAGAATTCATCAGCATCCTTCAAGAAATTAACATTCTTCAATACAGTCAACATCTTCACCATTTTCAAAGTACTCGGCGTTGCCCGGTAAAAGTCAAAATTTCAATTTTTTGACGGAAACAAGAATTTGACAGTACCCGGCGTTGTTACATGTTGCCGGATAACTCGGACTGCTGTTATCTTTTACGCAAGTCAAGCAAGTTGCTGCTGTCAAGGTTCCAGTGCTGTCGTTTTTGTGAAGGTCAAGTGCCGGTTGAAACGGGTTGTTTTCTGAAGAAGGCCAAGTACCGATTTCCATCAACTTACTTTTGGATTAGAAGGTCAAGTGCCGAAACAACTCAACATACAGTATTTCAGAAGCTCAAGTACCATCGTGTTAGCAGTGGAAGCAGTTCAGATGTGCCATCATCGTTGGAGCTTCGCTCTTTAGGACGTTGATTGACATCCGTTTTTTCTGCTGTTCTACGATTGGAAGCCTATAAGTTAAGTGGCCTGTTTGTATGTAAACTGTGCCCTTATACTTCTGCTGAGTCTTCTGTGTATCATCTCATTCTATATGTTATATGTCTATATGTTATTTGTATATTTATATGTTTATATTTCAGCGGGTTCTCGGTTGGGTGGTGTCTCCGTTAGATTATGCCACGTCATAGAGGTCGTCTATTGTGAGCGTTTTCTGTAGGGTTTGCAAATTTCCGATACTGGAATTTGCTAAGCGACTTCTGTTGCTATTTATGTTAGCTGTGATGACATGTTTTAATATTGTTTTCGTTATTATTTCGCATTCTTTAGTTTTGTTTTGATTTGTTTGTATTTGTTAGCCTACTCTTGTCTATAATTTAGTTTCATACAACATTTTTGTTTATACACTGTGGTGTCATGTATTTTGTTTAATTCTATCGTAGATATCGTCACATTTTTTGTGATATTTCATTAATTTCTGCTTTATTTTTAGTTGATTTCTGCGAACGTTTTTGTATTGTTGCTGATCTTTGTTATTGTTTACATTGTTATTGTTTACATTGTTTGCATTGTTTACATTTTCAATGTTTACATTCTGCATGTGTTTACATAGTCATTGTTTACAGTTATAGTAATTAGTTAATGGGCTATGCTAATGCACTGTTACTACTACACTGATGATAAATGAATGATGAATAGTGTCGTGCACTATTGAATGAGAAGTGCACTTATGATCAAGAATTGATTGTTGATATTTCATATATAAGTTCTTTGATTGGAGACTTGTTTCCCACAGAGACTGGGATAATATAAGGTGATGTGAATATACAAGTGCTTAATTAAGACTTGTTACACTTAGGTTTGAAATAAATTAGTTAATTATTTCAGGTTTTGGACTCATATGTTAGACAACATGTCTACATTTGAGCACTTTATTGAGCAGGGTAAATTGCTTGGGAAGACTGGTGATAAGTTAGAAGAATTTGCAACTGCTCGATATGATAAAGCAATGGAAGCTGAACAAAAGAAACTGCAGATGGAAGCTGAACAAAAGAAACTGCAGATGCAGGTGGATGAAAAAAGATTCCAAATGGAAATGGAAAAACAAAAAAGGGAATCAGAAGCTGAGGAAAGAAAACTCCAGCTAGAGGCTGAAAATAAAAGACTTGAAAAAGAGGCTGAGAATAAAAGACTTGAAAAAGAGGCTGAAAATAAAAGACTTGAAAAAGAAGCTGAAAGACTTCAAATAGAGGCTCAGGCTGAGGAGAGAAGATTACAGAGAGAATCTGATGAGAGGAAAGAGAAAGCAAAAATGGAACATGAAGAAAAGGTCTTAGCTTTAGAGTTGGAAAAATTGAAATTGATGAACATGAGTAATGGTAATGATTCAAACAAGGGTTCATCTTCTGGTAAGGCTAATAATGATACTTTTAAGATTAAGTTACCAACTTTTAGTCCTTCCAGTGATGACATAATGTTCTATCTGGACAGATTTGAACAAGCATGTACAGCTCATAACATAGACAAAGCAAAATATGTTTATCAGTTATCAGGGATACTGACAGGTAAAGCTCTAAGTATATTAAATATGGTGGATGAACCTGACAAGAACAATTATGAGGTTGTCAGGGCCGCTCTGTTAAAGAAATATCAGCTTAACGAAGACGGCTATCGTCTACAATTTAAAAACATGTTACCTGAAAATGGAGTTGAATTCTCCGAGTTTATTGCAAGAATACGCATTACTTTCTCACGATGGGTTGAACTATCTAAGACGGAAAAAACTTATGAAGGACTTATGGACTTAATACTTAGAGACAAAGTCATGTCGTCTGTCAATGAGTCTTTCCTTGCTTTCCTTCATGAACGTAAACCTAAAACAATAAAAGAAATGGAAGATTTCTGTTGCCAATACGTAACTGCGCACCCACACATAACCATGGGTAACTCTAAGGTGAAAGAAGGTTTACCAGTTGCTTCGGCAGCTCCGTATGGTCAAAACTTTGCTCGTAGATTCCAACAAAATTTTGATAGAACGAGCAGCGGTAATTTCTGTCAAAATCATGGAAACCAATTTCATGGTGATTCTTCTTCGAAGAATTGGAGACAACCTGATAGTGGTCGTTACTATCACCCTAATAATTATAGGCATTTCAAAAGAGGATATGGTAATAGAGGTTATTCCTGCCGAAGACCTCAGAACCAAACAAATAGATGTTCGCATCAATGTGAACATGATATTAATCGTGGAAACTGGAATTCGAACCAGGATAACAATTACAATAGAGACAATAATAACTGCAGAGATAATAATAACTTTGATAACTTCAGAGGTAATAATAGTCGGGGTAGATCTCAACACAAAAAAAAGAGATATCAGCAGGCTAATGCTGTACAACAGGAAACTGAGGGAGCCTGTAATCATGTTGTTGATAGTAAAAAACTTTGACGCTGTCACTGGTTCTGCTTTTGACTTTGAGAGAGCAAACAAATGCCCCCAATGCAGTACTTTATTCGAACCGGGTACCATAACTACTTTGAGTTGTGGTCACCCACTTCCCGCTCTTCCTGCTGCTGTTGCGCATGACGGGAGGGGTTCTTTAATCCTACATAAGGGTCTTGTTAATGATACTCCGGTCTCACTACTTTTCGATTCCGGATGCACCACTATTGGTGTTAGACAATCGCTTGTAGATCCATCTTGTGCTACAGGAAGGGTTATTAAATGTGTCACATTTGGCGGCACTCTAGAAAAATATCCTACTGCTGTAATTCGCATTGCCACTCCTTTCTTTACTGGAGATGTGCATGCTTGTCTCTTACCTAATCCTATTGCGGACCTTATTATTGGTCGTATTCACGGAGTTAGGGAGTGTACCCCACAGCAGATTGCTGCTTGGGAAGATAATAACATGCAAGCTACAAATGCAGTAGTTACAAGAGCACAAGCTCTACAAACACCCGAAACTTCACTGAATAGTGATAATGAAGTTGATAGCCAAGATAGTCACTTAGTAATCACTCGTGACTCTTTCATAAAATTGCAAGAAGAAGATCCTTCTTTAAAAAAATTCTTCGTTCTTGCGAAGAAAGGTGATCCGAATCAGGATACAAATAGAAAATCTTGGATTGCAATGAGAAACGGCGTACTTGTACGTATGGTACAAGATTCGACTACGTCGGCACATTCGCAAATTCTTGTTCCCAAGAGCATGAGAGTGCAAATATTACAACATGCTCATGACTCGCAATGTGCTGGACATATGGGTTTTTCCCGTACGAAGTCGAGAGTCCTTGCGGCTTTCTTTTGGCCTTTTGTCAATAAGGACATTCGTATTTACTGCCGATCATGCAAGGTATGTCAGGAGGTCAAATCTAGAGGACCACGACATGCTGCGCCTATCCAGGCTGCTGACATTCCTATTCGGCCGTTCCAGAAAATGGCCATAGATATTATTGGCCCTTTTAAGGTCAAGTCGGCCAGAGGACATCAGTTTATCCTTACATGTGTCGATATGTGCACACGTTGGCCAGAGGCTATTCCTCTTAAGAGCATATCTACTACAGATATCGCAGATGCTCTTTGGTTGATATTTTCTCGCTTGGGGTTCCCCAGAGAAATATTGTCAGACCATGGCACTCAACTCATATCTGACACTATGTCACAGGTAATGTCTACCTTACATATTGAACGATCTCTCAGTAGTATCTACCATCCTATGTCTAATGGGTTAGTTGAGCGTCTAAATAGAACGCTCAAGACTTTGCTTGGTAAGATAACTGAAGATCATCCTCAAGATTGGGACAGGGTTTTACCCGCGGCTCTCTTTGCCTATAGAGAAGTCCCTAATGAACACACAGGATTTTCTCCCTTCGAACTTGTCTTTGGCGCGCGTCCACGCGGCCCTATGTCTTTATTACACGATCTCATCACTGCCGATGATATTAGCGATGAAACTCAATCCTCATATGAGTATGTCATTGCTCTTAGACAAAAGATCATTGAGGCATGTAAGCTAGCAACTGCTTCATCAGAAATTGCTAAAGAGAAGGCAAGACAGTTTGCTAATAAGAACAGATGTCTACGACAACTTTGTCCAGGTGACAAAGCATTCGTCCTACTCCCCAGTAGGGAAAATAGACTTCTTATTGCATGGAAAGGTCCGTATGCAATAGTCTCTCGGATTTCCGATGTTGACTATGTGGTAGATATTGATGGAAAGCATAAAACTTTCCACATAAACATGCTTTCGGAATTTCACGAACGTCCGGACTATTTGCTGCCTATTTTCCAGGCAACGGATGATGCTCCTGCACCTCACGGTCATTATTCATCCCTGTCTGTCATACAGGATGAGGAAGCTACCTTCTCTGATGTCAATCTTCCCCTTCCAGTGGTTCCATTACATTCCACGGAATCTTGGAAAAACGTTTCGGTTTCTCCTAATCTTTCTGGTGACGAACATCGACAAGTCTCGTCGATGTTACAAACATTTCAGGATGTTCTCACTGACATTCCTGGACACACAGATGTCATAGAACATGACATAATTCTTACCGACAATAATCCAATTAGGGTTAGGCCGTATCCTATTCCTATACACTTTCAGTCGCAAGTGGAAAAGGAATTGGATGAAATGATTCAATTAAATATAATTGAACCATCGACTTCACCATATTCTTCTTCCATGGTTATTGTCCGGAAGAAGGATAAGAACATACGAATTTGTGTTGATTATCGCAAATTGAATCAGGTCACAAAGTTCGATGCTGAACCGATGCCTTTGTTAGAAGATCTACTGATTAGACTTTCTAATTCTAGATTCTTCACTAAACTTGACTTGTCTAAAGGTTATTGGCAAGTGCCTTTAGCAGAGCATGCCAAACCTCTTACTGCTTTTTCTACACCTAGGGGTCTATTTCAATGGAATGTTATGCCTTTTGGTCTCATGAACGCCCCTGCAACTTTCGTTCGCATGATGCGTCGAATTCTGTCACATCGTTCGGATGTCATCGCATACTTAGATGACATCTGTCTCTTCAGTGATACCTGGGAAGATCACTATTTAGGGTTATATGACTTACTGTCCACTCTACGTGAGAATAATTTGACAGCAAAACCTTCTAAAGCTTTTGTTGGTTTTGGTGAAATCTCTTTCCTGGGTCATCGTGTTGGTCATGGTCTCTTGAAGACAGAAGACCACAATACTTCCAAAATACTGAACATCTCTGTTCCTAAAACGAAGAAATAGGAGTCTCTTAGGTTTAATTCAATTTTATGGGAGATTTATTCCAAATTTATCTTCGATCATGGCACCTCTCTCAACATTGTTGAAGAAAGGTTCGCCTAATCTGGTCCGTTGGTCTGAAGAATGCCAATCTTCATTAGACCAAATCAAGAATATATTTTCTTCTCCTCCCATCTTAAGATTACCTACTCTTGATAGGACTTTTGTTCTTCGGAGTGATGCTTCATCCACTGGGATTGGAGCAGCACTGATGCAAGAATATGCAAATACTCTGCATCCTGTTATGTACATTTCTAGAAAACTAAATGCGGCAGAGAGGAACTACTCGGTTTTAGACCGTGAGTTGTTAGCGATGGTTTGGTCAATTCTAAAGCTACAAAGATTCCTCCTGGGCGCACATTTCATTCTAGAGACTGATCAGAAAGCTCTTACAGCTATTCAGACTAAGAATTTGAAGAGTTCGAGATCCACTCGATATGCTATAGCTCTTCAACCTTTTCACTTCACGGTACGAGCTATCCGTGGTGCGGATAATGTGATGGCTGACATTTTGTCTAGATGCCCACATGACTCTAACTAATACTTCTGTCCTATATTTCTATATATTACAGAGTCATAACACACCTATATTACTACAATAGATTAGCACATCTGTACTCACTTTATATGTACACACTATCGTGCTTTGTTGTCATCTTCTTCTGTTCGTTTTAAGATGATAGAGGAGGACTGAGTAGTTAATATAAGGGCCGTTAGTTTACTAAACAGCCACAATTATTAATAATGTATTGTACCTTATGAAGCATATTAGTTATTAATTAGCATTATATTGCTTGTACTTTCTCAGAATGTCATTGTTGAGCTGAGGACTTACCTTACTAGTATCAAGCATGACGAGTTCTAGATTGTGTACTTACCCTCGGAATACCAGAGCATATGTCCTGGATCGTCATGTAGTTTAACTTTACTATGTACTTATGTCATTACATGTCAAAGAATGTACTATTTAAATTTTCCTATCAGATTTGTACATCCATTTTTAAAGACAATATTAGAGTATGCTGTTTAATGATGATTATAGTAACTTGCATACGTATATTGTGTTTACATGCTAACGTGATGTGTGTTGGTGACACCTCCCCGATGTGAATATTTTTTGAGACATATTTATTTTTCTGTTGAGGTATATCCTCACCAGACACTCTATATTTAGCCTCATGTTAGGCAATTTAATTAATTATCAGCGCATAATTCGTGCGTTTTGTGCCGCTTATCGCATGCTCTTTGATATTTAAAAAAAAAAAATATGTTCCACATTTTTTTTTTTATCGGGAGGAGGTGGTGATATGTTGCGTGATAAATTCTCGCAACATCGTTTTTTTTACAATATCTATTTTATAACGCAAGGGCAACAACTGCTTGAAATTTATAGTCACTTTTCTCGGTAAGCATTTGTCTTCTCGCGTTGGTATCGAATGCAGTTGAGTTTTTGAGCTGTGGTCATTTTTTGCGCTGGACTGCGCATGACTTGTCTTGCTTTTTGGTCGATCGGTTTCCGCCCACCACTAGTGGAGTGAGCGATTTGGAATGGCGAAAGAGATGCCTCGTTGAAGAGGGGATCTCCGCTATTTTTTGTTCTGTCAGGGATGTGTAGTCCTCTTAATGGATATTTCGTTTATTCGAGATAATACCTCTAGTGTATTTGCACATGCCGGGAGGCATAATATTTCTGTGTATTTCCGGAAGGCAAGGTAAATTAACATTTTCATTAACTCTATCGATTTTTTGGTCGTGAACGATTTCTGGTTCATAGCCTGTCTTCGAAAGTCGTCGTCACGAGATGTTTTTTCCTAGCTCACATGTCGCTGTATTGTGCTGCATCGGTTGATGCAGGTCCCAAGGACTATTACTTGCTACTTGGTTACCTGAACTAGGTTTGAAAAACCTTTATTATCTAGAGGATATTTTTGAGGACATTATTTATACTTCGGCAGACGTGTCTGTCTTGCTGAAGTCAGACTAAGGAGAGTGAACTGATCTCATACATCTGGTTATCTCCTGGCTGTTATAGAAAAGGATGGAGTTTTCCACCTGACTACATTTACAGCACTATGAAATATAACATGCATCTGACTCATCATTGTAATGCTGTCTACCGTCTATTGCTGTATTGAATGTTGCTGTGATAATGACTGTTTGATGTGTCTACATATTCGCGTAACCATTTTGTCACTGTGGCGTCCACAATAAATAATGAAGAAAAACGTCAACGGCTGTTTCAAGAATCATTGACTTTATACGTCGTGAGTTTACTGACGTCCTATGTGGATTGCCCTGTTATTTTTGTATGAACATTGTTTGACTGAACACATCTGCACACTACACAAAACCAGACATGCGGATACCATCCATCATCATATGGCATCACGCATCAAGCATCTTGTGAATTTACACAACGACAACTCTACCTTTATTAATAGGAAAGCCTGGAATCTAGGAACTTGAACACTAAGTCATATTGGGCGTCTATTGTGAAGTAACACTCCAGACCACGTGTAAGAGGCATCTTAATCAAGTTGCCGAAACTATTTCATTGAACCAGAAGTCTGAATTGTCCAAAGAGATTTTGGGTCGGTGATACCAATTTGTGGTGCTATGTGGAACAAGTGAGTGGTATAAGTGGCCTGCAGTCAAAGCTAGACTCATACAGCAGACGAGTCTTAACAGACGCATTGTCAATCTTCGCAATTACCCCACAATGAGGGACGTGTTGCCGCCACCAGACTTGACCAGTGACGGGAGTGAACCAGTCCATAATCTGCAAAGAACAAGCATCGGCTGGAGCAGAAACCAACCGACATCTTACTGGCAACTAAGTACCCATTCATAGCTGCCAAGTGAACTCTCTAAATAAAGAACTTTTCAAATCAGAATCACCTGTGCGAAAATTTTAAAGACTCTGTCTAAATTCATCAAACCCTTATTTATTTTACATTTGTTAACGACACTTGATTATTGAATTTGTTATCTGTAAATATACACATTTATAGTTGATTTAGTCATTTTGAGTGAACTGCACCCGTATATCTCAGTCATTTTAAATACTTATAACAGAGCTATTTAAGTAATATTTTACTGAATTAAATCAGTTGAGAGCTCATCAGAACGAGCAAAATCCTTACTCATAGAGGGTCAGGAAAGATAAAATGTTTACAAGGCCTGAATCCTATCAGTCGTAGTATTTGATTTCTTTAAATTCCTATGAGGCTTCCTAGAATTGAAGCATCATTCTTCAATTCACATCTCTGCCAAGAGTAAAGTTGAGCGAAATGTAGACACCTGTGATGCTGCACTGTAATTCTGGCCTTCAACCGGCCCGATCCTGTTCTTTTATTTTGAATTTTCACCATTTTATTTCTTCTCATTTGAATATATATCGTGTTTGGTATTTTGAGTAGATAAATTAAATGGGGTCGTTTTATGACGGTAGATTTATTTTACACTCGACCAGTTTTATTTTCTTCTGATCACGCGATTTTCCGTTGTTTACGGAAATCGCTATTATCGGGCATGCCGGTATGACGCGTCAGAAACGTCGGTGGACGTGACGCAATTTTTAGACACGCAGTAGTTGCGTGTTTTTCAAATCCATTTGCGTGGGTCGAAGTTAGTTTATTTTTCTAAGCGGTTTCATTGGTCCGGAGTGCATAGCTATCAGATAATTTGCGGGGGTGTTTCTCTTGTATATATTCAGTTGTTAAACTGCGGGCAAATCTCTGGAAAAATATTGCCTGCCGGTCGACTACGTATTTTATCGTCTCCACTGTGGGAAAAACAGCGATGAATTGGTATGTAGAATTTTATTAATCGTTTTACTTATTGGTGGGTTTTTAATAAATTCGCCCGTAAGTAAAGTTCTTCGGGGACATTAACTTTTAAGTTTTAAACGATAGTGCCATCCATTAACTTTTTAGTTCTAAACGATAGTGCCATCCATTATCATTTTTGAAGAACGTCGTAAATGTAACAGTGTGTATAATTCTTTCTGGGATTTTGGCAGTAGATAGGAGTGTGTGAAGTTGTGAGAAACACGTGTGCCCATATTTGTAGAATGTTATGTAAAACCATCATTTATTTCTGTGTATTTACTAATGTAATTTTATGGGGAAATCCCTGGCGTGTTCGTTAATTTTACTGAGCCTTAAATGTGAGAAATATTGTCGGAGGGTTCAGATTTACGTTGTAAGTGAATTATACTGCTTAGGGGAGGAAACTATTCCTATAGCGAGATTTAATTTAATTTTGGAGCAAGCCGGGAAACCTCAATGGGTAATGTTAAAAAAGGGAGACCCCGGAATTTCGGACAAAAGAAGTTCCCGAGTTGAAAATGTTGACACGTGGGTACCCATGTGTGACGGCCAAGTGGCCCGTCAGACAGGGATAATTTATTTGGCTGGCGGATTTTAGTTGAGAGAAAGAGAGAGGAGGAGGGAGATTTAAGTGCCACGTGGGTAGAAATATTTTATGTATTGTTATGCAGAACGAGAGAGAGAAGGGGAGGAGGAGAGAGATTTAAGTGCCACGTGGGTAATATTATTTTTTGTATTGTTGTACCTGACGAGTGGAGTATTGAGTAAGAGGAGTTAGGTTAGAGATGCGTTATGTTGGAGTTGGTGTACAATAGACGCATTTTATTTTAATTTCAGCGAGTCACGGCAAGAACAGTGGGGAGCGTAAATTTGCCCATGTGCAAAATTACCCACGGCAACAGGACCTATCTTAAGGGTCAGACTGGCAGTGAAGTCCCTATGCTTCAGCTTGACTGTGGTTTATTTATCATACAGCCGAGAGCATCGCTATTATAGTCTCTAGCAACGGCAGGTGGCCGTGAGACTGGTTTCAATTGCGTACAGCCGGAAATCAAGGCTGTGTTTTCCTATAACTCCGGAGCGGGTTAAAAGAGGGAAACTATTCAGCAGCAGAGAAGTTTTGTCGACAGTTCATCAAGTACCTCATGCTTGACGCCAGAACTTCATCATCATCATCGCAGAATTCGGGAACAGGTGAGAGGGTTAAAATACCTGGATCTTGAAAGTAACGAGAGAAGAGCGTAACGGAGACGCCGCATCATCAGTCGTCGAGTGTTAGAGAGACACTGAGACCAAGAGAGAGAGAGAGAGATAGAGAGAGAGAGAAGGAGGGAGAAAATAGACAGGACCAGTAGGGTCTGTTCAGTGTCCACTCGAAGGATAGACACTGAGCCTTTGGGTTACTCCAAGTCTATTATTTTAGCATCGCCAGTGGTGTTAGTTAGCGGCGCATATCGCCTACCTAGTTGGAAGCGGTGTAGAAGTTTCGTTGAGGAAGAGTCAACCAGACTGAGACAGTAGAATCTTATTTGTATTAGAGAGTGGAGGCTAAAGTGGACAGCCCCCACAATAGTAGAGTTATTTAATCACTAATCATTTTATTGTTCCTCAGCAGGGTGACAGAAAGAGTGAATGTGATTTGGGGTTTTTTTTTCTAGTGTCTATCTAATCTAATTGGTACGTTGTTTTCAGGCCGTGCAACAGTGCACGCTATCGACTGACTTGATGACGTATGATGCCATTTTATGTTTTTCTTGTATGTAAATAAATATATACATATATTATTTACTGGATCAGCTTCTATTCTATACTATACCTACATGTGGTCTGTATAGTGGTGTCTGTGGTCGTTTTTATACACCTTATCTCCTTGTGTTCAAAGGTAGCTAGAGGGAGTGAGATTATAACTTTTTCTGAAGTCACGAAGCGGCAAGGGGAGAGTCAACTCCTGGTTCTATCCCTTGAGTCAATAGTCTCATCTGTCCACAGGCATGTCATTTTTCATCTGAATTCTATCTTCTCAGACTTTCTCATACTAAGGGTCTTGCTTTCATTCAGGCAAACTCTATAAACTTAAATCCACTTCGTGACAACACCTTTGAAGACCTTCAGTAGATACTCTGAAGTTTGGCCACTGTTGGACCATCACTGCAAAGCAAGGGGAGTAAATTCCCTGCCAAACAGAACTCGTCATTTTCAGGACTGCTTCATACTAGATTATATAAGTTAGTGTCCTTTTCGGGGCTTAGTTTTTATCAACATTACGATGCAGTTAACAGAGTTCACTAAACCACTGTCTGAAATATTACCAATCACAGTAGTACTGATACCATACTTACTTAGTCGTTCCTCTTCTACCCTGGAACTGGTGGATCTAGAAATTGTCCAAGGGAGAGGCGACACAACCATCAGAATCATAAGGATCCCCTACCCACCCCCGCTCCATATTTACACATACTGTCCCGGCACGTAGAATTACTTGCAAACTGCGTTCATAACCTTTAGGGTACTTACCACTGTCCAGTACCAGACATGCTTTAATTCGTCGGTCGTCCGACCTAACGATTACTTACATTTAAGTCCTAAGAAGGGGGGGGGGAATACTAGAGCGGTTAATATGAGATAACGGTTTTCAAAGTCCTAAGGGAGGGGCGATCGCCCCGTCGCCACCCTCTTAGATCTGCCAATGTACCCTGGGGTGTAGAGATTGGCCAGAGAGAAGCGTCATAGTGACATTTCAGCTGTCTTCTTCCTGTCCTTGTCTAAATCTAGTCCTCGCTCCTTCAGAGAGTTGTCTGTTGTCCTCCCCACCGAACTCTGGGTCGTCCTGTAGGTATTGATCCCTGGCTTTCCCGTATTTGTCGTGGTAACCGATCATCTCCCATTATGTTGACATGGCCAAACCCTCGTAATTGAGACTGTTCCACTCTGGTCTGCAGGGGCTGAGTTTTAGGCCATAACGTATCGTCGAGTTGCTTATCATGTCTCTTCATTTTACTCAAACCACCTAGATACCTCATTTCTGAGGCTTGGAGCTGACTTTTGTGGCTTGTAGTCAATGACCATGACCAGCATCCTTTAGTCAAGACTGGGACATAGGTGGGGCGGTATATCTTCCGTCTTCTCGCCAATTTCTCTTTTGCTGAGGAATCCTCGATTTACTGCCTGAAAAAGTCTTCTAGCTGCTGCACTTCGGGTGGCCAACTTTTCTTAGAAGAAATGAAATTTTCTAAGCGCATAAATTGTTTTTCTGACTCATTATAGCCAGTGGGCGCTAGTTAAACGAGCTGTTGTGATACACATATAGACAGACACTTTCCTAGAGCGTACGATTGGTCTAGCGAGAAGGTGACTTACTTCACAGCTTCCTTTCTACAGCTATCATCTGGGTCTGTGAAGTTAACTACCTATTTATCCCGTGCCATCCCCTACTTCAAATTTTCACTATTTCTCATCTCGACTCTCTGGGAAACTCCACCCATGTGAGGCCCCTACCGATCTTGGTTTCTCTCCCGCAGTATCGGTACATTTGTGGTACTGATTTTTAATATCTGCTCTCAAGTATCGCACTTTTCTTTCTTTCTTTCTTTTTCTTCTTGTGTGGAAAATATTTTGTAGGTGCAAACATTTGTTGACACTCCTTTCTGTGATGTCACCCGTTTGTTACCCGGTCATCCTAGCTTGCGGTGAGCAGCTGAGATAAGATAGTCGCCGGCGTGTTTAGATTGAACCGCTGATGACGACTCGGTTGGTAACCCAGCTGGGCAAACACAGAGTTTTTGCGTACTCATACGACAGATAAGATATTACTGTCTGTGTGACACATGTGGGCAGACAAGTGTGACATAATCGCTTCCGGGCCGACTTGTTATGACAACATTACTTTCTAATAAAGTAATAAGTATTACAGCTTACACATGTTGTCATGTGAGTTCCTTGATCTGCCTGTAAGTTTGTACACAAGGGCATCGGACATCATATTACCATATATGGGAGACGTGACCTTTGTAAAATCTTTCCATGTCGGAAATATTTTGAAAGTACTACACCGGACATGTTTGAATATGATTGGAGCGTTTTTTTAACTCCATAACAAACGAAGGCGTGGGAAGGCAGGGAATATAGCCTGACAATTTCGCAGTTTTATTTCACTGTGAATTTCACGCTCGCCAAGACAACATCAGACCTCGCCAGAGTTAAGACTAGATTCATATTTTTTTTTTTAGCCGGACCTTTTATTGGAGAATCAAATAAGACTTACAAAGCACAGGAAATCTCTACATTAGTATAAGGAATACCGGGACTAGGAAACTGAAGAAAGACACGGAGTCAGAGGAAATTGAAGTTAAAATAACGACCCCCATTACATGTGAAAGAAAGCAGCTGCCAGTGCCTTTTTTAAGTCCTCTAAGCAAAAACGTCTGTGAGCCAAGGTTGGCGTAAGTAATGCATTTTTCATTCTATATTTTATTACTAACATGTGAACTAACATATATATATATATATATATATATATATATATATATATATATATATATATATGTGTGTGTGTGTGTGTGTGTGTGGGTGTATGTATGTATGTATGTATGTATGTATGTATGTATGTATGTATGTATGTATGTATGTATGTATGTATATATATATATATATATATATATATATATATATATATATATATATATATATATATATATATATATATATATATATATATATACATATATATATATATATATATATATATATATATATATATATATATATATATATATATATATATATATATATATATATATATATATATATATATATATATATATATATATATATATATATATATATATATATATATATATATATATATATATATATATATATATATATATATATATATATATATATATATATATATATATATATATATATATATATATATATATATATATATATATATATATATATATATATATATATATATATATATATATATATATATATATATATATATATATATATATATATATATATATATATATATATATATATATATATATATATATATATATATAATACCATGTGAATTTTAATATGTGTAAATTGCTACAGGACGCCCAAGTCATTTGAGGCTAGCAACTTCAGTATCTAGAATGATGATTCATGAACCACCACTGCATGGGCCGGTGATTGCTTTATTGATAGTTTCGTAAAGAGAACTAAAAGCATAAAGTAGTTCCAGGTTCCCTATGGAGCAATGATGTACATGCTAAGAATAATACTTACAGTTTCAAAGCTTTTCACTCAGTGTAAATGTAAACGAAAAAACAAATTTGTGTTAAAATTAGTAGAAGTTTCAAACGTATCAACAAGTGTAAATATAAAGGAAACATAAATGAATTTATATTGTGAACACTTTTCAAACAGTAAAACATATTATATCTGTACGTTTAACCTTTTCATTTAAATGTAATGAAAAGTTAAAGCAATTCAGTTTAAATGTAAAGAAGGTTTTATCCCGAGGGATTAAATTTAATTCTCATCGAGGGTAAATTCTGACATGGGATGGTAGAAAAGAAGAGGGGGGGGGGGGCCACATAACTTAGTGTCGGAAAACGCCATTCTCAGAAGAGCGTTTCGTTTCTTTTTCTATTACCAGTATTGGTGGTACCAGGAAAAAGGACCATTTCTGGAACAAGAAGGGACGAGTGGTTACGCTTTAAGACGGAAGACCAGCTTTGAAGAGTCTCCGAGACTTTCCTGGGAAACGAGCTTCACCCTACGAACCTTGACCAGAGATGAGTGAACGCAGTGTACAGAAAACCAACTCATCAGGAGGAGGAGGATCAGAATCGTCACTGGCAGCTAAGTTAACCCATATGCTGCCACTTGAACCTCTTATCAAAAACCGTCACCCGAGTGATGAAAACTTTATTTTGTAATTAACTATTATTCCTTTCTTTTAAACTGTTAAACTTAAAGTGATTATTAAATTTTGTTATTTGTAATTATACCAATTTAACTTCGATTCAATCATTTTAAATTACTTCATGTTTGTCTCAGTCAAGGTTATTAACCACACACTCTAAACAGAGCTATATTATAATAATTCCACTAATTTACTCAGCGGTGGGGGCTTAACGAGCTAGAATAAACCATTGCTTAAATCCTTCACAAAAGTTGTCGGCAGATTACAGAATTAACGTGCTCAGCAACAGCCAGCATTGTTTTCGCTTAACTGAATATCTTGTGAAGACTCCATGTGATAGAAGCTTTACTACTCTTCTATCTACATTTCTGCCAAGAGTAATCTTGTGCAAATATAGACTCCATTGAAGTCTATAATAGATACTCTTCAGTTTTGGCCACTTTTGGACCACTACTGCAAAGCAGGGGAGGCAATACCGTCACAACCCAATATCCATTTCGTCACACATACAAAGACGCCACTAGGCATGATTGTCACTGATTGCTTTGTCAATCTGGAGTTAAGGGTCCAAGAAGAAGAAAAGGTAGAAATAAATAGAAGATAAATGAGCAGCATAGAAACGTATAATGAAAGAAAGGAAAAATAAACAGGTAACACGAAGAAAAGGTAACACTAAGAAAACAAGTGAAACTACTAAACCAGTACTAAAAAATATCAACGGAGAGAGAAATGTGACCCAAAAAAAATCAATGCAAAAGCAAAATGATTTTTTTTTTTAAATGTTGATGATACGCGTGTGCCGAGATGCATACAAATGTCAAAAATTGCCAGTGTGAGCATAGTTTTTTCAATGTTTTGTCACTTCAATTCCTTTTCGCATACACATTTTTTTTCTTTGTGCATTTGTTGATATGTTGTTCTTTCTGGTTTTGTATTTTCACTTCCTTATTTAGTATTACTTTTCCCAGTTGTTACCTGTTTCTTCTTAATTTTTCATTACGTATACCTATGTTGCTCATCTTTGTCTTATACTTTTTCTGTACTTGTCTATATTTCTTTTCTGTGTCTCCTATGTGTGACTGTGGCTGACGAAGGGTAAATCACGAAATGTCCCTCGTTTTAAGTGTATCGAGACCAATTTTTGTTATTATTCTTTTGCTTCATCTTCAGTTTTACAGCATCTCTGTTGTTATTTACACATTTTATATTCTAAACATACAACAATTTTTATATATATATAAGATAAAGCTAGTAGTATAGCATATATTGCCTTAGGGAAGTGAAGTGTTAAAAACTTCACTATACTAGGTCCAGCTTTGAGAGGTAGGGTGACCAGTCCCCCTCCTCGCTGTCTTTGCCTTCCCTAACTCACGAACAGATTCAGGTACCCATTTACAGCTGAATCAACATCATTGCACTCCTGGCAACCCCATTGGTGCTCAGTCTCCATCCGCAAATTTCGAAGGGTACTGTTGTGTTGCGGGTCTTATTATATTATTTATGAATGTTATTATGTGGTAACCGACTGGTTACTCTGGCCAAGACAATTGCTAGAGTTGCACATAGAGACCACCGCACACAATCCACAAAAAATGCCGTGGCAAAGTCACTAAGGCGAAGTGGCACAAATACAATATATTTAATATGACTTGAGACGCTGCTCCACATGCATTTTTATAAAATCAAGCCAATATATTATGGCATTACATATGCAGTCATTGAAAAGTCTCTGTAACGTCGTAGCTCAAACACTGTCCTTTGATCGACTTCAAAGTTTTATTAATTCAGACTCACTTGCTATGCAGAATTCATTCTCCCTTGTAAAATATAGCTAGATACATCTCCCAGAAGTATATTGATGCGCTAGTGATGGTACATAATAGGGATATGTCACAATATTATATACATTTCATGAGCTCAGAGACATACGTCCATTCGCTATAAGCTACACACATCGAAGACCCTACAGACGATCACCGCCGTCTGCCAATGCTAACTTCCACGTCTGCCCATCTACACCCCAAGGCAATGACGTCACTTCCTGTGTTACCAAGGACTACGTATAATAAACAAACGAGGAGCCTTGTCAAACCATCTAATAATATCGACACAAATGTTATGAATTTTACTCATAACATTACCCCCCCCCCCCCCCCCGCAAAATAATGGAAACAAAGTTTTCATTATTTCCGTGGTGTGAGTATAACATCACCAGAGTGAAATTTGGTATCATCAAACTTCACTGTAAGTACGAAATAGTATAGCACCCAGGTTTCTGCCATAGAGTAGGCAATTAAACACTAAATGTGTAGACAGTGGTAAAAACCAAAGCCAAAGACTACCAAGGACAAAAATCGTTTTAACAGCAATGTGAGGTGGCCATAACTAAAAGTACCCAACATATTAAAATATGATGGTAGTAATACATGCACTCACATACCTCACACAGTCCAATAACACCTATCTGTCAAGTCCAGTATCAGTAGTCAATCACTTTCTTATTAATCAACAACAATAATGCAAAGCATTAATGTAAATAGATATGCAACATCGTAAATAGATGACATGAGGCAGACAATCATATTAATACAGTGAATGAACGCAACATTATACGCTAAAAGATTAAAAGTATGTGTACCTGTTAAGTACCTGTCATAAACATAGCATTGTGATGTTAAAAGAAAAAATAAAATCTTGCATTTAACACACTTGTGTGAGCAATTAGATAAAACTATGCTGATGTGTTGTACGAATAGATAATAGTATGGAATATTAGCCATATATTGATTCAGAATCTAGTGTGAGTGTGAAAATGATTTGTATCAAAGAACAAACCATATCTGGCGTATTAAAATTAATTAACACTCAGCTTACGCACTGTAGTTAAAATGCGTAGTGTAATGAAATTATACACATTCATGAAAGATTAAACCAAAGTCCAGTGAGAATATGTCCAAATAAACCAATGTCAATGTCCTTGATTCTCCTCCATACAATCGTATGTTCATCTTAAGTATAAATGTTCATGTCCAAACGGATGGAGAACCGAAAAAAGTACGAAAAGAGTATTCCTGGTAATCTCCCTTGATCATGCGAGTCATTCTGGAGTTATGTCTATTCATCTGTAGATGCAGTTATCAATTTTAGAACGAAAACGAATGTATGCACAAAACATCTTCAAGTCACAGCATTTTCATCATTTTACATAATGTGCGTTTCTTAGTCTGTAAACCGAATATGATCACTGTCAATAAGGCACAAGATATCCACGTAATGCGCGGAGTGGAAAGAGTTAGTACACGAAATTGTCCATTTCAGCATTCATCAACATCAGGTGCCGTGTGAACCGATCAATAATTGTAAGCACTGTCCCAAAAGTCATTGAAAGATTTTCTTCGATTGAATTACGAAAATTCGAGATATTTCTCAGTGTTGGCATTTTTCAGCAAGTTATGGTGTCCTCTGCCCTTGGATCAAAATAATATGATTGAAAATTCTGTTCAGCATCAGTAGTGTGAGACAAAAAAGTTAGCAGAAGTGCAATGTTCCACGGGTGAACATATAACGAAGTCAGTCCACAAGTTAGTCGCAATCTCACAAGTCACCTGCATTTCTCGAGTTGTTTGGTGACATAGGGTCCTTGACACAGCGGGACAGGACATCCGCCAGAATATTCTGACTGCCCTTGATAGCCCGTATTTCATAATCGTAAGGCTGGAGCGCAAGGGATGCACTGGCAGCCCTCTCGTTTCTAAATCTCGCTGTCTTGAGACATGAAAGAGCCTTCTGATCTGTCTCTAAGACGAACCTCGCACCCAGTAGATATCTTTGGAGCTTGGTAAAGCAGAATATCACAGCGAGCAATTCACGCTCGACAATCGGGTATTTCTGTTCAGTTGGTGTCAATTTTACCACCGATCCTGGATCCAGAGGCGTCGACTCTAAGGATAAAGGGAAATCGAGCATCAGGCAATCTCAAAATTGGTGGTTTTGAAAAATTAGTTTTGAGTATATTTAAAGAAGCATTGCAAACATGGGACCAAATAATCTGAAGTAATTTCTGAAAAATTAGGCAAGAATTTTCTGTAGAATCCGACGAGACCCAAAAGACTGCGGACCTGTTTTTTTTTTTTTTTGTCTTTGGAATTTCAAGATTCAAGATTTTAGAGATAGTAGAATCTTCAGGTTTAAGAAAACCCCCTCCTACCTTATGACCATCATCATCATGTGACATATTCTTTCCAGAACTTTGTCTCCATTACAGCTGCTCTGAACGCATCACGATTCTGGGCAAGTCGACCTGCATCAGCCAAAGACAAGTTCAGACTCTCTGTGATGTCCTGGGTCCACCGTCGTCTAGGTCGACCCCTTCCCCTTTTTCCAGGGACCATGCCTTCCATCACTGTTTTTTTCCAGACTATTATGTCTTTTTATATGACCGAAAAATTTCAGCTTCCTTATTGCGATGGTATTTAGGAGCCAATGTTCCTGTACGTTTAGTGAGTGCAGTACTTCTCTGTTGGTCTTTTTTTCTGTCCAGGGTATTCTCAACATCCTTCTGTAGCATTTCATTTCGAATGATGGAATCTTTTTTGCAACTGTTTTATTGAGTGTCCAAGTCTCGCAGCCGTATGTTGCTACTGGGAATATACATGCTCTGATCAGTTGTAACTTTGTTTCTTTGCTTGTGCCTTGCCATAGGTTTTTCATCTGTATTAGCTTATGTGAAGCAATTGCAAGTCTTCTTTTAATTTCTACTGCACAGTCGCCAGAGCTGTTAATGATTGATCCTAAGTATTCGAATTCATTGACACTTTCCAGTTCTTCGTACCTTATGACCAAGAAAAGAAATTTCAGTGAATTCTATTCTTGTTTTAGAAGGTCTAGCAGTAAGGTTATGAAGACGCAAAGTATTCAACAAAGACTGAATTCCAAGAACATGTTGTTCCCAAGATTGATGAAAAAGACAAATGTAACCGCGTATACCGTAAGTTTTCAGATACAGGCTATATTAACATATAAAATAAATTTTTATAGAAACAGAAGATTAAAAAAGTCTTGGCGCAGATGTTTAATTAAACCAGGTTAGCTTCGAAAAGCCACGCATTAATTAGGGTAGCTTCGCTTACGCCAAGCATTGGTCACGTGATTTTCCCACCAATGGTTAGGCTCAGTCTTTTTTTCCCCGGAATGAACAAGGGACGAAGCCATTTTTTTTTAGATCAGTAATGAATTTAGAGCGGTGGAGACAAGACGTAATTCTCTTTGCTCAGTGATATTCTATAGAGGAGATTGACTTCGCACAATTAATGCAACTGTGTAACTTCGAAATGTGGAATGTGATGATTTGTGAATTCACGAGAAACGTAAGTAGTGCTAAGAATTGCATGCAATAACTGTTAGAGCCCACAGTCATAACTGAAACGGAGCTACGCTCGAAAAACTGGGTAAAGAATTGTAAACCCAGGCATATATCTGAACCTTTTACCAAGAATGAAGGTCCTTAAGCTGAGAGAAAGTCAAACTAAGGAATACTAATGAATAAGAGAAAGTTTGGCTCTTCATTGAAATGAAGAGATAAGAAAAACGTGAAATCTAGACCACATTAACAAATAAACGAAGGAACACTAGAAGGATAGAGGAGCCACGCCATGTTTTAGCAACTTGAAAAGATTACGAGATGCAATAAGGAATATTGCATCATTAAAATAATGCATTGACTTTTTATGCTTGTTTATTAAATGTCAACATGCTATTATGCAAATTTGGTGTGGTTACCATTTGACTTAACCCAGTTCTTGTTGGAAATTGAATAAACATTTGTTTCATTGAACACAAATGCTGTTGACGAATCATATGTTTGCAGTTAGCCATCATACCAATTATTAAAGGATCATGCCAAAGCTAATCGTTGCAGGTGCAACAAAAATAATAACCATATGCTCTAAAAATAAAACATCATAGAGGATTGTCCCCGAACCTGGTAAATTCCTGTAAGTCTGTAGAGAGAAATCATCACCTCTAGCAGGCTAGCTAGTAATCAAAATCTAATACTCTCGAGTTAAACAGCAACCCCCACTACCCTGCCCGGCCACACCTTGCAACTTGGTGCCCGTGATCAGTCCTCATTAAAAAAAAAAAAAAAAAAAAAAAGGTATTGAGCAGGAAAACACATTGCAACTTGTTGCCTAGTGACCAGTCCTCTACAAAAGAGCAGAAGCGAAGATGGATCAATTAATGGAAAATTTCCAGCAACTTGGGGTAGAACAGCAGCAGCAACAGGAAAACAGATTCGCTCAAGCACAACCACTGCAGCCCCAGGACAGACAAAATATGGAAGGACCAACAATAATAGCGCTACGGCAAATTACTGAAACCCTACAGAAAAATGACAACTACGCGAAATTCACACAGGTTAGATCCATTGTTCAGCCGTTTGATGGAAACAAAAAAAATTTCAGAAGATGGTTGTCCGACATGGATAAATTTGCGGCACTAGCAGAGGCAACAACGGATGAAGAGAAAAAGAAAATCGCTCTGTTAGGTTCTGATTCGTACGTGACTGATTTTTTAAGAAGGAGGTCCCAGCAGTACCCCACAGAAACCTACGAGTCCCTAAAAAAAGAGCTCACCCAGAGATATGGGGAAATCATAGACAAAATGCATGCTTGGTCAGTCCTTAGAAGCATGAAACAGGAAAGAGATGAATCGGTACAACTTTTTGGAGATCGATTCCTCAATATGGCAGAAGAGGCATTTTGCGGAGAAATCCCTACCACACCTGATGTAGAAATACAGTTAGTGGGGATATTTGCCGATGGCCTTAGAGCGGAAAATATCAGAAGGCATCTTATTAGAAAAGACACCAAGACTATTGCTGAAACAATCCAAGCAGCAATACAGGAGGAAAATCTTCACCGAAGGTTCCAACAAAGAGCAGGTAGGGAACCCCGACCAGAATATAGGGACTATGATGAGCATGAGCCTATGGAAGTTGACCATACCAGGAGGCAATGGACTCGCCCACGAATACGTGATGATAGACCCCGCAATTATAGACCCCCCACACAGAGGCAAAACGACGTCAATAATGTCAATACAAACGGATGCTTTACATGCGGTAGGCTCGGACATGGTTACAAGTCCTGTAGAGCAAATTACAATCATGCACCACCCAGAAGAGGAGGTTACCAACCACAACAACCCGCACCACCCCCACGTGATTACACCAGAAATCAGTATACCAGAGGCGCACCTCAACCCCTCATGCGTCAGGGAAACGGCCGCGCCACTCACTAAACAGGACCGTTAGTGAGGGCAACAATCACAGAAACTGGTCCAAAACAAAAGAAACAACACAGAACAGAAATTGTCAAGTGGGCCCATCCAGTAAAATACAATATGAAGAAATGTTGCATGATGGAACTAAAATACATCCGGACCCCAGTTCCTGCATCATGTCTATACAGGGCCAACAATATAGGGCACTGGTAGATACAGGAGCATCCATCAGCCTTATTAGGTTCCAGCTGTTCAAGAGGATCCAACACTTAGTACGATTTCAACCGTCCAAAACACACCTAGCTTCAGTCACGGGACAAAGACTAAATTCAGTTGGGACAGCATGGCTAAAATTTTCCTTAGGCGAAACAAATTTTGAACACCCATTTGTCATTACTAAAGGAATGTCTAGAAATCTTATCCTAGGGAGAGATTTTTTTAACAAACACAAAGTTCGAATATACTATGACCTCCACAAAATCAAAGTCAACAATACGTACATAGATCTCCAGGACGATATCCACATAGCGTCTTTAGTAAGGATTACAGCTCCCATAACGGTGGCTCCAAACTCCCTGGTCATAGCAAAAGGCAGAGTAAAAAATTCTGAGTACATAACACCAGGGCAATCAATTCAAGTACAGCCCCTAGCAGAAGAAAGCATTATTGATGACCCATTGTTGCAAATTACAGAGGGAATCGCTGAAGTCTCGAAGTCCAGAGATTTCCCCATCATGATATTGAATATGTCAGGAAAAACTACCACTATAAAAAGAGGCACAGTTGTAGCGCAAGTGGATACGTCAACAATAAGACAAACCAAAACCAATAGAGACCATCCACAAATTGTCTCAACCACTCCCACTGGACATAATGCACGAAATCGCAGTACAAATAACCATAGTACACGGAAAGTAAACAGTTATAAGGCAGAAAAAGGCAGTAACATCAGTCACAGTCATGTTACACCACAGCATACCCTACCCAGATGGCAGAAACGAACCAGTCCATACATAAGAAGAGAAAGGCCACAGTATGAAAATGACTATAATTACTCATTCTTGCGCCCCAGCACACCAAGAGAAAAGATGAAGTGCTGTATATCACAGAGTAACAGAGAAACAGAAATTGTCTTGCCAGGAGGATATCCAAAGCGACAAGACAGTGATACATGCCCCATGGAGTATCAATATAACTCAAAAACAGGTGGATATGATAAAGTCCCAAAACCAATTGAAATTTCCGAAGAAAAGGAAGAATTCTTATATGACTATACCACAGGAGGATACTATAGCAGCAAAGTTGGAAACAGAAAGAATGAAAAATTTTCGCCCAGGGAAAGAAGACAGCCCTATAGCACAAACAGAAGAAATACAGTAACGTACGCGGATAAGCGCAGTTACGACAGAAATAATCAGAAAAAATGGCACAACAACGACTACCCCAGAAATATAATAAGAAATGAATATACAGTAAATGCAGTGACAAATGGAAATGCACACAGTACATGGCAGAGGAGACAGTACCAAGCACAGCCCAATGAACGGCAAAGAACTACGCAAAAGAAAGCCACATACCAGGAGCAGAGATTTTCACAAGATGCAAGAAAAATGTCCCAAAATTATGGGAATGAAACGGAGGCATCAAGACAGACCAGAGATATCATAGCAGATCATAAATACAGAGAGAGAATAGCTCAGTTACTTGCAACCCTGAATGCCACAGAAGATAATAAGCAACGTTTGAAAACGTTTGTAGAAAAGCACCAAGATGTATTCGCACTCAATGACATGGAATTAGGCAGAACTAACACTGTCACAATGGACATTCAAACAACCACAGAGGAGCCAATACATATGAAACCCTATCATACGCCCTTGAAAAATAGAGAACTCGTGGAAAGGTCTATAAATGAAATGCTACAGGCAGGAATCATCGAAAGATCCCGTTCCCAATGGTCCTCACCCATAGTGATCGTAACAAAGAAAGACGGCTCCAGTCGCTTTTGCTGCGACTACCGTGCCCTTAACAAAATCACAAAAGTCATTTCCTACCCCCTCCCCAGGATAGACGATCTACTTGCGACGTTAGGAAAGTCTACATACTTTACCACACTTGATGCAAAGTCAGGCTTTTGGTGCATCCCCATGACACCTGAGGCAAAACAGAAATCCACATTCTGTTCACATATGGGAAGTTTTTTTTGGAATGTTATGCCATTTGGTCTAAAAGGATCTCCAGCAACATATATGTCACTCATGGATGAAGTGTTAAAGGGTCTACATCCATTTGCCCTGGCATACATAGACGATATCCTGATACATACCGCAGGCACGATGGAAGACCACCTCCGCAAGGTTGAAACAGTGTTTGATAGACTCAGGCATCACCAAATAAAGTTAAAACTGTCGAAGTGTGAGTTTCTAAAGACAGAAACAAAATATTTAGGCTTTGTCATCAATAGACATGGCGTCAGACCTGATGAAGATAAAGTCAAAGCCATAAGAGAAATGCCTAGCCCCAAGACGGTGAGACAAACACGCTCATTTATTGGTACAATAGGGTACTATAGACGCCACATCATCAATTTCTCCAGAGCAGCAGAGCCTTTGATAGCCCTTACCCGCAAGTATGCACGCTTCAAATGGACAGAAGACTGCCAGAGATCCTTTGAGTATCTAAAAAATGCCCTAACCACCATCCCACTGCTTGGACATCCAGATATTTCTCAGCCCATGATACTATACGCCGATGCCTCAGATAACGCAATTGGTGCTTGTTTGGTCCAACCTGTACTAGAAGATGAAACACCCATCCTACCAAACATTCCAAATGAGAAACCCATTGCATTCCTATCCCACGCATTGTCAAAGTCACAAAAACGGTGGACCACCACTGAGAAAGAAGCATATGCTATTCACTATGCAGTACAAAAGTTTGACTTTTACGTCAGAGGAACTAAACTCATTATAAGAACTGATCATCAACCTTTGGTTAACTGGCTCACCAAAACACAAGAACAGCCAAAGAAGTTACAGACATGGGCAATGAATTTACAGTCCTACGACACCACTATCGAACATATCCCAGGCGAAATGAACACCTGTGCAGACCTCTTATCCAGGATTAAATATGATGATGAAACTGAAGTGAAAACAAATAGAGTCAAAAATGATGGCACATCCTCAGAGATTGACGATAATGCTAAAGAAATTAATGAAATTACTTCATCAAGTCGAAGAAGTACCTCAGATTCCGCCACTCAAGTAGAAGAAGAAAGCCAAGAGATGTTTGACATGAGAGTAGAACAAGCGAAAGATGCAGAAATTGTCAAGCTGCTCACATACGTGAAAGAAAACCCAACAAAAAGTAAAGATTTTACAGTACACCCAACGGATGGAATTCTATACTATATTGATCAGAAACAAGAAGGGACACTAAGAAAAGTCATTCCAGCACATCTAGTCCCAGAAGTATTGCTACAGTTTCATGATAACAACGGGCACATGGGAAGAGACAAAACAATTGATGTCATAAAGAAAAGGTATTATTGGCAAACTTTCTACAAGGACATTACAGAATATGTAGCCACCTGTAGAACATGTAAATTGAGAGACATGAAGCCACATTTAATTCCCCTTCAAGAAATGCAACCTTCCCATTACCCCATGCAAACAGTGAGCATTGACTTATCAGGTCCTTACCCACTCACCCAATCAGGCAACAAATACCTCCTGCACATAGTTGACCAATACTCTGTTTGGCCAGAAAGTTACCCACTCAGTGATGCCACATCGCAGTCCATCACGCAAATTTTTTTACAAGAATTCATTCCCAGGCATGGCTGTCCAAAACGAATCATTTCAGACAACGGTAAACAGTTTATAGGTAACCCATTTAAAGCCACCTTACACCAGCTGAATATTGAGCATACTACAACCACTTATTATTGCCCAAATGCAAATGGCAGAAATGAACGCATGCACGCCACCCTACATGATATTATTAGCAAATATATCAAGGGGAACCACCAATACTGGGACCTATACATTAACCAAGCTCTTGAAGCCATCCGAGTAAACGTGAACGATACCACAGGAATGTCACCCTTCTCATGCTATACGGAAGAGAACCAAACTTTCCGTTAGACAACCTACTTCGCCCACAAAGAAAATACATGGGAGAAGACCCCATCGAAATAATCCTTCAAGAAAAGTATAAAGCTCACCAGATTGCACAACGAAATACGCAGAAGGCATTTCACAAGAAACAGAAACAACATGATAAATCAGCCAAGCTACCAACATACAAAATAGGAGACAGAGTATACTACAAGAAACATGTACGCAGTTCAAAATTCGATGACCGATGGTTAGATGGCTACAAAATCATGAAACAAACTACGCCTGTAAACTTCATTATTTGGAATGAAGAGAAACAACACCAAACAAAAGCTCACGTAAAACAAATAAAAATTGATAATCACCGGCCCATTCCGCCTCTGACGACAAATACAAGACCAGTCAGAAAAGCCACCCTAAATTATAATCCATCCAGCACAGATTCGTCTGACATATCAGAGTCAGAGACGACAGACTCTGAATTTTACCAAGACGACCACATACCCAGACCACCCACAGATGAAATACATCGAGCAAGACAACAACGAGACTCGTCCGAAAGCGAAGAAGATATCCCACCACTTGAATTGCGTAATCGACTCCAGGACAGAGACCTGCGCATTAGAAATGAAGAAATAATGCCTCAGACGTCACACGATGACAACAACCAAGCACCTTATATCCACACTCAAACTTACTCCCGCAGTGATAAATCGTCAGCTGATACCTATCACACCCCCAGTTCAGGCAGTTCTAGTTTTAACACTAGTGAAAACCAAACACTGCTATACCACAAGAACAAGATTGCTCGTTCAAAACAATCAGATCCTGAAGAAACTATACCCAAGCAGATTGTTGAACCATATACCAGCGATCTTTATGGAGACGAAACAGAACAAGACAGCATAGCTTTGTCAGACCCCAACGAACATAATGACAGAGAAATGGTAGAATTATACGAACAAGAAACAGACATTGATACAGCTAGTTCTATTGAAACCAGTGATGCGGATAGTACATTATTTGTACCAGTCAGCTCCAGCGTCAAACGCGCCTATAAAACAGAATCTGATGACTCAATCCCTAGCAACAAAATTCCGCGTATACAGCACAACTATATCAGACGAAAGATTCTGAAGAAACGCAATCATGTTCCAAAACCAAGCCGAGAAGTGTTAGCCTCATCTCAACTAGTCAAAAACAACAGTGTGCAAATTACTGTGCCCATTGTAACCGGTGCTAACGTTCAGCACAACCAGGTCAGAAGAAAAATCAAGGCGAAACATATACCTGCCTCAAAACCAACAGATGTTCCAGCCATACAAACCCCTACCACAGTGAAACCATCACCGCAATCAAAAGATGTTAAGCCATCACCGCATTCGTCAATGTCCTCAGTGTCCCAACAATCAGCAAATGCAGTGTCGTCGCCTATCACACCCGTCACCACTGCTACTCAGTATGATGCTCGCCTAAGCAGTCGGGACATTGCAAGGTTAGAGATGGCAGAGAAACTGAAGGAACTACTAAAACTTTGCTGAGACACGCCCCTCAAGTCTTCAATGTACATGCCATCCCATGTACCGTCACCGCGAATGTGCACTTAATTTTTAACAATGTACTAACTCTCCCCATGTACTCTATTTTCAGTCTTGGACAGTTCAAATGACTTGCTTACAGACTAAGATGTCAAAGCCTCACTGAGAAAGTTATTTTTTCCAGCCTTAGAATAATGATGCCCAGAAAGAAATCAAGACCAGCCCACGGAGGATTCTAGTTAGACATTTTATTTGGATTATTGAAATAAAGATGACACAGATGATACAATGTTCTTTGTTTACAGACACCCTTATTAGTCAGACAGTTTTTGATATTCAGAATGTTACACAACTTTACCTATAACACATGTGTCATACTATTCTGTTGTAACATTGATCTCTACTTTTGAAACGAATCATATTCCATGTTTCATTCACCAGACTTCTTGTCCTTGCAGATCCAGAGTCCTGTATTTTCATGCAGACACTGTACACCAGTAGTTTTGTTTTCTTACCCCATACTAATATTTCTTTGATCTATATTATGCTAAACTCCTTTATATCTATCACCTTGATCAATCATACTGTTCATACTATGACATCTCTCAACAGCACATAATTCATACCCAAAACTAGTATTGTAGGTTATGCTATTTTTCTCCACAGGATTATTTCAAATGTACATTATTATTTTAGACCCAGATGTATATTAGTACTGTCAAAAATTTTACTGCCTATCACAAATACCCCAATGACATTTGCGCATGCTGAATTTCTGCAAATGAAGAATCCCTTGAGAGCATTAGTATATGCTAACCCCAGATTGAACAAATTGCACCTATTTGTTGATGATGCCTTTGCCCATGTTAAAGAAATAGCATTTGCACATGCTGACCTAGCAAATGAAATACCCCATTACCGCATGATAACCACTAATGACACATGAGATGAAGAAGCAACAGGTTATGTATGATGAAGATGACATTTTATATTAAGGTGAAACTTTATGTTGTCACAGCTGAGATTTTGTTGAAATGTTGATGCACAAAATCCCCCACATTAACATTGGAGGAGGAATAATCTTAGTCTTTCGTGGTTACGAGATAAGACAAGGATATAATAGAATATTTGATGAATACCATGGAACAAATCAGAGCAGATGATTGTTGCACATATGAGGACCATATTTGAAGTCATTATTGAAGGATTATCAGTAGACAAGAGACATAAATGAATTATGATAATCCCATGGAACCACAGGTACTAAGGAAACAAAATGGAGATTAAATAATGGAGAAAAAAAAAATAATGACTGAATAATTGCTACACCCAGAGGTAAAGGAAATAGAGATACATCCGCATTTTTGGAGAAGATATCTTTTTTTTTTTTTGATTTTTGCTCATTGCCTTTGTAATATGAACATTGTTGTATAACAAATGACTATTCCTTATCACGAATTACAGAATGTTGTAAGATAGTTAGAATAAATTGACAATGTACTATACTCATAACATACCCAGAATTACAGGAGAGAAAATAAATAAATGGTTGATGAAATTGGACATACTGAGATTTGCTCACCCCGAGGATATTGGATAAGAAAATAACGTTATCCCAAGGACAGACATGTCACAGATATAGTACATGGACAATTAATAAGGATATATTTCCAGTACAGAATAAGAGGAATAGGAAGGATCCACATTTTAAAATATTGGAGCACCATGAGCGATGAATTGGACTTATAAAGGAAATGGAAATGGTACACTGTATGCAAGGATAACCAGAAATAATACGGTTAAATAGTAGTCAGAGTGCAAGGAACTTTGTCTTATAAGAATATTGTAGATTCCTCACGATCAATTGAATATTTTTTCTTCCTTTCTATGTCACATTTTTTGAGTGATGACCCCAAAATTTTTTTTTCATCTCATATTGTCAAAAGTTCTTACATCTCAGTTAAATGTTTCCATAAATAATTGTTTGATGTGTTTTGCATAAATGTATTGCTAGATAAGGTACATAGGGAGTTACTAAGGATGAATTCTCAAGATAACAGGAGGACTAGAATAGATACAATGATATTGGTACACCATAAATGATACATTGGTGTTATGAAAAAAAAAAAAAAGGAGACAAATATAAATTGTATACAAGGATGCCTCGAGAGTGACAACATGGATACATATTGTCAAAAGTATAAGCAGTTGTCTTAAAAGAGAAAATAAAGTAATACGGAACCCAATGTAGAAAATTCATGATGATTTGGAAACTATATTTTTCTTTTCCCTTATATTTCATAAAATGATAGTAACACATTCGTCTGTTGGTTGCTGAATAATTTGATGTTTGAAAATTGATGTATGGTAAGTCAAAGAAGATCGTTGAAGAATAAATATATATATAAAATAATATTTCTAGGGAAGAGTTCACAAAAAAAAAAAAAAAAAAAATACTGTATTGACAGAAAAGAAGGAATGATTAGAAATAACTGACTAATGGACAGGATCACCACCAGACGTACGGATATTAGAGACAAACATCACATATTTTTGAAGAAAAAAAAAAATGTAATATAGAACATTTTCTACAGTGACGGACTTAGAACGAGTTTATACACTTACCATTTGGAAAATGTCTATAACAAGGAAACATACAAATAAATAAATAAGGATAAGCCATGAGGTTTTAATGCTTTTATTGTGAAAAATGATTACTTATAAAAATGATGCTGGTTGTATTATCGTATGATAAATATGCATATTATGTTTAGAGATGTTTTCTACATGTAATAATGAGCAAGTGGCTCATTCACTAGAAAAAAAAAAAAAAGATTTTTTTTAGTACTTGCAGGCTTTTAATATGGAGCAAATAACAGTACAGAAAAGAGATAACACCCCCACCACATCCAAGAGAATGTAATCAACTATATTTTTGAATGAAATGTAATAAATTATGATAATCCAGCCAAGTTCTGCAAATAAGATAGTTTATTGTTCATTCCCCAGTGTTGCCACTCGTCACATTTTTTTTAGTGATGACCTTATGAGTGTTTTGCAGATTTTGTTAGGCAGTGTTGCCAATTTGTAAATTTGGTGAAAAATATTATGATGTGATGAATAAGTTACACTTTTTGAAGTTGATGTCCACTACTAGTTTTTTTTACATAGCAGACGACCTCATATAGACATAGGACCCCAGTATAGGAATTAAATTAAATTTTTTTGGAAATATTTTTGGACTTAGAAAAATTTTTGAACTTTAAATTTTTCTGAAAATTTTTTTGAACTTAGAAATTTTTGGGGATGGATTTTTGTTATTGATAGTACTCAAATGTCTCCCTACGGGATACATATGCAGGGCCCCGGGATCTGTATGTAACCGCGTATACCGTAAGTTTTCAGATACAGGCTATATTAACATATAAAATAAATTTTTATAGAAACAGAAGATTAAAAAAGTCTTGGCGCAGATGTTTAATTAAACCAGGTTAGCTTCGAAAAGCCACGCATTAATTAGGGTAGCTTCGCTTACGCCAAGCATTGGTCACGTGATTTTCCCACCAATGGTTAGGCTCAGTCTTTCTTTCCCCGGAATGAAAAAGAGACGAAGCCATTTTTTTTAGATCAGTAATGAATTTAGAGCGGTGGAGACAAGACGTAATTCTCTTTGCTCAGTGATATTCTATAGAGGAGATTGACTTCGCACAATTAATGCAACTGTGTAACTTCGAAATGTGGAATGTGATGATTTGTGAATTCACGAGAAACGTAAGTAGTGCTAAGAATTGCATGCAATAACTGTTAGAGCCCACAGTCATAACTGAAACGGAGCTACGCTCGAAAACTGGGTAAAGAATTGTAAACCCAGGCATATATCTGAACCTTTTACCAAGAATGAAGGTTCTTAAGCTGAGAGAAAGTCAAACTAAGGAATACTAATGAATAAGAGAAAGTTTGGCTCTTCATTGAAATGAAGAGATAAGAAAAACGTGAAATCTAGACCACATTAACAAATAAACGAAGGAACACTAGAAGGATAGAGGAGCCACGCCATGTTTTAGCAACTTGAAAAGATTACGAGATGCAATAAGGAATATTGCATCATTAAAATAATGCATTGACTTTTTATGCTTGTTTATTAAATGTCAACATGCTATTATGCAAATTTGGTGTGGTTACCATTTGACTTAACCCAGTTCTTGTTGGAAATTGAATAAACATTTGTTTCATTGAACACAAATGCTGTTGACGAATCATATGTTTGCAGTTAGCCATCATACCAATTATTAAAGGATCATGCCAAAGCTAATCGTTGCAGGTGCAACACAAATAATAACCATATGCTCTAAAAATAAAACATCATAGAGGATTGTCCCCGAACCTGGTAAATTCCTGTAAGTCTGTAGAGAGAAATCATCACCTCTAGCAGGCTAGCTAGTAATCAAAATCTAATACTCTCGAGTTAAACAGCAACCCCCACTACCCTGCCCGGCCACACAAATATCATCAATATACGTAATTATGTCATCACGCTCAGAGAAAATCTTTCGCATCATGCGACTGAAAGAAAAAAGCTGTAGTAATATTAATATACATGATGTTCCTACATGAAAAGGAAGAATCATATAGTAAAAAGACAATGGCAAAAAGGAAAACAAGCAGCCAAACATACAGTTTCTGAACTTGTCCTCCAGGAGATACCTGAAAGAAGGATGATAGAAGAACAATGTGCACAAGAACGCATTAAAATATGTGTGCTGCTGAAAGATGCATCAATTGCACATCAAGACAATAATCTTGAAAGTAAGTTCCGTTGTCACGATCGACAACCATGCGTGCATCCACATTTGAGTAAAAATAAATAAGTGCCTCCCTATCCTTGAAACTGTTGATAAGTAAAAGACAGGCATATTTTATGTCATCCGTGAACAGGAAAAAGTCACCCAGTGCCTGTCATGTAGTGCCTGGTGGGAGATTTCGCACTAGAACGGTGCGTGAGTATGCACTATTGCCTCGACAAAGCACCCCATTTTCACGAAACTGTGAGAAGGGGTGGTAAGCACCCTTAGTCAAATGAGAAACATGGTCATTTATCTCTCTCATGGATGTCATATCTTTATTATATGATGTATCATACTGTTTGAACTGAGTATGATACCTATCGAGCCTGTAGGTTTGGAGCTTGTCGTAGAAGACAGCTTAATAGGCATAGTTAAACTTTTTTTTTCAGATGTATTGGTATTAGTTTGACCATGTAAGTTTTTACTATCTTTATCATCAACCTTACGTGTATCACCACGACTCTTATTAGTAAATTTTGTGTCACCTTTGACAACCTCATCTGCACTCATAAGAGTAGATGTACTGTGAGCATGTCTCCATGACTTACTCCCAGAGGAGGCAGTATTGTTTCGATTGGAAACACTGACATCAGAGTGATGTCGAGGGAAGTTGTAACTGACTCGATATGAGATTTTTAATTTTTCAGGTCGTGCCGACCTGTTTGTATCACATTTAGTACCACTTTCATGTTGTTCAATAGGTTTTTTCATAACTAATGTGTGACAGTATATTTTTGTGTAACACAACATCCAGCAAACCATCAACCCTCTTTCTTAATTTAGCAATGTCCAAATCCTTGAGTGAAATTTCTTCACTCTGCCTCTGATTTACCTCTTCAAGGTTTTCATTTTTACTCCTCTCCTCTATGAGTAATGCCTCAAAGTTAGTCAACTTATTATGAGTCAAATTTTTTTGTTGACTTTGAAGGCATCTGAGTTCGTGATTTTCAAGTTCAAGTGCTGCCACTTTATTCTCCAACTGACTCCAAGAACATTTAATGTCCCGGTCTGTCACTTCTTTCATATCAACCTTTAATCTCAAAAGAGAAACATCAGATGTCAGTTCTTGAATCTGCGCCACCTGTGCATGACAGGCTGTCTTCAACGCTGTATTAAGCTTATCAAGTTCACCCCTGACATTCTTTTCTAAGTTAAGCAATTTTTTTAATGAGCTTACCTCATCCTCTAGCTCTTTTTTCTCCTCCTCAAGTTTATATTGTCTTTGTTGCGTCTTTTTTGGGTCCTTAACAGTAGTAAAGTAGACATGAGTCTGACTTCTGTTAAGAGGGTACGCATCAACTAATATGGTAAGAATATATTTGTAAATTAAATTCATCGCGCACGGAAGCGCACATGTTTGTGCATAAGTATTTTCGCGTTTTGTTGCTAAACAGTAGATGACGTAGTGACCTCAGAGAGAGATGGCTGGTATGAAAGTCAGACATTGGTCTGTTCGTTTAAAACCCATATGGCGGGTTATTGATTGGTAAAGTCAATTGTACACGGCCTTCCAGACGGAAGCCATCGCCGTGAAGAGTTGACCGTAAGTTCATTTATAATAATGTAAATTTATTCTACGTCTTTTCGTCATACTGCATATGGTCAGTACATTCCATGGGAATGTTGACCCTTTATTTGGATGTATTGAAATGGATAATATATACTACTCGTCAAAAGTCAAGGGCCACCCTATTATTTTCAATACACTTTTATATAAGCGCATAGAATGATTAAATGAAGGACGTTTTTAGTAAAAATGGGTGCAATATCTTCCTCTGACAGCCCTCTATGCACGTTAAGCATAAAAACAACTCACCGACAACCATGGTGATCACGTGCAATTTGGTTTGCTGACCATAAATTCACATTTTTAATCTGTTTTTTCAAACTTCCGTACAACCAAACAGGTGAAGTAATCGTGCTGATTGACATTCCACGTGCAATGGCGACTTTTCGTGAACAGAGTTCACTCTTAATTTGTTTTACAACCAGCAGACTTAGGGTAGTTTCATCACTTGCAAAAACCATGCCACCGAGAAGAAGTCTTGACACCTTACAAAGAATTAGGGCTATAGCGTGGGTTGAAAGTGGAGGTTGCTAGACGGCTTGCAGTGTCACACTCTACTATCCAAAGAATTTTGGAGAGATTTCAGGCCACAGGAAGTGTGGAGGATCGCCGCCGGCCAGGTCGCCCTAGATGCACCAATAGACATGATGACCGGTACCACTTGTTGTCAGTCCTGCGCCATCGAACAGTGACTTGTTCCACTCTAAGATGTCAGCTGAGACAAACTGTAAACGTTAATGTCAGTCAAAGCACCATTCGCAGACGTTTACATGAATTTGGACTGGCTGCTCGACGTCCTGCAGTCAGAATCCCTCTTACTCCTGCTCATCGCAGAGCCCGTGTTGCTTGGTGTCGCGAGCACATCCGATGGACAATGCAACAATGGAGTCAAGTTCTCTCCACTGATGAATCTCGCTTCACTGTGTCATTCAATGATGGCAGGATTCGAGTTTGGAGACGACCAGGAGAGCGATTTACTGATGACACAATTCGAGAGGTGGATCGTTATGGTAGGGGCGCTGTCATTGTCTGGGGAGGCTTCTACAGACACGGCAGGACCCCACTCTACATCATCCAAGGCAGCTTGACCGGCCCAAGATACCAGAACGAAATCTTGAGACCAATTGTTCAGCCTGCTCTGGAGGCCCTGCCATCAATGGTACCTATACCTTGTAGCGGTATGGCAGCTTGCGTACCCTGACAATCCCCAGAGCTATGCCAGTGGGAGTTTTACTCCTGGTAGGTTCAACCAAGCTGGACTGGTCTGTGTAGGTAGGGGTCAGACAAAAGCTGGTACCCTGGTCCTCAAGGTTGGGGGTTTTAGCATAGGGCTGACACCCCTGTCTATGTAAAAAAAAAATAATGAAGTTACGGAAACAACATCAAATGAACAAACTTTGCTGCGGGATGGACATTCGGAGTCTGTGGCTCGTATGACTGTCAGTGGTGAAAGCCGAAAGGAAGCCACTGACATGAAAATGGATGTCCTGACCGCAAAACAGGATACAAGAATAGGATTTTGGAATGTCAGGACAATGTACGAGACAGGTAAACTAAGACAGGTCATGGCAGAAATGAGAAACTATAGGTTACACATCCTGGGGATAAGCGAGAGCAGATGGACAGGGGCAGGAAAAGTCAAAACAGCAACAGGGAGAAACAGTACTTTACTCTGGAAGAGAGGATGGACAGCACAGTGAAGGCGTAGCCATTATTCTACAGAAAGGGATAGAAAGGACATTACTGGAATGGAAACCCATCAACAACAGACTGATACGATTGAGATTGAGAGGGAGATTCACCAACACTACAATAATACAATGCTACGCACCAACGAATGATAGCGATGAGAAGGTCAAGGATGAATTCTATCAACAACTGCAGAAAGAAATGGAGGACACACCTAGATATGATCTTGTTATAGTAATGGGAGACCTCAATGCGAAAGTTGGTACACACAATACATATAATGAAAGAACAATGGGGAAATGCGGCAGCGGAATAGCAAACGAAAATGGGGATAAGCTAATAAGTTTCTGTAGCATTAACAACCTGGTCATTGGTGGAACACTTTTCCCACATAAGGAAATTCACAAGTTAACATGGGAATCACCAAATGGTCGGGACAGAAACCAGATAGACCACATCATGGTTAACGGTAGATGGAGACATGCATTACAAGATGTGAAGGTAAGAAGAGGTGCAGATGTGGGAAGCGATCACCATTTAGTAGTAGCAAAACTGAAAGTGAAACTAAGAAGGGCTGGACCAACTGTAACTACACAGAAAAGGTTTGACATCAGCAAATTGAAGGACCCCCTTACCAGAAAAGCTTTTGCGGCCGACATTAAGAAACGATATCAATTTGCCAAAAGCCAGGAAAAGACATTGACTGATGATATAGACCAGAATTTCAACACCATTTCAACAATATATAAGGAAAGTAGCAAATCATGCTTAGGACTCCAGGAAAGGAAGAAGCAAGACTGGATAACACCAGAAACACTAAACACCATAAAGATGAGAAAGGAAATGAAAAGAAAGAAAACAGAAGCGAAGTCCCCCAGGTTAAAGCAACTATATAGCGAACAGTACAGTCAACTGGACAGGGAAGTTAAACGCCAAACCCGAGCCAATTAAGGAATTTCCTAGACGATCTTGCAAAACAGGCAGAAGAGGCAGCACTGAGAAATGAACAAAGCACAGTATACAAAATAACTAAATTCATCAGCGGAAAACAACGTGCAAACAATATTACATTAGTAAGAGATAAGCAAGGAAATCTCATCAAGACAGTAGAGGGACAGGAAACAAGATGGGCAGAGCACTTCAGAGAAACTCTGAACAAGGAAATACCAGAGACACAAATGAATGTTCCTGAGGCTGAAAACGATCTAGATGTAAATACAGACATTCCACGAAAAGAAGAAATCATCACAGCAATCAAAGGGTTAAAGAACGGTAAAGCTCCGGGCCATGATAACTTAAATGCAGAGCTATTTAAGACAGACCCTGAGCTAGCAGCAGAACTATTAGAACCACTATTTGCACAAGTGTGGAAAACGGGGACAACACCATCAGAGTGGAACAAAGGAATAATTGTCAAATTGCCCAAGAAGGGAGATCTTTCAGACTGCAATAATTGGAGAGGAATCACTCTTCTCTCAGTTCCCAGCAAAATACTAGGCAGGATAATTATACAGAGAATTTCAAAGGCAGTAGACTACAAACTGAGGAAAGAACAAGCAGGATTTAGAAAGAACAGAAGATGTGTAGACCATATATTCACTCTCAGGAACATTATAGAGCAGTGCTCAGAATGGCAAAGACAGCTTTACATAAATTTTGTTGATTTTGAAAAGGCTTTTGACAGCATACATAGGGACAGTTTATGGAAAATACTGAGGGCTTATGGAATTCCAAGCTGCATAGTGTCAATCATAAAAAGCCTCTATGCCAAATTTACGTGTAGTGTTGGGCAGAGCAACCTAACCTTCGAGGTGAAGACAGGAGTACGACAGGGATGCCCCTTATCAACCACTCTATTTTTAACAGTCATAGACTGGGTGATGCGCCAGACAACAGAGGGCAGTCCAAGAGGAATAAGATGGACTACATTTTCAACATTGGAAGATCTGGAATATGCAGATGACATTGCATTGCTGGCACATTCACATCAACACATCCAGGAAAAAACGGATAGACTTAATAAATTTAGCCAGCAGGTGGGCTTGAACATCAATTTAAAGAAGTCTGAGGTCATGACGCTCAATGTGAGCAACCCTGAGCCCATATCAGTAAGGAATCAGCAACTGGTACAGACAGATACCTTCACATACCTAGGAAGCATAGTAACACGAGACGGTGGGGCAGGCAAAGACATCAACATCAGAATGAATAAGGCAAGAACAGCCTTCTTTAGCCTAAATAACATCTGGAAGTCCTCCCAATACAGCACAAGCACAAAATTAAGATTATACCAGAGTTGCGTGCTTTCTGTGCTTCTCTATGGTGCGGAATGCTGGAGAGTCACAGAGAAGGAAATGTCAAAATTGTCCTCTTTTCACACAACATGCCTAAGAAAAATTCACCGAATCTTTTGGCCGAATACCATCACCAACCAAGATCTGCTTACTCGTAGCAAGCAAGAGGACATGCATACCATCATAGCTGGCAAACGCTGGGGCTGGGTTGGTCATGTCCTCAGAAGAGACCCCGATGCCATCACAAGAACAGCTATGCTTTGGACCCCTGAAGGAAAGCGAAAGAGAGGCCGACCAAAAACAACTTGGCGGAGGACTGTGGAGGCTGAGATGCAAAGAATGAACCAGAGTTGGGGCACTGTACGAAGGATGGCCACCGACCGTGCAAAGTGGAATCAATTTGTTGTTGCCCTACAAGACGCCACTAGGCGTGATGGCCACTGACTGCTTTGACGGTCGGTGGTTAAGGATCGAAGAAGAAGAAGCTCTGGAGGCCATAGGTGGTAATGCCATCCTCCAAGATGATAACGCTCGACCCCATCGAGCTCGTGTGGTGACTGAGTGTATCCAGCAACATGGGATCATCAGGATGGCGTGGCCAGCTCATTCACCTGACCTTTCTCCGATTGAGCACCTCTGGGATGTCCTTGGTCGAAGATTGTCAACAAATTACCCCCTGCCAATGGATGTTGCACAGCTGACTGCATTTCTGCTTCAGGAATGGCAGGCTGTTCCTCAGGATACTCTACGGACCCTTGTGGACTCGATGCGTCTACGCTGTCTTGAATGCCTTGCTGCAAACGGTGGTCATACCCGATTTTGAAATGTCTATTTGTCCAATATCTATTGTGTGACTTTTGAAAAGGTGGGTGACACACTTCACAGCTTCATTGCGTTTGAATGTGTGTTTCCATTTCTTTACGTGACATGTCAATTTGGTATTCAATAAATGCCGTTTTGACTGACACCAACTACGTTTATATCAGATTTGTTTTATGGTTTCAACCAAGGTTTTTTTAAGTGGCCCTTGACTTTTGACGAGTAGTATATAAAGCGAAAGAGATGAAAACAAATAAGGAGGTCCTAGAAAATCTAGGTATGAAAATAGAACTCATGAGGGAGGTCAAAGTTCGGCAGTTAAAATACTTTGGCCCCATAAAAAGGCATAACACCTTGCAAAAGACCATAACAGAAGGGAGAGTTGAAGGCAAACGTGCAAGGGGAAGACAACGCTATAAGTGGGAAGATAACATCAAGAGATGGACAGGAAAGAGTCTATCAGAGTGCACCACCAAGACAAGAGACAGAAGACGTTGGAGATCCATTACAGCCAACCTTCGTTGTGGAGATGGCAACTGATGATGATGATATAAAGCGAAGTCATCCAGCCTATTATTTTGAAGAAATTGTATTACTGTTAAGTCATATTTTTATTAATGGGAGTTAAGTGTTAAAGACTCATATGGACGGGTCGGACTTTTGTTACACACGCTGGTAAGCACGCTTTTAGTGATGAGATGATTTTTTTCAGTTAAGGGCTTTGTGCTCTGTAATTTTTGAACATAGCTCAATCTGAGTCTGTGTCAGTCTTTTTTAAAAATAAGATAAAGAAAGTTTTCGAATATTCTTAGTGTTAGTTTGGGGAAGAGACGGTTGAGCTGAATTATAGTCTCACGCGGTTAGTTCGCGTATGGGTGATTTTTTACTGAGTTGTACGGAGAGAGGAAAATCTCGAGACAGTGCGTTTCTGGCAGGGCTTCGGGATGGTGATTATCCCATCTCGCTAGTGTGTTCCAGTGGGTCCTTTTTTGTAAAGGAGAATATGTGATAAGTACAGAATATATATATTATCGAAGTGAAGATAAAGAGATATTTACGGGAATGTTTTTCTCCCGGTGTATTTGTCATACAAAGCCTTGGATTGCATGGGCTTATTGTTGTACTGCATTTTGTTGTTCAAAGCTTGGATTATGATGGATTATTGATGTACTGCGTTTGTTACTCACGCCTTGGATTATGATGGCTTATTGTCGCACTGCATTTGTGTTCAAAGCCTTGGATTTACTATGCTGGCTTGTTTATGTATAGTACTGATTATTCAAAACCTTGGAGTAGGTCAACTCAAGTTATGTTATTATGAACCGTGATGTATGCAGTCCCTGTTTACGGATATTTGGATTTACTCCCCCGATGCTGTATGTTTATGCGGTGAACTATTTATGCCATGATGTCTACGTCACTGTGTCGGTAATAAACTGTGTATAACGTTATCAGTCGTTCCAACATTTCCTGACTCTTACGTTTACTGTGGTGTGTGGTTCCAGTCTGTGTCGGTATGCCAGAACCCTTTGCATTCGCGTATGTTGACATCTACATATTCACACACCTGTCGGCCATTCGTAAGCCCGACCTATGCTGATTGTCATTCATCAGCGATTACATTAACAGTTTCCTCCTACCCCACTTACGTATCCGCAACATAAAGTGGTGAGCCAGTTCTTTGGTGTGCCATATCAACTATAGAAGGAGATTTGCAAACACGCTCAACAGCATCCTAGAGGATATCTACTAACAGAAGATTTTTGCGATGTCAAGTCCCACAAGATTTACAGTGTTGACAGTGCAATTTTGTGTGAGCAAGTATTTCAAGTAGACGTCATCTGTGTGTAAACTGTACCACTGTTCGTTGTGATTGAGCTTTCCTCAGAGCTTACACTATTATATTCCTTCTTCTATGTTATATGTTCTATGTTTAAGCAGGTTTGGTTGGGTTGGTGACTTACGTTAGGATACATCCCAGTTCACCCAGGGCCTACGTAAGCGTTCTTTAGGGACACTTTTGCAGACTTCCCTCAGTTTAATTCCAGCTCATGGTAGCTGTAGGATTTTGAGTCCACTGTGTTTGGTTGTCTGTGACAACTGATTCTTTAGCTGTGTCGTCAAGTTCTTTCACTGTTGTTATCGTCTTACTTTCTTATACGTATCTTATTTTGGTGATCCATTTTGTTTGTAAACGTCCGTCTCAATCTGCCTATCGTTTATTTATATACACATTTTTTGTTTATACACTGTGTTGTTATTTGTCTGGTTATTCTATTCGCAGCTGTCATTGCAAGCTTTGCAATATTTCTTATCTTTATTTCCGCTTTCTGACTTTATTTGATTCTTGCGAACGTGGTCATTTGTCATTTATATCTTGTCTTTGTCACTGTTGTTTACGTTTTCTATTTTTCTCATAATCGGATAATATTGTAATGCATATTTTATAAGTAATTAATAACATTATTAATAGTTGGAAAGGTAATTATACAAGTTCTTAAGCAAGGACTTGCTACCCACTGAGTTGGGATAAAGTGAGTTTCTCCAGTATACTTACATAAGGGATATATCTTATAAAATTGGACATAATGTCTAGTTTAGATTATTTCATTAAACAAGGGAAATCCCTTGGTATGACTACTGAGGAAGTAAAAGAATTCGCACGTGTCGAATATGACAAGGCTCAGAAGTTCGAAGAGAGAAAACTTCAACTGGAAATTTAAAAACAGAAAATGGAGGCTGAAGATAGGAGATTGCAGATGCAGGCAGAAGAGAGAAAATTTCAGATGGAAATTGAAAAACAGAAAATGGAGGCTGAAGATAAGAAATTGCAAATGCAGGCAGAGGAAAGAAAACTTCAGTTGGAAAATGAAAAAATTCAACAGCAAATGCAAATTGAAGAGAAAAAAAATTCAACAGCAAATGCAAATGGAAGAGAGGAAACTTCAGATGCAAGCTGAAGAAAATATGAGGCTGCACGAAGAAAGGTGTTGTCTATGGAGCTGGAGAGAATGAAGGTGGTGAATGGTGTTAACGCACACAATTCTACAGACACTCAACCTACTTCTCATAAGACAAAAAGTCATTCTTATAAGCTCGAATTGCCTGTTTTTAAACCTAACTCTGACGATGTCGTATTTTACCTAAATAGATTTGAACTTACATGTGAATCTCAGAAAGTAGACAAGTCAAAATATTGTGCTCGACTTATGCAACTACTTTCGGGTGAAGCTATAATTGTTGTAAGTATGTTGGAGGGGCCCGACAAAAGTAACTATGATACTGTCAGGGCTGTCGTGTTAAGGAAATACCAACTTGAGGAAGATGGTTATCGTCTGCGCTTTAAGTCTCTATTACAAGAGACTGGGGAAGATTTTTCAGAGTTCATAGCAAATATACGTCTTACGTTCTCACGTTGGGTAGAGCTCTCAAAAATTGAACAAACATATGAAGCCTTCATGGACTTGTTACTTCGTGACAAAGTCATGTCGTCTCTAAACACTTCTTTTCTTTCTTTTCTACATGAGCGAAAGCCTACAAACTTGAAAGATATGGAACAATACTGTCGCCAATACGTCACGGCACACCCAAATGTGACTGTTAGCCACTCTCAAGTCAGAGAGGGTTTACCCGTGGCTTCAGCAATACCATATGGTCCTAATTTGCACCGTAGATCTCAAAGTGCTGATCGCAATTTTGGTAGGAGAGATAATCGTGATTGTAGACAGTATCAAGGGGGTCCATCACGTAGTAATTCTCCTTCTCCAAGAAACTGGAGACAATTTAACGGACCTCAACATTTTGGTTCCATTAATTATGGAAATTTTGGAAGGGGTAACTACACTAGAAATTATCAACCTTACAATAATTTTTCTTGGAGACAACAAAATCCATCTAATAGGTATTTTGATCAAAGGGGGAATAGTAATCGCAACAATGCTAACTGGGGTTCAAATCAGAACAATAGTTTCAATAGAGCGAATAACAATGCTCCCAATAGAGATAAAAGCGGTGATAGATCTCGATATGACGGTAAATCTCCAAATGATAGATCGCATCGCCATGCTAACTCTGCTCAACAGGAACCCCAGGTTATTGATAATCAAGGTAACAATAATAATAGTGTCTCTAGTGCTACTGCTTGCTCTGCTTTCGATTTCGAGAGAGCATCTCAGTGCCCGGAGTGCACAACTTTGTTCCAGCCTACAGCGGTGACTACCTTGAGTTGCGGTCATCCTCTACCCACTCTTCCTGCCTTAGCTGCGCATGACGGAAGAGGGTCTCTTACCCTACATAAAGGATTAGTAAATAATAATCCAGTCTCAGTACTTTTTTATTCGGGATGCACAACTGTTGGGATTAGACAGTCTCTAGTTCATCCATCTTGCGCAACGGGTAATATGGTGAAATGTGGGACATTCGGTGGGACAGTTGAGACTTTTCCGACTGCCATAGTCCACATAGCCACACTGTTTTTCACTGGTTATATACACGCATGTATGCTCAGAGCGCCTATCGCTGACCTTACTGTCGGACAGATACATGGTATAAAGGTGTGTACGCCGGTACAAATTGCTGCTTGGGAACGGCAACATAACCTTACTGCTTTCACACTAACAACTATGCCAAAATCTTTTCACCAGGTACATTCTGCTAACGTGATACATTCTGCTAATTTCGTGAAATCTTGCAGTATTGATGATACGATTGTTCATCATACTAATTTTGGGGCTTCTTTTAGCCCAGTTCGACATACGTCGTTACTCTAACTTTGATTCTTCTTTAAGTACAATTACAGAAGAAGATCCTTCAGTTTTGTCTGATACACACACTGACTTTATAGTTACGACTGAATCTACATCCAGTCACGTTGATTGCAAATTCTTTGCTGCAATGACTAGTGTTTTCTTTGCTACATGTACGGACTTAGTTGTTAGTACATATCTGTACCTTTTGAGTTTCTTTAGCTTTCTTGCTGGACCGGTTAGCTCAGTGTCTTCGTCTTTTACGACTTTTTGTCGTACTTACAGCTTTTCTTTTAAACTTCGGCGTAGGTCCAAGTTTACTACTGTCTGTTTTTGCATCTTTATTGTATGCTTCGTGTTTTTTTTCTTTGCCCGGTACACAGGCTATGACTTCAGTTCAGCCTTTGAGATGTACGCATTTGTCAATTGCATTTCCTTTGTCTTGCGCAAAATCTCAGATTGTCAGCCATAATTACACTCTTGGTCATCATTACACTCAACATGACGTTAGTATCATTTGTATATTCACGACTTTTCTCTACATCACTACATGCTTCTATTTTTCTCAGATACTTTTATGACCCTGTTTAATTAAGGATTCTAGTTAGACTGTGTTACTTTCTCTGTTACCTTTTCACGTGTAACGGAGGAAGGTTTGATTAACATCTTACAGTGGTCAGAAGTTTACACAGCCACATTTGAAAGGTTAAATTTGAAGTTAATTGTTGCCTTTCATAAAATCCTACCGTTATTAAAATAGTGATTTTCATTTATGTTTTTCACAGTGCACCATTTCATTCCCATATTATTCTTATACTACTGTGTTTTGATAGAGTTGAGCGGGTGACGATTGTAATGATGATACTATTGTTAATTAACTTATCATTACGAGACATTTCGGTATTGTACATTTTTTGAAGAAAAAAATGAAGACAAGAGAAAAGGGGTTTTTTTTTCTGACATTGTAATGTTTTTTCTTTACCCAGCGCTTAGTTGTGCGTCAGTGGTAACGATTTATAACAGTGTTATTAATTTTTTTTTGTGAAGTCCATAATAATTCATTATTAGTACCGTATAAGTGTATTATCTAGTTAAATTGCCTATTATGCTATATTTAGATTGTGGCTTCCTTTTTTATGTTTTTTATATATACATTGCCTTTCTGTTCTATGCTGTTTTGTCATAATTGTATTTATTTTACATGCAATGCATTGTTTAATTTAAAATGTTATCAGGATGTATCATTATCTTCTTTTTCTATACATATCTTTCCTTTCTTTCTTTGGTGGGCATTCTTCATTTCATTTCATCTGGGAGCCGCGCTAGCGTAGTGGTTACAACACCGCTCTGGCGACCGGGTGATCCAGGATCAAACCCAGGCGACGGCATTTGAGGATTTTTTGTCGACCGGGAATTGGACTGGATTAACTCGAGACCTAACGAGGACATTTTAAGGAGTGTCGTCGACCAGGGATTGGCGGTTCCTGAGCCGACCCAGCTCTAATGGGTACCTCCGAAATCGGCGAGTATCTGCCTGAATGGCGAGGGACACCTGTCTCTGCACACGAAAAGGAATACTCACGTAAAATCAATGTCAGGTTAGACATTAACAATAACCTGAGATTTCGCCTCGAGTATTAGCGGGCGTAAAAAAAAAAAAAAAAAAAATTTCATCTTTTCTTTTTGCTTTCTACTTTATTGGTTCATATTTTGTTTATGCTTGCATACTTCATCTATGTCTGCATTTGATTCTATTTACATACTTCTTCTTCATACTCTACTCATACTTCCATCCTTTTATTGCTAGGTTAATTATATGACTTAACATAATGTAATTCTTTGTTGTAGATATTAGTATTCCATCGACCTCACATTTTTGTTCGATGTAATTTTCCAAAAAAAAATGATGATATCATTTTTTCCCCTGGGGTCGGTGTACTCTGTTAAGTCATATTTTTTGTTAATGGGAGTTAAGTGTTAAAGACTCATATGGACAGGACGGATTTTTGTTACACACGCTAGTAAGCACGCTTTTAGTGATGAGATGATTTTTTTTCAGTTGGGGGCTTTGTGCTCTGTAATTTTTTAACATAGCTCAATCTGAGTCTGTGTCAGTCTTTTCTAAAAAATAAGATAAAGAATGTTTTCGAATATTCTTAGTGTTAGTTTGGGGAAGAGACGGTTGAGCTGAACTGTAGTCTCACGCGGTTAGTTCGCGTATGGGTGATTTTTTACTGAGTTGTACGGAGAGAGGAAAATCTCGAGACAGTGCGTTTCTGGCCGGGCTTCGGGATGGTGACTATCCCATCTCGCTAGTGTGTTCCAGTGGGTCCTTTTTTGTAAAGGAGAATATGTGATAAGGACAGAATATATATATTATCGAAGTGAAGATATAGAGATATTTACGGGAATGTATTTCTCCTGGTTTTTTTTTTTCTTTTTTTTTTTTTTTCGTACGCCCGCTAATACTCGAGGCGAAATCTCAGGTTATTATTAATGTCTAACCTGACATTGATTTTACGTGAGTATTCCTTTTCTTGTACAGAGACAGGTGTCCCTCGCCATTCAGGCAGATACTCGCCGATTTCGGAGGTACCCATTAGAGCTGTGTCGGCTCAGGAGCCGCCAATCCCTGGTCGACGACACTTCTTCAAATGTCCTCGCCAGGTCTCGAGTTAATCCAATCCAATTCCCGGTCGACGAAAAATCCTCAAATGCCGTCGCCCGGGTTTGATCCTGAATCACCCGGTCGCCAGAGCGGTGTTGTAACCACTACGCTAGCGCGGCTCCATCTCCCGGTGTATTTGTCATACAAAGCCTTGGATTGCACGGGCTTATTGTTATACTGCATTTTATTGTTCAAAGCTTGGATTATGATGGATTATTGATGTACGGCGTTTGTTACTCAAGCCTTGGATTATGATGGCTTATTGTTGCACTGCATTTGTGTTCAAAGCCTTGGATTTACTATGCTGGCTTGTTTATGTATAGTACTGATTATTCAAAACCTTGGAGTAAGCCAGCTCAAGTTATGTTATTATGAACCGTGATGTATGCAGTCCCTGTTTACGGATATTTGGATTTACTCACCCGATGCTGTATGTTTATGCTGTGAACTATTTATGCCATGATGTCTACGTCACTGTGTCGGTAATAAACTGTGTATAACGTTACCAGTCGTTCCAACATTTCCTGACTCTTACGTTTACTGTGGTGTGTGGTTCCAGTCTGTGTCGGTATGCCAGAACCCTTTGCATTCGCGTATGTTGTTTGTTCGCCGTCCTACGGATTACGGCACATAAGGAGAGGTCAGTCAAGTTCAGAACTTAGACATTTATATGCACAGTGATGCCTCAACCATGATGTTCAGAGGTTCCAGATTTCTTATTTACGAGGCCATTTAAAGATGAAATATTTGTGATATATTATATGCGATGAAACATAATAATTGTCTCTACCCTTGAGAGGTCAACCGTTATAGGATTAATCTCATGATCCAAACGGACTAATCATTCAATGAACATTGTTTCGTTAACTAGGATGTCCAGTCATAAGTTAATTAATATGACTACCATGGGAATATCTGATTGGAACAGTGAGAATATATTTTGACATCTCATCATGTTTATTAATGTGTCAAAACGTCAATATCAGACGTCTTGTCTCGTTCAACGTAATCGTCCAATAAACTGTATCAATTTAACTCAAGAGTTCCAGAGTATTTCCTTTGGCACAGGCCTTATTTTGACGTGCCCCTGTTCATATTACGTTTTGCCTGATCGCCACTTGTTCAAAATAACATTTGCATAATCAGCACCTATATAGTAGTCATCCATACACCATCACTATCAAGACACCACGACTCCAAAGATGACTCCTACAGTCTTCTTTTATTCTCTTGTTCAAGAGCCAATTCATCCTGTCTCCTCCTGTCAGCTAATTCTTCTTCTCTCCTCTTCTCAGCTAATTCTTCTTCATCTTCTTCTCAGCTGTTTCTGCTTCTCTCCTCTTCTCAGCTAATTCTGCTTCTCTTTTCTTCTCAGCTAATTCTTCTTCTCTCTTCTTCTCATCTAATTCTTCCTGATCTCTTGCCACTTCTTCTAACCACTTTAATTCTTTTTCCAGCTCAGTGGATGCATATGTTTTTAAAGCTTCACCCTCCAAATCAAACTCCTTCCCGATCATCATAAAATACTCCAAGGTAGCCATAATTCACTATTATTGTGACTCCAAATTGTCCAATAATAATGCAAATATTATATAATCAATATGTGAGCAATATTAGCAATAACTATTTCACCACTCCAAAGCAATCAACTGCAAGCAATATTAGATGTTATTATAGAAGCAAAAAAAAATTAAAGATACGAACTAGACAACAGAATACAGTAAAAAGAGCCATCTCAAGATAATACTGATGAATAAATAAGGCAGAAATGTATGAACTATAGAAAAAATGAAAAAAATTTAGCTCAATCACACTTATGACAATACAAGCACAATTTCACAACATATATGACATCTAATAACTGAGGGATAGCAAGGTGAGATGAACAATTTTACAAACAATAATGGAGAATAACTAAATAAAATTACAATTAACTTGACAACAATAACAAACTTACAAAATTACAGGACCTTCAGAACTAAACAAATAATGAATCTGGTTAATTCAATTAAGGCAGTATTACTCAGCTATGTCCGCCGGCCCCTTAATTTGAAAAAATCAAATGCAAAAACTACAGAACGCCCATGAATTTACGACCATCATTGAGGTATTGCAAATTCATAGGTCCCTCCAACCAACCCGCTTAATACAAAAACATAGAGATACAGAATTATATATAACATAAAAGAAAGAACTCTGGCAAACGAGATTCTTTAAATCACACGCTGCATGAATCTATAAATATACTTATCTGTATATTTGCCAGAAAAACAATCCTCCTGGTTTCAGCCTCCTTCATAAGAAACGATGATACAAACTTTGTGTTGACCAGGGTTAGGATTAACAGCAGCCGACACACACCGCCATTTTGAAAAATTCTGTAATGGTCATCAAAAGCGAAGTCCAACGACTTGAAAAAAAAAATTCCTGACATCACTCCACGATACTTGGTTCAGGATCCCGTCTTGAGGCCCCCATTGTTGTGTTGCGGATCTTATTATATTATTTATGAATGTTATTATGTGGTAACCTATTGGTTACTCTGGCCAAGACAGTTGCTAGGGTTGCACATAAGACCACCGCACACAATCCACACAAAAATGCCGTGGCAAAGTCACTAAGGCGAAGTGGCACAAATACAATATATTTAATATGACTTGAGACGCTGCTCCACATGCATTTTTATAAAATCAAGCCAATATATTATAGCATTACATATGCAGTCATTGAAAAGTCTCTGTTACGTCGTAGCTCAAACACTGTCCTTTGATCGACTTCAAAGTTTTATTAATTCAGATTCACTTGCTATGCAGAATTCATTCTCCCTTGTAAAATATAGCTAGATACATCTCACAGAAGTATATTGATGCGCTAGTGATGGTACATAATAGAGATATGTCACAATATTATATACATTTCACTCACCACGTAGATGATCAACCGAGGAGCCTTCCACGTCGAACCATCACTTCCTGTGTTACTAAGGACTACGTATAATAAACAAACGAGGAGCCTTGTCGAACCATCTAATAATATCGACACAAATGTTATGAATTTTACTCATAACAGGTACGAGTATTAACTGTTCCAGTTACGCGCTCGTTGTATATACTAAACATGACGGATACATCCTCTGATACGACCATCCCTGCTAGTCTTGGGTTTGATGCTAAATTCCAGGAATCTTAGCCTTGTTGATTCATCTATTGCAGTTTCGTTCTCTAACAGGCATCATTAATTTACCTCCGTATTTCTCTTTATTCCTTGTCCAATGTCCGCACAATGGTTGCTCTTGAGGTAGTCTGTCAGCTCTCTCATTACTGCGTACCACTGCATGACCAGAACAGTAGATCCACACCAGTTTCTGAAGATGTGATGCTTCTAAGGAGGATTTCCATTCATACCGTACCCATTCATTTTGAACCTTCTGAAGCATGTACTGAGAGTCTGACACAACTACCTGGTTGACTGAATCTCAGACTGCCACCCCAGAGCTGCAGTAACTGCCTTATCTCCATTCTCATGCTGGAGGTTGTTATCATGTAAGCTCCGCTCTGTTCGGCGACAATCCTACTCTTTACTCTAGCCGAGAAGCCCCAGCCTGCTTTCTCACCACGGAATTACATACCAGTTGGTGCACACAATGGCATCATCATTTCCCGCATCATCATGTAGCAGTTGATTAATTTCCAGCTCTGCTTTCTCATTGCCTCAAGCTCTGCACACCTTGACAAGGTTGATGATGACTTGCTGGTAGTTCGTCCAGTTATTATACTTTTCTCCCTTGGATTTATTTTCAACTGGGGTCACCTATCTAATCGTAGCCTCTGCCTATGCCATTCATGACATCCCTTTGGGAGCCGCGCTGGTGTAATGATTACAATGTTGCGCTGGCGATCAGGTGTTCAAGGTTCAAGCCCGGCGTCAGCATTTGAAGGAGTGTCAACGACCGGGATTTTTACTGAATAACCTGAACGGCTCCTGAGATAAACCCTCTGTGGATGGGAAGGAACGAAGCTCTTGACCGGGTTGGAAGGAAAGTCCATAGGCTCCCCAGCCTCGCAATGATATGTCATTGGTCTGAAGGGCTGAAAGCCCAAGTGCCGCTGGTTAAGGGGAAAAAAATTACAACCCTTTCTTTATTGTACTCCCTTGATATCAGCTATGTTGCTGTGACGACTGGCCCAATCTTCTCTTCATTTAATTTACGAGACACCATTTTTTAAAATTCATCTTCAATGTGTGATCAAAAAGCCGGTAAAAATTCGCGGCAAATTTCGCTGGTTGAAAACAACTCTAGCGTCTAGTACTATTTTTAGATTAACGACGTCATTCTAGACCTAACCTCAGTGGCCTGTAACCGGTTTTGAATTAGGGCAGACTACTTAGTCTTAGATAGAACCAGTTCAACCCACTCCCGGGAACTCCTCACGTGACTTTTGATGTTATTGATTGAAGCGTGTATCGGACGCAAAAGTCACATGAGGCACACATCAGGTCACGTGCCCAAGCGGAAATCCCATGCTAAAAGTTGGCGCCCAGAGAGGCAACTTTCACTTGCATCCAGGTAGGCGTGGGGGCCAGATCTAATCTAAGACCGCTGCTAATTCACGCGTTATAGCACTGTGAAGCCACGTGTCTAAATTGCTGATTGGAGTCCAATCTCTGAGTAGTCTATGGGGGAGCCTTGCACGACAGTCTAATCTCAGAGAAGAATACAGAGTCGAGCACAGTGGAGGCAGATCCGAACCATTCGATACCTACCCGATGCAACGTCATAAGGAGACAGGACAACCAACCACGCTTCACTATCAGCCAGGGGCTGAAAAGCTAAGTTCCTGTTTAAAAGGGAACTCATCCTATCAATGTCTTAGTCCGAGCCAGTAGATGAGGAAAATACTTGAATTGTGAGACGTATATCACATACAACATACACACAATTTCCATCGACAATACCATCATTCACCATTGTTACGACACGTTTAATGATGTCGTCTGCTACAATTGCGAGCACTTTAAAGTTACGCGTTAATGTATTAGGATGCTATAAATATAATATGTTTCGCGCTTCATGATATTTATTGAACGCGAATTTGTATAGTTGTCTAGGATTAGGATGACGTGGTACGTTGGTATAGTACCACATGACAACGTTCTATTTTCACCCTTGAGAGTCTGAACTTCGTTCAAGTCAGACGTGTTATACTTCGCTCCCAATATTGTTATTAATCGTGCAGTAATTCTTATTGAAGAAAGGCCAGGGTCAGCCTTATTATTATCAGATGCAATGGAAGAGCATCTCTGTTCAAATATAATGTTTTCCTGGAGCGGAATTATCAGGGAGTATTTAATTAATCGACATTGATCTTTCGTCAACCGTGTGGGTATCAGTATCGAATGTCCGCACGTCGGCATTACGTATATACAGCCCACATTGTTGTTCGACAGTTATAATTTAGTCTACGAGACAATACTTGACTGCACGAGTATATAATATAATGTATGATGCCTTAAATTGATGACTTTTGTATACGTAAATAAATATGAATATATGTGGACTCTTAACCATTTGGAGTTATCAACTTACTACAGTTGAATTGGTCAGTTTACCCAGCATCCGCAACTTTCATCTATAAGCACGATCGCTCAATGAAGAGTAATTTAATCAAGAAGGAAGATACAGGCAGAAAATTAATATGAAGTCAATTTCACCCTCCAACAAGGAGAACAGCCTGTAACAGCCTTTAAACATTAAACAACAAAAATCACATCCCGCAACAACTGGTGGCCAGTGTAAGGACCGAAAGAAATTTTTCTTTATAGACACAACAAAATTTTAGTCATGAATGAAACTTTCAATATCTACGGATTTTTCTGGTGTTTGAATACTATTACCAACAACTGCTAACACTGCGCATGCGTACTAGAGGTCAGGATGACGTCATGACCTTGCCAAATGATCATGACTCGGTCGTTACAAACTTCAGGCAAATTAAATTTCCAAAGGCGTCAAAATCTTCAAATAATCAAGAGAAACAATTATGTCAATGCCTGCCACGTTCATTCAATACATCTATGCTTCGATGTTGGTGCACGCCAGCACTGTACGAATGATTGCAATTGATCACAACAGATAAGTACATATTTAGGCCCTGAGGCAATTTTAGTCCATTATTTTTTTTGCAGGCATGCCTATCCAATTTATTATTTATATGTTACATGTTCCTAATATATATGTATCGTTATTGTTCACATAAGTGGGTGGTTGGCAAGGGAGTTTCAGATCGACTAATACCTCTTCGGATGGTCAGTGGATTTGAAACCGTTCTGTAGGACTCGATTGACTAAATTCGATTCGTAAAAGATCCTTTGACATTGGTTCAGGTCATACTTTGTTCACGTCGAACTCAGTCAACAATTTTCTGTTAGTTGTAAATTTACGTACATACACGTTGTATTTTGATGTCCTAAGTTTTCTTTTTACTAAGTTTTGTCATTTGTTTATAAGCTAAATTGTCAATTCTAAATCTAACTATCAATTATTTCTAGTAATAACATGTTTCGTCAGTTATGAGTCCATGTTTTGTGCCATTTTTTCTTTAATTTTCGTGATCTGACCTACTTTTAAGTTACGTGCACTTTGTTACTTCCGTAATTTTATTTAGTTCTGTATAGCAATTTTAAATATGGTAAATCAAATTGTGATGTGAAATTGTGTTTGTAAAATCTTTTAGTTAATATTTCTATTTGTTCTTCTTCAATAACATTAATAATATGATAAGATAATTATATAATAATAATAATAATATAACACTTATAGATAATTAATTGAAAATATTTGATGACTGAGATATTTTCTTTATGGTTTAAACTAGTAGTTCAGGTAATAACTAGTTTTTCTGCCTGAGTACGGCATAATATGATAAATTATTGAATAAAATTAAATTTTTATTTTACAATTAGTCACAGTATAGATGTTCTAAAAAATATTAAGTTGGTCACGCTGTGAGTGGTGACATTGAGATAATTTAAAACCCATTTTGGTCATGTGACCTGGAAGGAAGTACGCCCGAATTCTGGCGCGGAAAGTTAGTTGAGTTTCTGGCTACCGACCGGAGAGGTCGCTGTGTAGTTTCCTTTCAGCATTTCGCTGGGATTATGGATGCCATAGTTGTTCTTTGAAGGTGCTTGTCATTTATTCATGTGGTCAAGTTTAGTTTACTTATGTCTAGAACAGTGGTGTAGTTTCTAGCAGCATTCTTTCGTAATTCATTGATGAGAAGCCATTTGTAGTTAAATATGGCGTTATCACAGTACAAGACTTAGCTGGTGAGCGAAAGTCATGGTGTTGTTTACTCAGTATGACATACCCGCGAGTTTTTGATAATGATAGATTGAGTTGTTGATTATTTCAAGTGATATTGGCATTTCTGTTGCATTGTATTGCATATGTATTCTAGCCGTGTGTGGCTTCATTGTGTGCATAGTTGTTAAAGGGAACTTAACCTGTTACAGGTGTTATGGTGAGTTTATGTCAGCTACTGTATGCTATGGTCGTCCCCTAGTGGTTAGAGCCAAGTGTATGAAAGTATTCATAAAATCCATAGTGTAAGTAGTTTATCTTTGACACAATTGATTTGTAAGGCACATTATAAGCAGCTGTTTGACAAAGTGAGTCGCAGTACTATATTAGCCATTGGGGCATATATAATTGAGTATATAAATATTGGAGATTGATATAATTGACTAATTAAATATATTATTATTTAACATGCCGACTTAAGAATATTTTATTAAATGTGGTAAAGAATTTGCTTTAAAACGAGAAGCTCTTCGTGATTATGCAGTGGCGGAACTAGGAAAAGCGAAACAGGAGGAAGCTGATAGGAAGGCTCAATTGAAGCAAGAAGAAACAGAACGCGAAGCCAAGGAGGAGAAAAGACAGCTGAATTAAAACGAGAATTAGAGGAACAAAAAGCAATTGCGAAGCAAGAAGAGGCAGAACGTCGAGCAAAAGAGGAGAAAAGGGTGGCAAAAGATGAAATGAGACGTATTGACGAAGAAAATAAAATGAAACAAGAAAGAGAGTTAGAAGAAAGAAAGATGAAACAAGAAGAAAAGTTAACCCAACTGCGGATAGAAGAATTAAAATTAAAAGCGCACAAGTTGCTACAATTAGCAATAATGACGGGTCACATCCTACACCTTCATCAGAGCATACCAGGGGCTATTACATGTTTAAATTACCAATAATCCAACTTCAGACGATTTAGCGTGCTACCTGACAAGGTTTGAACAAATAAGTAATGCTAATAAGATTGATAGATCATTGTGGGTTTTAAAACTTGGGGAATTTTTGGCTGGGGAACTATTAACCGCCATACAATCTATGGATCCTACGGTTGGTAATAATTATGATGCTGCAAAGGCATTGTTGTTGAAACGTTTTCAACTCACTGAAGAAGGCTATAAGAAAAAATTTAAATCCATGCTTCCAGATTCAAGCAAGGATTTTTCTGCATTTATTGCTTCAATGCGGATGACTTTCCACAGATGAATGGAACTAGCTATGGTTAATAATTCATTCGATAAGTTAGTGGATTTAATTTTACGAGATAAAGTTTTATCTTCGGTTAGGAAACTCCTTCGTGAATTTTTACAGGAACGCAAACCTCCTACTTTGTCTGCTATGGAGAAAATTGCGGTTAATTATTGCGTCGCACATCAGGGATCGTGTGTTGCAAACACACAGTTAAGAGAACCATTACCAGTTGCCTCTAATATGACATTCAATGGTAATCACAGATCAAGACCTCAAAGCCTTGGTAGGAATTTTATGCATCCAAGAAATAACGACAATAATTATTATAAAAATAATAATTTCAACAATAATAACAATTCCTTTAGAGGTAGACCACAATCCAGAAATCAGTCACCTCATTTGAGGAACGGCAACAACTTTCAACAAAATTCAACATGGAATAAACCATATAACGTCACTTCAAACAACAAAAGTAACAAAAACTGGAAGGATAGTAATCAAAGTTACAGATCCAGAAATAATAGTTACAACGGTAGAAGTCAAAATAATTCAGTTGATCGTCATCGACAACGATCCAAATCACGTGGACTACAAAGTTTGAACACAATGCAGGGGCGGCGCTGACTAGCAATGCACCCCCAGTTAGTCATGACAATGATATTCAGGTACATTCCTCGTCTTCATGTTGTGCTGTTGATTACAATGTGGCAAATATTTGCCCACAATATAGCAATATTTTTCAGAAGACCAACCATACGTCGATGATGTGTACACAGCCTATTCCGGCAGTTAGTCTCGCTGCAAACGACGGTACTGGCACCTTGATTTTCAATAGTGGACTAGTCGACGGGACAGTGGTATCTGTGCTGAGAGATTCCGGATCAAATACCATCGGCATTAGGCAATCATTGGTCCATCCGAGTTGTTCCACTAAGGAATTTGTTAAATGCATTACCTTTGGGGGTACTATCGAGTACTACCCCACTGCCATAATAAATATTAACACACCATTTTTTATAGGTAATGTCAAGGTTTGCATGTCGCAAAATCCAGTCGCAGATATAACGGTGGGACGCATCCACGGCAGCAAGGATTGCTATCCAATGGAAATTGAGGATTGGGAACGGCGACACTATTGCACTAATAACTCAGTCATTGATATGGCTCGATTGCGTGCCAACAAATTAGCCGCAGGTGGCACAGTAATTGCACATTTTGGTCTTAGTACCATTCCAGAAAATGATGAGGAGGACGAATATACCCATCATAATGAGAATGTCAATAACAAAATCTTAGCTGATTTGTACTTCGTTGATGGCCTAGATACAAAATGTACAGCAATTGTCAATAAACTTGACAATGTTGTTACTACATCTTATGATGTGTCTTTACATACTTCTAAGGATGTTAATGCTACAACTCGTTCTACAAATTTTTTCTTTTCTGTGTTATTTCTTATCACTGGTTTATTTCTAACATTGTACATGACATGTTATCATTTTATTAGACAACAAAGTACTGTTAACTACCAACGTGGTTTTCACAATTTCTTTGTGACTTTACTGGTCATTTTCCTTTTCATGACTATGTCTTTTACTCATGACTGCGATCATTTGACAGTTAGTAATCACTCCACCAATGACATGTATATGACTTTTATGTCACGATGTACAATCTCTTTTCCGTGATCTAGATGACAAATCAGTTGTTCCATGCCAATATTCTAGTCTATCCGTAATTCAGGAAGAAGAATCTTCTTTTCCTGAAATACAAATGTCTTTACCTGTGCCTGCTTTGCAGCCTGCAGAGTCCTAGCGAGATGTTTCCATTTCTCCTTCGGTTACACCTCAACAGCATCGTCAGATTGCTGACCTGTTAAAGTCTTTTTCTGATGTGTTAACTGATGTGCCTGGTCGCACATCAGTTATTTGTCACGACATAATACTCAAAGATAATACACCCATACGCTTACATCCATATTCATTTCCAATACATTATCAAAGTAAGACAACTCAGGAATTGGAACAGATGTTGGCTTTAGGTATCATAGAGAGTAGTAATTCTCCATTTTCTTCACCTCTAGTTATTGTTAGAAAGAAAGACAATAACATTCGTCTATGTGTTGATTATAGAAAATTGAATGCTCATACAGTCGCTGACAGTGAACCACATCCACTTCTGGACGACTTACATACTCGTCTATCGACAGCAAAATTCTTCACAAAAATAGATTTAACTAAGGGATATTGACAGATTCCCTTAACAGAACAAGCCAAATATTTTACTGCGTTTTCGACTCCACAAGGTCTTTACCAGTGGAATGTCATGCCGTTTGGGCTCATGAACGCTCCGGCAACGTTTAATCGCATGATGCGAAAAATTTTATCACACAGACCAGACATTATCACATACATTGACGATGTCTGTTTATTCAGTTCGTCATTTGAGGAACATTTTTCAGGACTTTGTTCCTTGTTAGAGATTTTGAGATCTAATAATTTAACTGCTAAACCTACTAAGATTCAAATTGCCTTCCATGAAATAACTTTTCTTGGACATATCATTGGGGCTGGTTGTATCCAAACCATTCCTCAGAATGTATCTAAAATTCTGAAATTGTCAATTCCTCAAACAAAAAAACAAGTTAGAAGTTTACTAGGTCTCGTCCAATACTACAGTAGGTTCATACCAAATTTATCATCCATCACATCTGTCTTGTCTTCCCTCTTGAGGAAAGGCATCCCTGTGAAAATCCAGTGGACTGAGGACTGTGAAAAAATGTTTAATCAAATACTCACCATCTTTTCCAGGCCACCTATTTTAAGGTTGCCAGACATTAAAAAATGTTCATTCTCCGTACAGATGCAAGCAATTACGGATTGGGCGGTAGTCTGCTACAAGAACATGAAGGATTACTCCACCCAACACTATTTATATCAAGAAAACTTACGGACTCAGAGCAGAAATATTCCGAGATAGACACGGAACTGTTAGCGGTTGTGTGGTCAATACAGAAACTCGAAAAAATTCTACTTGGCGCTCCGTTTGTGATTCAAACTGATCAAAAGTCGATAGCTGCACTGAGACGAGCCAATCATAAGAGCCCGAAGTTAGCCAGATTTTCTATACTGCTACAACCATTTCAATTTACCATCGAACCCATTCCAGGTTCGGAAAATGTAGTCGCAGACTCCTTGTCACGCCATCCTACATCATCAAATGAAGATCATTAATTACAAAAGCTAACGGAACTACTAACGCTGATATACGATCGATATATCTATACACTCACATGCTCATACGAACCTGCAATTTATAATTATGAATGAAAATTTATTACCTATGGACTTCTGTACAATTACGAACTTCAAGTTGTATTTACATTACATACGAGATCCTGAATCACTTTCTTAAAAAGAAACGTTCGTGATGTGGACAATGTACGAAATAACCTTTCAAGCATCCACAGGGAATTATCAAATATACGTCACATTCGTTGAACTTTCAATTATATGATTCTGGACTTTGGTTAGTGTCCATACGTTTATCACTCGTCGTGATACAGTCTACAATCAAGATTCGTTCCAACTTAGGAATAAACGTAGTGATATGTACATTTTCGCATTACCATTTGAACACTCATGGTCAACTTTAGCTGAATGAACTTTTTCCAGCTTATATATTATACTACACATCGGGTACAGATATGAACTTATAACGGACTACTATCATAATTGACATTTTTAGTTTCGATACGTTAATGTGATTAAATAAAAATAAAAAGTTTGAAAACAAATATTATCACACAAATAGGTAAGATAATTACTATAATTAGGTAACTATTAAATATTGTATGTATTTTAATTACTCAATGTATAAAATGCTATGTATAATTGTTTGTTAGTAAATAGATTAATTTAATTTAGTTTTAAATGAGATAGATACTTTACATATAAGTTTCGTGATATATGTTATTTAATTTACTCTATTAAGGTTATTCCTTACTACTTCCTTCTATTTCTTTTCTTTCGTGTATACTTTCTCATGTGTTCTTAGATTTTCTTTTATTAGTTCAATTAATAACATTCTACACACATGACATTCATACTTTATTAGATTAAAATACTTATATCTTAAGATTTTTTTATTAAAACACCACATCTTAATTTAGTTAAAACACATTTAGTTAAGTAGTTAATCAGTCACTATCCTTTCTGACTGTTGACATTTCTTTAACTTAGTATTATTTCCATGTACTTTATGACATTTAGGATATTGACAACGACCTTCGTTATTCAAAACATCGTGAGCCGAATGTCATAAATTCGTACATTTTGATATAATTAATTGAGTTATTTGTAAAAAAAAATCTATAGAATAGATTTTTTAACCCCCGTTGGTCAGGGGAATGTTACGACACGTTTAAGGATGTCGTCTGCTACAATTGCGAGCACTTTAAAGTTACGTGTTAATGTATTAGGATGCTATAAATATAAGATGTTTCGCGCTTCACGATATTTATTGAATGCGAATTTGTATAGCTGTCTAGGATTGGGATGACGTGGTACGTTGGTATAGTACCACATGAAAACGTTCTATTTTCACCCTTGAGAGTCTGAACATTCAAGTCAGACGTGTTATACTTCGTTCCCAATATTGTTATTAATCGTGCAGTAATTCTTATTGAAGAAAGGCCAGGGTCAGCCTTATTATTATCAGATGCAATGGAAGAGCATCTCTGTTCAAATATAATGTTTTCCTGGGGCGAAATTATCAGGGAGTATTTAATTAATCGACATTGATCTTTCGTCAACCGTGTGGGTATCAGTATCAAATGTCCGCACGTCGGCATTACGTATATACAGCCCACATTGTTGTTCGACAGTTATAATTTAGTCTACGAGACAATACTTGACTGCACGAGTATATAATATAATGTATGATGCCTTAAATTGATGACTTTCCTTTATACGTAAATAAATATAAATATATGTGGACTCTTAACCATTTGGAGTTATCAACTTATTACAGTTGAATTGGTCAGGTTACCCAGCATCCGCAACTTTCATCTATAAGCACGATCGCTCAATGAAGAGTAATTTCATTAAGAAGGAAGATACAGACAGAAAATTAATATGAAGTCAATTTCACCCTCCAACAAGGAAAACAGCCTGTACCAGCCTTTAAACATTAAACAACAAAAATCACACCCCGCAACAACCATCCATTCATTTTAATTTTAATAAACCAATTGGGTGTATATAATGTACCCCATGCCTTGTTCATTCTATTAGATGTTACATATTGTCTGATGTTTACCTTCCTTTATAAGGGGAGGGGGGGGGGGGGGGGCCCGTAAAATATAACATATAATAACAGCAATAATTAAGGATAAGAATAGATAACTGAGAAGGGGACTACGGTAGCGAGAGACCAAATATCTCCTTACACCTTTTCCAGACCTTGTCTAGTTAGGAGAATTTACCCTCTTTGTCTCCCTTCAGCCGGTGGAGAAGCCCAACAGGATTTCTTGAGCCAAACCTTCCTCGGGGTGATCCCGGAAAAGCTTCACTTAATTGTATCTATTATTTCTAACTACTATAAGTTCTTATCCTTCCTACGCTACGCCACAGTTCCTATGCAGGAGTGACTTCTGTCTGTGGTTATTCGCATATAGGATTTTGCCTTGGCCATTGCATATCTGTATCTAATCGATAGCACTCCTGTGCCTGATTGTCACAATACGGGCATCTCGCGCACAGTCAAAGATTATACGTACCCCTTCATTTTGAGTGCGTTCACATTTATCTACAGACAGCGTGGATACTCCCAGCCCATAGTCGATGACCGATATCACTAGTTGATCTTACAGTAGAAATAGTTATCTCTGTCCCAAGTGCACAGCGGTCGTTGTTTTTAAGGCTGTTAGACCTCGCATGCACTTTTGTATAATTCGCTCACATATGAATGTGTACAGTAGCTGGCGATCAAACGTCACTCCAATATATTTAAGCTTGTCTTGCCTTTAAATTTTCAGCCAATTGAGAGTAATATCTGGGAGGTCTGCTTTCAAACTCCGCCTAGGCCAATCCCAAGCCCGGCTGAAAAAGGAGGAGGACGGCCTGCATGAAAGCCGTAAGGAGGCAGCCCATCCACCATGCAAAGGCACAACAGGCCAATCACCTGTTTGCTTTAAAACATGATTACACGAACTACAAGAGAGAAAAACGGACTGATTTTAAAGGCGACGAACTGGAACGGACTACGGACTACAACTTATGGAACTTGTAACACAAGAAGTATAAAAAGGAAAGAAGAGGAGCTGGTGGAAGAGATGAGGAAAGCAAAATTAGAAATCCTGGCTATAACGGAAACAAAGAAAAAAGGACAAGAAGTCATGGATCTAGGTGGCAACACGCTGCTCTACAGTGGTGTACCCACATCTGAAAGAGCTAAAGGGGGCGTGGGTTGCATTGTGGCCAAAAACCAAAAAGAAAGTATCAAGGGATGGAACTTTGTCTCGGAGCGCATTATGGTTGTAAAACTAAAAGAAGGAGAAACCATAGTCACCCTGATCATAGTGTATGGGCCAAATGAGGATGAGAGAGCAGAGGTCAAGGAGGAATTCTTCGAGCTGCTTCAAAGGACAGTGGATGACTGCCTAGATGAAATTATCATGCTCGGAGGTTTCAATGCCAGAGTTGGAAATGACCATGCTAGATGGGGTGGAGTTATCGGAAGATATGGAGAAGATACTCTCAATGACAATGGAAAGCGACTCCTTAGATTCTGCAGTGAGCAGAATCTGATCATTACAAACACAAAGTTCCCCCATAAGCGCATACATGCATACAGTAGATGTCAACCAACAAAGAATGAGAAGTCAGTGATCGACTATGCCATTGTTAGGAGGAGCTCATTCAAATATGTCCTGGGTACTAGAGTCTAGAGGGGGCCAGAGATTGGAAGTGATCACTACCTGCTTACAATCAAAAGAACAACTGAAAGAGTTGCTTAGCCTAGGAACTGCCCAACATCACGCAAGAAACCAAGTAAACAAACGGGAGAAATGAGCATTAAGACCTACAAGCTGAGAGAGCCAGAAATTAAGACCAGATATCAGGGGCTTATTGCTACAGCGGTGAGAAACACAGAAGAACAACCCGATGACTTGGAAACCCTCTGGCTTAAATTCAAGAACATCATAAAGACAGCTGCTGCAGAAGCATGCGGTGAAGTCCGACTTGGGAACAAGAGAAAGAGGACACCTTGGTGGACAGAGGAAGTCAAAAAGAAAATAAGAGAGAAGAAAATGGCATGGAAACAATACTTAGGAGCTAAAAACACAGCAGCACAAATAGAGAATATGTGATACTCAGAACAGAAGCAAAGAACAAAGTGCTAGCAGCAAAACAGAAGTCCTGGGAAGAATTTGGAGAAAAGCTAGAAAAAGATGCGCAAGAAAACCAGAAATTGTTCTATAAGACCATAAAGAACACGAGGAAGGAAAAACAATGCCCTCTCAAATTTATAAAGGACAAGCAAGGCAAATTGCTTACTGCCCCGAAGGAAGTAATAGAAAGATGGAAAGAATATTTCTCAGAACTCCTTGATGGTGAGCAAGGTCAAGCATCAGAAATGATAACCACTAGCACAGAAGAGGAAACCAATGGTGATGAAGATGACATAAAGATGGAAGAACTGAAGGCAGCACTGGAGAAAATCAAGATGGGCAAAGCAGCTGGGCATGATGGTATAACACCAAAAAAGGTTATGTAAATGGGAGCATCAGGCGACTGTCGTGTGGTGAGTACTGGGGCAACTACTACAGTAGTTTTTGCCAGGAATAGTCTATGAGATATTAGATATAAGGTCTCTAGAAATTGGCTCGTTAAGAAAGAATAAAGACCTATTCGAGATAGGGACAAGAAGACAGGAATGCGAATGCTTTCCACTAGACAGTGTTTTCTAATTAATTATGGAAAGAGTTCTGTTTCCCCACGACCTTAGCTTCTGCCCTTAGATCCCGTAAAGAAAAAGCCCCCAACCTCATCTGAGTAGAGAAATGTTCCTATAGGTGAATATGTAACACCGACAGCACGAGTGATACATTAACAAACTAGATAATGATCAAACGATCGTTGGGTTTATTAATGAAATATCCACACATATAGGGTTAGTAATGGTTAGAACGTGATGATGGTGAAAGACGATTCACACAAAACACACAGATGAGATAATAAAATTGCAGTTAATTAAGTAATAGTTAATTAAGAATGAACTGGTGTAAAGTGAAATGATGATGATGTGATATGATACGTGTTACCAAAATGGTGAGTACTCTACACAGTCCATGTGTCTCTAAATGCTTCGCACTGATATGACGATTCACGTGTAGGCATACAATGTCCCAAGTTGTTATACGTTATGTCGAGTGGGGTATCTCTAAGTCGAGGACGTTCTGATGAATATTGTCGTACGGAGAAAGCTGACGAGATATCTATGTATATTCCTTCACAGTTTGAGTATATCTCTGTAGTGTGGATCAACAGTTAATAGTTGTCATATGAACAAAAAGTCTGTTGTCTAATCTCCCGACGGTACTGGTCAGACTGGATATCTTTACGAAATGTTAGTGATATGTAGACTCATAATCTTGCGTATGTAGTCGTGATTCATATACTTTCGAGTCTGCTTCATACAATGCGCTTAAGAGTGTGTTGCACGTGGTATAAATATGCGATTCCTCTTTTGAGCTCTTTTGCTGGACTTCAGATAATAATGATCTTTCGAGTGATTTGAATTTATGATGACTCTGTATTGAACTTGTGATAACGATGTATTGAACTTGTGATAACTCTGTATTGAACTTGTGAGCAAGCAGTATATGATGACGAAAAATGCTGCGTCCATCTTCTGACTTGTGGGTGAGACAATATTCCTTTTTAATTGAGGAATGAAAGATGTCCTATGGCGAATTCTGCTAGCCAAATGTCCGTTTTGATAACTTATTTCTGGTTAGACGTCAGACACGTTGCGTGTAGACTCAGACTTCTGATGAACTGAAGACACACAAAAGTCTTCGTAAGTTTTTGACATTTAACATCACTGGTTGACTTTCATTTAAACTACTGCTCATTATTCCTCTCTCTCTCTGAGTTCAATTCTAATGATGTTAAATATCTTGTGCATGAGAGTGTGTGCGCATGGGAGACTGTGATGATGATGAACTATTAATTACCTCCTATCATCCTATCATCTTCTAGGAAAATCTTCTGATTTTATTAATCAGTTATGCCAAGAATTATTTGAAACTTTATCTTTCACACATTTTAGCTGTGAGGTTAAAATAAACAAAAATAAGAAAATGTAGTAATAAGTATAAGATCTACTAACCTTCTTTTCCCTTCGCAAAATCCTTTAAGAACACAATTAATCACAGAACTGAATTATCATCCACTCTGAATAAACACGTGTATTAGGCTGTGCGTTTTTGGGTTTAATCTCTTCCTCACAAGGTAAAAAAATTGGACTCCTTCCTCTTGCAAGCTACGCAGTAGATTATATTTCTGCCCGTCCAATATGGGTTTCTGGATCCGACATCTAGCTCCGCCCATACCAACCAATCCTTAATGGCCCCTCTGGTCACTCATCCACAGGATCGCTCTTGTCCCCTGTCAGTCCAAACGTGGGTGTAGTTTGACCTCTCATTGTTTATTGTTCACCTGGCCAAGGTGGACGTCCAATGTAGTAAACCAACGTTTGTCTGAACCGCGGCCGACCAAAGATAACACTATTACAGCATGAGACGTTTTCCCCTGGCCAATCTGGGCGTCCAATGTGGTGTCACAGAAATTACAGCATGCCCAGATGTTTGATTGGGATGACCAGATGGGTTTTCACCAGATTTATCACGATGCAATGTGGGCTTCAAACGATAATGTCAGGCATGATGACTCAATCAAAGGACTTTTATTTTCCCCGATTAAAGAACAAATGTGGTTCTCTAGATACTGGTCTCGAGTAATCACAACGATGAAATAGCAAATGTGGGTCGCAAATATGGGATGAAAGAGCAAATGTTGGAGAAAATACAATATGAAAAATGTAGGAAAAGATGGAGCAAAAAGGCCTTTGCGCTCGTTTATCACAGCGACCTATTACTCTTAAGGGTCCTACAGGCAGCGTGGTGCAACAAGACCATACCAAAGGATTGGGAGACTGCCATCATAACACCACTTTTCAAAAAGGGTGACAATCGACAATGTGGAAACCAGAGAGGCATATCCCTTCTCAGTTTCCCTGGTAAAATCTACTCTAGAATACTAGAGCAGAGACTCCGACGCCTAGCTTAGCCACAATTGGATGAGGTCCAGTGCGGATTTCGAGCAAACCGAAGTACTCAAGACCTAATCTTCACACTCAGACAGCTGAGTGAAAAGGCCCTTGAGTATACAATGTAAGAGTGAGATCCATCTTTGTTTCATAGAATGGAAAAGGCGTTTGACAGGGTCCCCTGGAGCAAACTTTGGGACTGTTTGGCAAGGAAGAACATTCCAGCCCCTCTGATTCATGCTATACAGGGCTTCTACAAGTCTTGCAGAAATTATGTGAGGACAGCAAACCACAAGTCAGAAGAGTTGAAGACCACCATTGGTGTAAGACAAGGTGATATCCTGTCACTTTATCTTTTCATACTCCTCATGGAGGCATGTAAGGAAAAAACAAAAAAGTATTCAGTAGGGGTACTGGAAGATGAGACAGGTATGTATTTTAGAGCTGGCATTTGGTGATGATGTTGCCCTGATTGCTAAATCAGAGGTACATCTCCAATCCAACCTGCAAGTCTGGAAGGAAGAGCTGGAGAAGAGAGGGGTGGTCATAAGCAGCTCTAAAACAAAATCCATGGTGATATCACGAGAAGAAAGTAGACATCAGACTAAGCTGGGAGAACAGGTCCTGGAGCAGGTCGACCACTTTAAATATCTTGGAGCTATTATAGACCGAAAGGGGGGCATCAAAGAAGAGTTGGCCACTCGAAAAGCAGCAGCTGGGAGACTTTTTCAGGCCATAAATCGAGGATTCCTCAGCAAGAGAGAGGTTGGTAAGAAAACGAAGATGGCTGTATACCGCTCCACCTATGTCCCAGTCTTGGCATATGGATGCGAGTCATGGGCAATGACTACAACCCACAAAACCCAGATCCAAACCTCAGAAATGAGGTATCTGAGGAAAGTGGTTGAAGTAACAAGAAGAGACATGGTCCGCAACCAGACGATATGTCAAGGCCTAAAATCCCACCCCCTGCAGACCCAAGTAGAACAGTCCCAACTAAGATGGTTTGGCCATGACTGCAGAATGAGAGAAGATCGGCTACCACGACAAGCATGGGAAACAAAGAGCCAGGTATCCAGACCCCCAGGACGACCCAGAGTCCGCTGGGAGGACAATATTAGACAATCTTTGAAGGACCGAGGACTAGAATGGAACCAGGCCAGGAGGAAGACAGCCGATAGGATAGTCTGGCGCTCTCTCTTCCAAACCTCTACACCTCACGGTAGAAAAGGAACGACTAAGTAAGTAAGGTCTGCTTTCACTATGGAGTTGTTCAAAGAGCCCACGTCACACAGGCCGTTTTTTTATTGACAGCTAGGTAGACTGGTGCGTGACGTCACCGTGTCATAAATCCGACACCATTGCCGTGAGAGGCCAGCGCTCTAGCCAGCCTGAAGCTCCAACAACAAACAAAATACACAAAACAGAGGGAACATGTAAGGTTAATAACAGTGACAATATTATTAATAATAATAACAATAATAATAATACTTCAGAAAAGAAATTCAAGCAAATAGAAATTAATCAACAAAAACTAACAAACCATTAAAGAAAAACAAAATTATTGACTACTCATAGTGCAAGGAAAGACAAAGAAGTAACAAACAAACAAAAAACAAGACTTAAAAAGAAGAAATACTAATATAAATTAAAACCATCAACTGCAAAAGACAATAGTTAGCTCAATACAAAACTTAAAAAAAGTTACATTAAATACCCTAATTATAACCAAATCTTAGGTTGAACAGGGGTAGACCAAGATGGTGGACGAGCAGAGGGAATAATGGTCAGCTGTTAAGTACCCTCTCCCCACCCATCACCTTTAAAAAAAAAAGAAAAAACAATTCGGTCACATCAGTTTCTTTTGCAGACTTCACATTTTATTCAAGTCAGCGTTGGTGTAGCTGGCGAGTCAGTTTTAGGGCAAGTCCTTCTCATTTCTTCATGCTAGCAGATGGATAATGTTAGTCCTTTTCAGGACTTAGCATCTATCGACGCTGACCGGGCTAGCAATTTGTTTGGATTGCACAAGAGTTCACATACAACCGGTGTTTCGCTGAACACTGAGGTAGTACGGGCCGCGTTGGTAAGTCGTTTTCAGGGCTTTAAGCTAGCAGGTGCAGAGGCGTAGTAAAGGGTGGGGGGTGCGCGGTGGGGGGGGGGGCGTTCCACCCCGGGTGCCAGGCGGGAGGGGGGTGCCATCAAGAGAGTGAAAATGCCAATATAAATGTTGAAACTAAATAAAATATTCCTGAAATAATTTCCCCAATATCGACAAAATTATTTTCTTTCCTTTCCCCGACGAAGACCGTGTGGCTGCAAGGTTTATATTTGATACCGTCCTTATGCTTTTAAGAAAGTGGACACGGGTGTCCTCAATGACTGGAAACTATTATTGGATCCTGGAACATCTTGGACCTATTGTTAAATCTACACCCTGCAGCTTCCAGTGGACCTTTGATTGGTCGTCCAAACAACAATGTAGCTGGAGCCAATCCTGTAGAGTTATGTGGGACTTCCCTATATGCAAATAGTGCAGAGGGTAAGTATGTGTCCCAAGTTTCAGGTTTCTCACTAGCCAACTTTCTAAGGATTGAAATGAGCGTGCCATTGAACCGCTCTACTTGACCATTCCCTTGGGCGTGGTATGGGCTACAGTGATAATGTCTAGCTTGAAATATCCTGAATACTTCTTTTGTTAGCTTTCCCCTAAACTGAGAACCATTGTCAGTCAATATTTGATGTGGGAAACCGAATCGGGTGAATATTGTTAACAGTGCCTCTGCCACATGTTTCGAATCTATCGATGACATTGCTACTGCTTCTCCCCACATAGAGCAAGTATCGACCAAGGTTAAGATATATGCATTTCTCTTCTTGGTCCTACTGAGGGGTCCAACAATATCCACGGCAACACGTTCAAAGGGCGTTCCCATAATGGGCATTTCCAGTCCAGTGGCCCCTATTCCCATATGTCCACTGAAGGGTATAGCATGTCCTAGGTTCAAAACCTGCTCCCTGTATGATTTTGGCACTACAAGCTGTCCATGTCCTTTAGGTCCTGTTCCAGCTTTTCTATATAGTAGACCATTTTTCATATATAAGTCTCCTTTCTCTGGAGGGTTATGGTTTTAATGTAATTTGCCAAAGCAAGGCTTCAATGTGTTGTCAGCAGTTTGAGCCTTTCCCATCTCTTCTGGATGAGTATTGATGATAGTGTCCTCCTCTTTCTTAGAGCTTGCCCTGGTTTGGACTGTTGCCATCACTATGGGTCTTATAGGTTCTCCTAGAAAGACATATCTACATCCCAGTATTAATGGGTAAATAGGGTTGTCCATCACTGCTGCTTTGATCTCTCCTTCCACATAGCGAGATCTTATGTTGATTCGGGCTATGAACAGTGTCATGGTTCCTGCTCCCTTGACTGGTCCTCTTATTTCCACGGTTTCTGCGGTTATCTGTTCAGGACTCACCAGAGAAGAGCACACTACTGAGTCAAAGTCCAAGCCTGTATCATGTAAGCACAGTACGTGGGTGCCATTCAAGGTCACTTCCTCACAGACAGGGAGATGATGGAGGTCTTTCTGACTATCTGCCAGGTCTTCCTTCCCTTGTTCCCTGTTGTAAGGCATGCAGCGTGATGAGGAGGGTTTTTCTGTCTGCATTCCGCAGTATTGAGGTTACTCATTTGGCAAGATTTATACCACTTTCCTTCCTTTCTTGAAGGTTTCTTATCTGATCCTAGAGGGTTTTTGTCTTTATAATCAGTTCTGTGTTTGTTCTTGTTGGAATTGTCCCTATGTTCATAGTTGGTATAGTTTTGTGAAGGTTTGAAGTTCTCCCCCTGCTTCTTCTTATTTCCTGATACTTCTGACTGAGCTGCTTGATATCTCTCAGCCATGGTTAAAATATCTTCCAATCTCTCTGCTCCTTGCTCCATGAGAAATTTTCTCATTTCTTGAGGCATGGATTCTCTCAGTTGTTCCATCATGACCATTTCTTTTATATCTTGACCATTTCCTAAGCTAATCCCTTTTGTCAGATATGTTTCCAATCTGGCAGAAAACTGGTGATAGTTTTCTCCTGGAAGTAGCTTAGCAGTTCGGAATCTCTTTCTATAAGATTCAGAATTCTTTTCGAACCTGACCAGTAAAGCTTGTTTTAAGATTTCATAATTTTCCTGGTCTTCTTTTGAGAGTTTTAAATAAACATCGTATGAAACTCCCCTCAACCCCTGAGATAGTTTAAGGCTCCATTTTTCCTTTTCCAATCCATAGGTAGAGGCCAGTCTCTCATATCTATCCAGATACGACTCAATGGCGTCCTCCTTCTCAATAAATGGATCCAGGTGGAAACTCATGGCTCCATTTGCCGTGCTCTGGTTGGAGCTACTCTTAGAGTGAGGTGAGCTAGCACCATGATTGCTAGCTGCTCCCTGGAGTTCAAGTTCCTTTAAACTTAACTCATGAGCCATTTGTAACCTTCTTTCTTCAGCTTCAGCTTCCAACATTAGTCTCTTTTCTTCTCTTTCCAGTCTTTTGGCTTCTCTTTCTGCTTCTAAGCTTTTGGCTTCTCTCTCTGCTTCTAAGCTTTTGACTTCTCTCTCTGCTTCTAATTTTTTGGCTTCTCTCTCTGCTTCTAATTTTCTTTCCTCTCTGTCCATATGTTTGTCCACTTCCTTTGTGACATACTGGATAAGAGCATCACCTGTCAATCCTACGTCCTTTCCCTCCTGCATGATTGCAGATCGAAACTTCACCAAATCAGCCATGATGCTTACTTACCAGAGGATATGTAATTTTACCTTTACTAACCAACTAACTTAATTAAAATTAATTAATAACTTTGAACAAAACAAATCCTTTAAACCTTGTGAGCGTCTCCTATTTACTTGGTACTCAATGGTACTATTATTACGAAAAAATTTCTACGTTTTAGAATTTTTCAAAAAAATTTAATTTTACAAACTATTTGTGGCTCAAGATAGAAGAATACATAGATAGTGGCTCAGGATAAAAAATAATATCCCGCGAAAGAGCCCCCAAAGTAGCGAAAGGTTTTCCTAGTGGGATGATAGTGGTAGAGAAGAAGTAGAATCTCTCTCCAGAAAGTATGAAGTTCCAGTGCCCGAGAAGTACACTGGTATCACAATTGAGTTACGGCTGTGAATACTCTGAGCTGGACAATAGATTTAGGCTTCAGAAGTATACGGTGCTATTTTCGCTATAGTAACCCTATGTGATAATATAATTAAATTAGAAAAAGTAACTCAAAATTTAACAGTTAAAAAATTTACCAAGTCAAATGAGTACAGTTTCATAATTTATTATGTACATCTATATATTCTTGTAATGAGAAATGGGTGTTGGAAGATGGTAAAAATGTATGATTATTTATAGTTACAAATTAAAATAAACAATAGAAAAAAAGTGTTGGATTTATCTTCCACTGAAATTACAAAAGTCGTCACAGTATATCTTTGATATATCTTGCTATCTAGTCTCTAGCTGTTATCATCATCGACATTCGCTTTAGAAACTGCTCACATGTGTTTGTTGGATGGATATACATAAACTCATCTGGTATTTGTTCGAGGTTCCTGAGACACACTTGAATCAATAGACTGTCCTTCAGCCCGCCCTATAACTACTAGGGACTAAGGTGTTGAAGATTGGTTGACCTCTAGGCTTCAGTTAGCAGGATCAACGGTCCTCAAGTCTTTAGGTAAATTCGATCAGGAATGATCATAAAACTAGATCATAAAACCTGGAACAAAAGGTAATAGGTGGCCATGGTGTTCCAACAATCTCACCACCCACTGCTGTTCATGAAGCGACCATGTCTTCAGTGTTTGTATATAAATGAATGAATCATGGTAGTATGTTACAGAGATAGCATGATAAGATAATGTCTACTGTGCAGAAAATAGCAAAATACATGAATAAATCACATGTTATGATACATGGGTACGATATAACCTTTGCCTTCCACTTATGGATGCCAAGTCACTTATGTACTTGCTGGTATGTAGTAAGCTTCCAGTCAAGAACTAGCCATGATATATTTGGCTAACCAATTAATGGTTATGCTTCCTGACAATGCCGGTGGAGGTTTTCTCAGGTTAGCGTCATTCCCTTTTTATTATGTTTGATACAATCAAATCGTAAATAAAATCTGAAATGAAATGATATTAGTCATACATATATCTTTAATAAACTTACATACCCTCTTAGGATTAATAAGCTCACGGTGAGGCTGTATTGGTTGAAGTTAATCTGCCCTGCATGCAGCGTGAAAAAAGAACTTTTCTTGCAGATACTGTCTTCCAGTTTCTCACTCTGGCTTCTGGATTTGGTGTGTGTGATTTTCAACGCGCCGCTCTGTCCTTATATTTGGGCTTCTCTCCCGTACGAGAAAGCACCGCTTGAAGTCCGATAAGATTTTCGTTTTATCTCCTGGTTTGAGGCGATCTGTGCTTTTTCTGTACTTGTTTTCTCTTCTTTTCACTACACACTTACATCCTTCCTTTTTTCCTAGGTATCCTTTCATTTTCCCCATATGAGGCTTTCATTCTATCTAAGTTTTATCGAAATCCGTTTACGCATGTAGTTATAATAAATTTTTAAAGATTATTAGCTAACTTTTCGCAGATGTGATGACGATGAAAAATGTTAATTATTTTTAAAACTATTTATATTTGAATAATATCCTTTTGGATATCATTCATAGTCTATCTCCTTTGGTGAATTATTATTATTTAAATGTATTCCAACCAGGCTTGCTCTTGTAGCTTTAAATTTTCTTTCCTGTAAATGCAAACTTTTAAAGTCGGCCATTCCTATATTCACTATTTCCTACCTTCTTCAATACCATCCGGCTAAACGTAATTCACATTTTTCCGCCTTCTTCAAACTTCAAAGCAAGACCGCCGCGTTGTCCTTGCGCTGTGTGTGTGTGTGTGTGTGTGTGGGTGTGTGTGTGTGTGTGTGCGTGTCGCGCTACACATTTTTTCACAAACAAAGCAAGTGGTACCAAATCTTGCTACAACAACCCATACGCCTTTGGGATCTACTTTGGTAACACTGAGCCTTCTAAAAATCTACTTTGGTAACATTGCGCCATCTGAAGATCTACATATGTGTGTGTGTGTTTTTGTGTGTTTGTGTTTGTGTGTGTGTGTGTGTGTGTGTGTGTGTGTGTGTGTGTGTGTGTGTGTGTGTGTGTGTGTGTGTGTGTGTGTGTGTGTGTGTGTGTGTGTGTGTGTGTGTGTGTGTGTGTGTGTGTGTGTGTGTGTGTGTGTGTAATTTTCAAAGTGTGTGTGTGAAGAAATGAGGAAGCTTACAAAAAACATACCGCGTTCCTGTCTCAAGAAGTTCACAAATATACTGGATTTTGGTATCGTGATTTTTCATTGGGAGGGATGGTCATAAGCAGCTCTAAAACAAAATCCATGGTGATATCACGAGAAGAAAGAAAACATCAGATTAAGCTGGGAGAACAGGTCCTGGAGCAGGTCGACCACTTTAAATACCTCGGAGCTATTATAGACCGAAAGGGAGGCATCAAAGAAGAGTTGGCCACTCGAAAAGCAGCAGCTGGGAGACTTTTTCAGGCCATAAATCGAGGATTCCTCAGCAAGAGAGAGGTTGGTAAGAAAACGAAGATGGCTGTATACCGCTCCACCTATGTCCCAGTCTTGACATACGGATGCGAGTCATGGGCAATGACTTCAACCCATAAAAGCCAGATCCAAACCTCAGAAATGAGGTATCTGAGGAAGGTGGTTGAAGTAACAAGAAGAGACATGGTACGCAACCAGACGATACGTCAAGGTCTTAAATCCTACCCCCTGCAGACCCAAGTAGAACAGTCCCAATTAAGATGGTTTGGCCATGTCTGCAGAATGGGAGAAGATCGGATACTGTTACGGTATATGATATTAACGCCGTCTGCTAAAGGTTATCAGACGTGCAATTGTAAAGGTTAAGGCATTTAATATATTGCGATAGATGTTTCAATTATTGAACGCTCCATACACGATCGATTATGACGTGTATAGCGTTGTTTGGGTCACAGTCGGTAACTAAGAAACGCTACCCTTTGTTACTTGACCGCCAAGCTGAATAGCTGCGTTTTTTCTAACCTTCCAATTCAATGGCATGATATAGCCATTTATATATGCATTTTTTTGATGGACCAGGGTCAGTCCTAGAACTCTATATGAGAGGAAAATTTATGGAGGTTAGTATTTAACTAGAATTCTCAGAAGGAGAAGAATAATCGTCAAATTCGTATGAAATATTCAGACTCGCAGTCTCACTGTCGGCAGGTAGCCATGTCTAGCTGCGCGTGCATATAGCTGTGATGTTCTGACGACAATACTGCATTGTATCCTTAAACGGACATTGACACGTAAACCAGCAGTCTACGTTATTGATTAATTTATGCATGACTTATAAGGACTTATGTTCTGTTCCTATTTGAAATGATCATCCTGTGTGTACATGTGATTAAATATTACGGACTCAATCTGAAGGAATTAATTACTTCATTAATGTTGCTGAGTTCAAGTTACATGAACTACTTTCTCATACCATGCTAGACCTTGACCCTTCATTTGGCTTGTGACACTTCCGCTTGTTTTATTTAGTTCATAAATTCATTTTTAATTGTGAAAATGTCTTGTTTGCGTCTTGACATTGTTTGTACCCTTTAGTTGCATCATTGTTTTGTTTGTCCTCATGATATATATTAAATACTACATTAATAATATGATATTATATGCAATAATACACTTGTAATTTAATTTAATTAATTTTTTCTGATATTTAAGGTTAATATGGGACATTGCATAATTATGCAGTGATAGTCCAAGAAAGTAGCACTACAATTTATAAGAGATGCCTAGGGCATAATAATATAATATATATATTGACCAAATAAAATAATCTTCTAGTCTACCTTTGAGGTAATAGACCCATTGTATATTATTTAATATACTTTTCTGGTACTAAGAGAGTGACTTAGTACATTGAACAATATAATTACTAGGAATCATACCCAACATTATTGGATATTGAGATTAATTGTGTGATGTAATTACATTATAGTTAAGAGATATCATAACTATTTATGATATAGTTAGTACTTAGATACAATATTGTTACAAAATATTGTCTATTAGTTGAACTTAGACATTAGAGTTCAGTACTATTGTGATTATTTATATTGAATATTCCTAAGTTGAGTAAGTATAATAATTACTCTGAAGCTACTATTGACTATTTTAATCAATAACGTAGACTGCTGGTTTACGTGTCAATGTCCGTTTAAGGATACAATGCAGTATTGTCGTCAGAACATCACAGCTATATGCACGCGCAGCTAGACATGGCTACCTGCCGACAGTGAGACTGCGAGTCTGAATATTTCATACGAATTTGACGATTATTCTTCTCCTTCTGAGAATTCTAGTTAAATACTAACCTCCATAAATTTTCCTCTCATATAGAGTTCTAGGACTGACCCTGGTCCATCAAAAAAATGCATATATAAATGCCTATATCGTGCCATTGAATTGGAAGGTTAGAAAAACGCAGCTATTCAGCTTGGCGGTCAAGTAACAAAGGGTAGCGTTTCTTAGTTACCGACTGTGACCCAAACAACGCTATACACGTCATAATCGATCGTGTATGGAGCGTTCAATAATTGAAACATCTATCGCAATATATTAAATGCCTTAACCTTTACAATTGCACGTCTGATAACCTTTAGCAGACGGCGTTAATATCATATACCGTAACAATTCCCTGTACACCGGGGAAAAAAAAATCGATAGATTTTTTTTCAAGATCTATCCGACTTAACAATTTTTCAAAAAAATTTAACACAATTGTGACATATGGCCGACGATGTTCTGAGTAGAACCGTGTTGCGGTCATGTCAACTAACTATTTGTCATAGTCATCTAACATTAATCACATTATATATCAATTATACATATTATTATATCAACTAAATAAAATGTCCAATGTTAACAGTGAATGATAGAATTAAATTAAAGTAAGGTCTGTCGTATTAGTATGTCATATAGGAATTAATTTGACTAATTAAAATTAAATTAATTAATTAAACTAAGAGTTAAATTATTAAGATTCTAATGTAACGCGATGTTATGAGAGAAGAAAAGACAAAATAAGTGAGAAGAAATAGAAAGAAATTCGAATATACATTTAACTTAATTGTGTGTGTTAAGTGTTAGTGAATAATAACTATCTAATTTAACTAACTAAATAATGTATAGGTACATTAAAAAAAATATTAATCCAATACTTGTGTGAGATTTAATTTCTCTTTTCATAATTTCTTCTTTTTATATTTCGTTCTCTTTTTTTGTTCTTTCATTTCATTTTTTTCTCACATTTCATTTTATTGATAATAATTCAATTAAGAAGTTAAGTTAACTAATTAATTAGTATAGGATATGATGATCCATCCGTAGTCTTGATCCTGATGAATTCTTTTAGGCAAAAATGTTCAAACGTTTACGTTGGAAAGAAATGTCATTTATCCCAGCATCCAAGAATTAAGTGCACATAGGATAATAAGTTCGACTTGTCGTCAGATATTGTTCCATGATTGTTCAACGAATATTCATATATCGTGTATGGACGTTAGACGAAGTTTCAATGTCAATATGTATACCTTGATTGTCTTTTAGTTCAATTCTGTGATGCATATAGTGTTTATAAAGTTTAAATTGAAGGCACGGTTAGTTCCCTTATAGTTGATATGTTTTAGGAATGTTAATGTTGATTATTCGTCGTCAATAGGATTACGTGACAACGCATCCGCCACAATGTTTTCAGTGCCAGGAATATGTTCAATGGAGAATTCAAATGGCTGTAGGATGATTGCATATCTGGCGAGTTTTTGGCTCTTATGGTTAGATCGACGCAACGATGCTACAGCACGTTGGTCCGTCTGTATGGTGAAGGGAGCACCAAGCAAGAACTTTTCAAGTTTAGTTATTGCCCATATCACGGATAAAAGTTCCTTGTCCACTGTGGAATACTTTGTTTCTGCCGGCTTTAGCTTTCTTGATATATATAAGGTAGGATGTAGAATGCCATCATGGTTCTGGAGCAGGCATGCACCAATGCCGTAGTTACTAGCATCTGTTCGTAAGAAAAATCTTTTGGAAGCATCGGGAAGTCTTAAAATTGGTTCATGCGAGAACAAATTTATAATTTTGTTGAAAGTTTCATTGCATGTTCCAGTCCATGTCACCTTCACCGGCATGTCTTTTTTTAACAATGAAGACAATACAGCCGTGATGGATGACAAGTTTGGTATGAATCTACTGTAATATTGAACAAGTCCTAACAAACTCCTGACCTGTTTCTTCGTCTGAGGAACTGCTATGTTTAGAATTTTGGAGACTGTACTAGGTAACGTTCGGATATATCCCGATCCAATGATATGTCCCAAAAAGGTTATCTCATTACACGCGATTTGCACCTTTGTAGGTTTAGAAGTTAGATGTTAATTCCTTAGAGTGTCGAAAACATATCTAAGTCCCGAAACATGTTCCTCAAACGACGAACTAAACAAGCATATGTCGTCAATATATGTAATAACGTCTGGTCTACCTGATAAAATTTGTCGCATCAGGCGAATGAAGGTAGCTGGCGCATTAACAAGCCCAAAAGGCATCACATTCCACTGATATAGACCTTGTGGAGTGGAAAATGCGGTGTAGTACTTAGCCTTTTCGGTCAGTGGTATCTGCCAATAACCTTTAGTTAAGTCTATCTTACTAAATATAGTTGCGTTGGATAGACGTGGCAGTAAGTCGTCGATAAGTGGATGTGGTTCGCTGTCAACTATAGTCTTAGCATTTAATTTTCTATAATTGTTACGGTATATGATATTAACGCCGTCTGCTAAAGGTTATCAGACGTGCAATTGTAAAGGTTAAGGCATTTAATATATTGCGATAGATGTTTCAATTATTGAACGCTCCATACACGATCGATTATGACGTGTATAGCGTTGTTTGGGTCACAGTCGGTAACTAAGAAACGCTACCCTTTGTTACTTGACCGCCAAGCTGAATAGCTGCGTTTTTCTAACCTTCCAATTCAATGGCATGATATAGCCATTTATATATGCATTTTTTTGATGGACCAGGGTCAGTCCTAGAACTCTATATGAGAGGAAAATTTATGGAGGTTAGTATTTAACTAGAATTCTCAGAAGGAGAAGAATAATCGTCAAATTCGTATGAAATATTCAGACTCGCAGTCTCACTGTCGGCAGGTAGCCATGTCTAGCTGCGCGTGCATATAGCTGTGATGTTCTGACGACAATACTGCATTGTATCCTTAAACGGACATTGACACGTAAACCAGCAGTCTATGTTATTGATTAATTTATGCATGACTTATAAGGACTTATGTTCTGTTCCTATTTGAAATGATCATCCTGTGTGTACATGTGATTAAATATTACGGACTCAATCTGAAGGAATTAATTACTTCATTAATGTTGCTGAGTTCAAGTTACATGAACTACTTCTTCATACCATGCTACTGAGTTGTATGAACACCTTCACCCTAATTCGCGTAATACTACAAAGCACGATTAACAAGAGATCACTAAAGTAACCATACTCAGTGCATGATCTTCAACCGGCAAATAACTCAGCAACAAATACCACGAAAAGCATGGGAAACAAAGAGCCAAGGATCCAGACCCCGAGGACGACCCAGAGTCCGCTGGGACTACAACATTAGACAATCTTTGAACAAACCTCTACACCTCACGGTAGAAGGGGAACGACTAAGTAAGTAAGTAAGATTTTTCATTGGGAATACAGAAAAAGTACTTTTGATCCCAGGGACGACGCGATTTTAAATTCTGGCTAGAGAGGTCTAGTCTGAAGTTTGCCTAATTTAAACAGTCTTTTACTTTCTCAGCAGTCGCAGAAAGATCTACCAAATAATCGCCAAAGACCTACCGGTAGATCTGGATCTACTAGTTGAAGACCCCTGGCTTAGGGTCTCACCTTTGAAAGAATTGAAACTGATTTTTTTTTTAAATGTTCACTCAACAATGAGTCTAACACGTTTAACAAATCTGGCTTTATTTTCTACTGAGTATCAATTTGCAAAGAAAATAAATTTTAATGAGGTCATAAATCAGTCTGCAGACATGAAGGCTCAAATGCAGAGTTTGTGAATCTTGTCCATTAACGTTTGAAGAAGAGGCTCAAAGTGATGCTTTATTTCCTCTCTCTGTGTGTGTGTGTGTGTGTGTGTTTTTTTTTTTTTTTGCAAATGAAGTGTAGTATTACGTGTTAACTAAATTTTTAAAGTAATGCATTTAAAAAAAAAAATACAATTTGTTTAAACAAACTGTTTAAACATCTATTTGTAAACATAATGTATTTTTATGTTGTGTATTTTAATTTCACATTTTTTTTCTGGGAAAAGCCGGGGTGGGGGTGTTGCCAAAGGAAAGCACCGCCCCGGGTGCCAAATGCTTCAGGTCCGCCGCTGAGCAGGTGGATAATGTTAGACCTTTTCAGGACTTAATATCTATCAACGCTGACCGGGCAAGCAGTCCTTTTCATGACTTCTTCATGCTAGCTGATAGAAGTAAATAAATATTAGACAAACATAAAGGTATGTTTTCAGGCACTCGTAAGAAATAAAGAAGTAGAAAACTAGACAACAAAAAAACAACAGGCGTGAGTGGCTTACCCAGGACTCGAACCCAGGACCTTCCATGCGACAACCCCGCCTAGCTATGCAAGCCAGCAGTCCTTTTCATGGCTTAGAGTTTACCAACACATCGCTTCAGTTAACAGAGTTCACTTATGTTTGACTGACAAATTGCGCTCTGATATAACCAATTAGGTTGAAAGGGACGCGCCTCGCCACAAGAAGGTAAAAACCCACAACCTAAAAAAAAAATAAACAAATCGGACACACACGCTACTAAAGTAAGGCGTGAAGCAGACGTCTGCATGAGAGCTTGATCTTATCATTAGCATGGAACTCCACAGTACAAGCTAGATGAATGCTTCCATTGTGTGCAATTAAATTCTAAACAACTGCAGTCGACACGTAATGCCTGTCAAACTGAGGGTATGTTTATTAGCCTTATAAAATACATTAGGTTTGAAGAATTAATGTACATTTACATAGTGATGTAAATTGTGTGCTTGATTTTTCATGTCTATGGTTTTGCTCTGATGTGTATTTTATGCCAGACTTTTCATGTATTTATTTTTTCTTATGCCTTATGAAACTTGATTTCATCACAAAATATAACCACAATCCCCCATAACACTGGCGTAGCTAGAGTCTTTGTCAGGACTAGTATTCACTAGCAAACAAAGCTATCAGCCCTTTTCAGAGCTGGCTTTTTATGCTGAGCACAAAGAGTTCGCCTTTTCTTTATTCAAGGGCACCTTTTGTCTGTATAGCTCATGTATTAATAATATATTATATCATGTACGACATACTCCGCCTGACGGACTCTACTACTTCATGACGTTGTGTCATAAACAAATACTCCCTTGACGGACTATACGACCTCATGCCGTTGTGTCATTAAATGAGGATTCTGAATACAGTGGCCACTCACCAGAGGAAGAGGCGTCTTCACTAAACAGATACCATACACGGGCTTGTTTTGTTTCAGGTTTCAATCAGTGTGTACCACGGGACACTAAAACCGGGCGAATAGTGGACCATCACTGCTGCCTGGCCTCAGCATTTTGACTTAGCACCAGGAGTTGTAACCACTTCAATCCTGTGTGTAACTTGTGCACCAGTGGACCATCACTGCTACCTGGCCTCAGCATTTTGACTTAGCACCAGGAGTTGTAACCACTTCAATCCTGTGTGTAACTCGTGCCCCAGTGGACCATCACTGCTACCTGGCCTCAGCATTTTGACTTAGCACCAGGAGTTGTAACCACTTCAATCCTGTGTGTAACTCGTGCACCAGTGGACCATCACTGCTACCTGGCCTCAGCATTGTGACTTTGAGAACCAGACTACGCTACGGGTCGCATTCAGGTGGTGGCGCGTGACTTTTATAAAGTAAAATACTCCGATCGATTTCAGGTGGTGGCGCGTCAGGTGGTGGCGCGTGACTTTTTATATAGCTATATATTTTAGCCGGGGTGACTTCCTCTGACGATCAGACGCATGACTTGTTATATAGCAATAAATTTGTTCGATAATGGCGGGCGTGTTGTTTATACAAAATACTTAGACAATATATATAAAAAATATAAAAAATCGATAATGACGGATAATATAAAAAATCAATAATGTTGGATTAGTAGGTTACTAAGGGGGTTTTTGAAGCGAGTGGGGGCTTTTTGTGCTGGCGAGGGTGACGACGCATGGGTGTAATGTGGTGTAGCTGGCGGTTGTAGGTTAGGGGGGATTTTTGTATGATGTTGTATTGTACCGGTGGTGTGTTTGTTTATACTTATATACATACAATATATAAAAAATATAAAAATCGATAATGACGGAAAATTTAAAAAAATCGATAATGTTGGATTAGTAGGTTACTAACGGGGTTTATGAAGCGAGTGAAGTCTTTTTGTGCTGGCGCGGGTGACGACACATGGATGTGTACATTTTGGGGTGTAGCAGGCGGATGTGCCAGCAGCGAGAGGTGGGAGTGAAGTGTTAGAGACGTGACTATACCAGTTCTAACATGAAGAGGTGGGAGTGAAGTGTTAGAGACATGACTAGAACTATCATGAAGAGGTGGGAGTGAAGTGTTAGAGCGGTGTGGTGTGGGTGGTATTGCTTTTGGTTTGCTTGTTGTTGTGTGTTGTTATATTGGACTGGTAGTGTGTTGGTATGTTTGTTTGTACAAGATATATATATATATATATATATATATATATATATATATATATATATATATATATATATATATATATATATATATATATATATATATATATATATATATATATATGTGTATGTGTATGTGTATGTGTATGTGTATGTGTATGTGTATGTGTATATGTATATGTATATGTATATGTATATGTATGTATGTATGTATGTATGTATGTATGTATGTATGTATGTATGTATGTATGTATGTATGTATGTATGTATGTATGTATGTATGTATGTATGTATGTATGTATGTATGTATGTATGTATGTATGTATGTATGTATGTATGTATGTATGTATGTATGTGGTAACAGCCCTCATTAAAGCTGTATGAATTTATGTAAATTTACTTTATTTAAATTCTAATGATTCTCCTATATGCCATGTTGTATTTTATTATATCATGTCATTACATATCAATGTATTTTCTGGAGAATAAAGATTCAGATATGTATGTATGTATGTATGTATGTATGTATGTATGTATGTATGTATGTATGTATGTATGTATGTATATATGTATGATGCCCATTTAGATAAAAGTTACCAACATAAATTTGATAAGTACTATCCATTGACTGCAGAAATTAACGAACTAGTCTACCGTACGCATGTAATCGTACTGATAATTGGTAGTTTGGGTCATGTGCATGCAAAGTGTGTGAGTGGATTAATGTCGCTAGGGTTGCGGAAATTTGAAGCAAAGGTTTTATGTAAATATGTCAGTATTAGTGCAATTATAGGTTCTTACAGAATATGGAAACTTCGATGTAAAAAACACCCATTTTGAATTGCTGGGATGTTTTCCACACAGTCTAAACTCAATTGTGCTCCTCTGTATACTATACCATACGACTATTGTATTTGATGCTATATTTAATATCTCACTCCACTAGCGGTCAAAGTTTTTTTTATGGCGAACAAAATTCTGATAAAACCTCCATGTAAAAACAACCATATTGCTCTACTTGAATGGTATTCCTCACACATTTTGTAAATTTCAATAATTCTCATTTTTGGAAGGGTATACCATATCATTATATGCCAATGTCTTTTAGAAAGCTTAAAAATTTTTTATGTATGTGTAACACAAAGGTTCGATGTAAAAACACCGACATATAACTACTTGAGACGTCTTTAACACTTTATGTAAATTCTAATGATTCTCCTATTTGCCATGTTGTATCTATTATATCATGTCTGTACATATTAATGTATTTTATGGAGAATAAAGATTCTGATATGTATGTATGCATGTATGTATGTATGTATGTATGTATGTATGTATGTATGTATGTATGTATGTATGTATGTATGTATGTATGTATGTATGTATGTATGTATGTATGTATGTATGTATGTATGTATGTATGTATGTATGTATGTATGTATGTATGTATGTATGTATGTATGTATGTATGTATGTATGTATGTATGTATGTATGTATGTATGTATGTATGTATGTATGTATGTATGTATGTATGTATGTATGTATGTATGTATGTATGTATGTATGTATGTATGTATGTATGTATGTGGTAACAGCGCTCATTAACGCTGTATGAATTTATGTAAATTTACTTTATTTAAATTCTAATGATTCTCCTATATGCCATGTTGTATTTTATTATATCATGTCATTACATATCAATGTATTTTCTGGAGAATAAAGATTCAGATATGTATGTATGTATGTATGTATGTATGTATGTATGTATGTATGTATGTATGTATGTATGTATGTATGTATGTATGTATGTATGTATGTATGTATGTATGTATATATGTGGTAACAGCCCTCATTAACGCTGTATGAATTTATGTAAATTTACTAAGGCGGTTTTTGAAGCGAGTGGAGCCTTTTTGCGCTGGCGAGGGTGACGACGCATGTGTGTGTGGTGGGCTGTAGCTGGCGGTTGTAGGTTAGGGGGAATTTTTATGTGTTGTGTTGTGTGTTGGTGTGTTTGTTTATACATGTATACATACAATATATAAAAAATCTAAAAAATCGATAATGACGGAAAATATTTTAAAAAATCGATAATGGTTGGTTAGTAGGTTACTAAGGGGTTTTTTTTAAGCGAGTGGAGTCTTTTTGTGCTAGCGCGGGTGACGACGCATGGGTGTGTACATTTTGGGGTGTAACAGGCAAGTGTGCCAGCATCGAGAGGTGGAAGGGAGGTGTTAGAAACTTGACTAGGACCAACGTCGAGAGGTGTGAATGAAGTGTTAGAGACTATACCAGGGACAGCAGCGAGAAGTGGGAGTGAAGTGTTAGAGACGTCACTATACCAGGCCCAGCATCGAGAGGTGGGAGTGAAGTGTTAGAGACTTGGCTATAACAGGTCCAGCAGCTAGAGGTGGGAGTGAAGTGTTAGAGACCTGAATATACCAGGTCTAGCATCTAGAGGTGGGAGTGAAGTGTTAGAGACGTCACTAGGTCCAGCATCTAGAGGTTCGAGTGAAGTGTTAGAGTACTAGAGGTGGGAGTGAAAGCGACGTGTCACTATACTAGGGCCAGCTCGCGTGCGTGGTTGTGTGTGTGTGTGCGGCGTATGTGTTCGTGTGTGTGTGTGTGTGTTCGTCTGTGTGTAGTATGCGTGTGTGTGGTTGTGTGTGTGCGTGTAGTTGTGTGTGTGTGTGCGCGCGTCTGTGTGTGCGTGTGTGTGTCTGTGTCTGTACGCGCGCTTCTGTCTGCCTATCTGTCTACAAGCCTGGTATTTATTTTGCTGGTTAGTTTTGTTATATGTTTAATTTTTATGTTTAATTTCATTTTATTTATTTATCGATGTCTAAATTGTGTCTGTGTATATACCTGCCTAGATATCTGTTTGTGTGCGCGTGTGTGTCTGCGTGCGTGCGTTTGTAGGTGTGTGTTATCGTGTGTGCGCGCTCGCGCGCGCGTGCGTGTGTCTGTGTGGGTGTGCGCGTGTGCGGTTGTGTGTGTGTGTTGGGGTGTAGCAGGCGGGTGTGCCACCATCGAGAGGTGGGAGTGAAGTGTTAGAGACTTGCCTATACTAGGACCAGCATCTAGAGGTGGGAGTGAAGTGTAAGAGACTTGACTATACTAGGTCTAGCATGAAATGGCGGAAACATAAAAACGATAATGGCGGGTTAGTAGGTTACTAAGGATATTTTTTTAAGGGAGAGGGTATTGACAGTTTTGGCTGGCGGGGTGACGACTCTTGGGTGTGTTGGGTGTGTGTGTGCCTGCGTGCGTGTGTGTGTGTGTGGTATTGATTTTGGTTTGTCTGGTGGTTTGTGTGCAGGTATTGGTGTGAATTAACACTAATTAGTGTTAGCTTTCTTGGTTTGATAGTCCTTTTTCACAGTGTAAAAACACTATTGGTTATCTGTAGTGTTTTACATTGTTTTGTTAAGCCATTATTTCTATAATATTTAGGGGCCAGCTCGACGCTGTATAAACGCTAGATGTATATTTATTAAAGAGGTCACACCGCAGACTTGTGTAGATTGACCAATTATTGTGGAGGTAGTGTATTCTTAAGCAATAACAGGAGATTTTTGTGTATTTCGTGAAAGTTTAGGTATAGGTACACTATTCAAAAGTGATCTTTTCAGAACGTTGTTATCTATGTGGATGTGTTGTAGTCTTGTTACAAACAACAAACTGATTTAGAAGTAGCTTTAACATTTTTATTGGAAGGAGTTGTGCTTTTACCCTTTTACATGAATATAACATCCGATTTATTCCAAAACCTTCATGAAACTATGTTGCTACTTGACTTGAGAAGAAGGAATTTTTATAAGCACTCACTAAGTGAATTCCCTTTTTTCCTACCCGCTATAGAATAAAGAGGAAAATATAAAATAAAAAAGGGATAATTTTTTATAGAAAAGGATGACTAATGATCGGTGTGTGGTGGGGATGATTTTGGTTTTGTGTTGTGTTGTGTGTAGCTAGTGATGAGAATATAAGACGATGAGAGGGGAAGTGGCGTCGGAGGCAACTATGCTTTTGATGTAAAAATATGACAGGGAATTCCCGTTGTTAGGTGAATGTAACTACATATTGAGACGGGCGCTGGGTCATTTGGTAGTTTTCTTTATTATTTATATTATATCATGAGTAATAAAGCTACTCACCCCAATGTCCATCTAGTGCCGTATTCTTCAACATAAAAAATACTGGCAAAGGCCAAGCTGGACAAGGCCAAATAGATAGTTTTCTTGAACACAAAGAGGGTCCGTAGAGATATATCCCATATGCAGACTAGATTATGGCGACAACTAGACAATCCCTTAGTGTTGCAGTCTGTAACTGAAACAATGTCGAGGCTATTTTCATCCATGTTTAATAAATTTCAAAAACACACGTGCTTTTACCCTCACTAGAAAGAAACGTGAGCAATTGCCCGCGCAAAACACCGCGCGTAAACCATGACTCGTTTATAAAATTCCGGTACCATAGAGGGTGACGTCAGGGCTAAATATAGCTATCTAGAAAAGCGTAATAAAAATCTAACAGGCAGAGTTTTGCGTATTGGTAGATGAAAAAAGGGCATTTCTGTACTGTTCGTATGTATGTATGGCGGAGTTACGTGTTCTGAAACCGACATTTTTCCCGCCCTGTGCTTGTTGCGTATTTAGATGTAAGACTAACATTTTACCTTTGCAAGACTAACCCTGCTGCTTTTTTCTGTTCACGTCACAAGTTCAAAACACAATCGATCAACAGTAGAAATTTATAAAAGAAACATTCCTTCGTTCGTGTGTTCGAACCCCCGCGACTTAAGGTTTCACTTTTTTCACACGGGCGACATCTGGTGATAGGTTTTATATTGTCTCCCAAGCGGTTCAAACATGCGGCGACCACGGAAATGTAGTACATTAAATAAATGTAACTAAGTATTTGTTCCAGTTATCAAACGGGTATCTACGTTTTGTCCTGCAATTTTCAAACTTTAGTAAAAGCTTTTCTTCCAAGCAGCAAAGATGGTCCCAAAATTTTCTCCCAGGCCTGCGCAAAGGGTCCAACTTGTAGGTAAATAGATCAACTGTCAAATACTTCTTTAAATATTTCTTCCACTTGTCAAAATATTTCTTCGACGTGTCAAATATTTCTTACCGGTGTAAAATCTTCCTTCCACTTGGCCAAAAAAAAAAAAAAATTCTTCCACTTGTCAAATATTTTCTTCCACTTGTCAAATATTTTCTTACCGTTGTCAAAATATTTCTTACCGTTGTCAACATATTTCTTCCACTTGGCAAAAAAATTTCTTCCACGTGTCAAATATTTTTCTTACCGTTGTCAAAATATTTCTTACCGGTGTCAAAATATTTCCTCCACTTGGCAAAAAAAAATTTCTTCCACTTGTCAAATATTTTCTTCCACTTGTAAAATATTTTCTTACCGTTGTTAAAATATTTCTTACCGTTGTCAAAATATTTCTTCCACTTGGCAAAAAAAATTTCTTCCACTTGTCAAAATATTTCTTCGACTTGTCAACTATTTCTTACCGGTGTCAAAATATTTCTAACTCCGCCTATGCCGGTCCCAAGCCCGAATGAAAAAGGAGGAGGGCGACCTGCATGGAGGCCGTAAGGAGGCAGCACCTCCACCATGCAAAGGCACAACAGGCCAATCACCTGTTTGCTTTAAATCACGATTACGAGCAATACAAGAGAGAAAACTGGACTGATTCTAAAGGCGACGAACTGGAACGGACTACGGACTACGACTTATGGAACTTGGAACACAAGAAGTATAAATGGGAAGGAAGAGGAGCTGATGGAAGAGATGAGGAAAGCAAAACTAGAAATCCTGGCTATAACGGAAACAAAGAAAAAAGGACAAGGAGTCATGGATCTCGATGGCAACACACTCCTCTACAGTCTTCTTCTTCTTCGATCCTTAACCACCGACCGTCAAAGCAGTCAGTGGCCATCACGCCTAGTGGCGTCTTGTAGGGCAACAACAAATTGATTCCACTTTGCACGGTCGGTGGACATCCTTCGTACAGTGCCCCAACTCTGGTTCATTCTTTGCATCTCAGCCTCCACAGTCCTCCGCCAAGTTGTTTTTGGTCGGCCTCTCTTTCGCTTTCCTTCAGGGGTCCAAAGCATAGCTGTTCTTGTGATGGCATCGGGGTCTCTTCTGAGGACATGACCAACCCAGCTCCAGCGTCTGCCAGCTATGATGGTGTGCATGTCCTCTTGCTTGCTACGAGTAAGCAGATCTTGGTTGGTGATGGTATTCGGCCAAAAGATGCGGTGAATTTTTCTTAGGCATGTTGTGTGAAAAGAGGACAGTTTTGACATTTCCTTCTCTGTGACTCTCCAGCATTCCACACCATAGAGAAGCACAGAAAGCACGCAACTCTGGTATAATCTTAATTTTGTGCTTGTGCTGTATTGGGAGGACTTCCAGATGTTATTTAGGCTAAAGAAGGCTGTTCTTGCCTTATTCATTCTGATGTTGATGTCTTTGACTGCCCCACCGTCTGGTGTTACTATGCTTCCTAGGTATGTGAAGGTATCTGTCTGTACCAATTGCTGATTCCTTACTGATATGGGCTCAGGGTTGCTCACATTGAGCGTCATGACCTCAGACTTCTTTAAATTGATGTACAAGCCCACCTGGCTCTACAGTGGTGTACCCATATCTGGAAGAGCTAAAGGGGGCGTGGGTTGCATTGTGGCCCAAAATCAAACAGATAGTATCAAGGGATGGAACTTTGTCTCGGAGCGCATTATGGTTGTTAAACGAAAAGAAGGAGAAACCATAGTCACCCTGATCATAGTGTATGGGCCAAATGAGGATGAGAGATCAGAGGTCAAGGAGGAATTCTTCGAGCTGCTTCAAAGGACAGTGGATGACTGCCTAGATGAAGTTATCATGCTCGGAGATTTTAATGCCAGAGTTGGAAATGACCATGCTAGATGGGGTGGAGTTATCGGAAGATATGGAGAAGATACTCTCAATGACAATGGAAAGCGACTCCTTAGATTCTGCAGTGAGCAGAATCTGATCATTACAAACACAAAGTTCCCCCATAAGCGCATACATGCATACACTAGATGTGAACCAACAAAGAATGAGAAGTCAGTGATCGACTATGCCATTGTTCGGAGAAGCTCATTCAAATATGTCCGAGATGCTAGAGTCTGGACGGGGCCAGAGATTGAAAGTGATCACTGCCTGCTAACAATCAAAAGAACAACTGAAAGAGTTGCTCAGCCTAGGAACTGCCCAACATTACGCAAGAAACCAAGTAAACGAGCAGGAAAAATGAGCATTAGGACCTACAAGCGGAGAGAGCCAGAAATTAAGACCAGATATCAGAGGCTAATTGCTGCAGCGGTGAGCAACACAGAAGAACGACCTGATGACTTGGAAACCCTCTGGATTAAATTCAAGGATATCATAAAGACTTCTGCTGCAGAAGCATGCGGTGAAGTCCGACTTAGGAACAAGAGAAAGAGGACACCTTGGTGGACAGAGGAAGTCAAAGAGAAAATAAGAGAGAAGAAATGGCATGGAAACAATACTTAGGAGCTAAAAACACAACAGGACAAATGGAAAAATATAGAGAATATGTGACACTCAGAACAGAAGCAAAGAACAAAGTGCTAGCAGCAAAACAGAAGTCCTGGGAAGAATTTGGAGAAAAGCTAGAAAAAGATGCACAAGAACACCAGAAATTGTTCTATAAGACCCTAAAGAACATGAGGAAGGAAAAACAATGCCCACTCAAATTTATAAAGGACAAGCAAGGCAATTTGCTTACTGCCCCGAAGGAAGTAATGGAAAGATGGAAAGAATATTTCTCAGAACTCCTGGAGGGTGAGCAAGGTGAAGCATCAGAAATGATAACCACTAGCACAGAAGAGAAAACCAATGATGGTGAAGATGACATAAAGATGGAAGAACTGAAGGCAGCACTGGAGAAAATCAAGATGGGCAAAGCAGCAGGGCATGATGGTATAACACCAGAAATGGCTAAGTTCATGGGAGCATCAGGGGACCTATTACTCTTAAGGGTTTTGCAGGTAGCGTGGTACAACAAGACCATACCAAAGGATTGGGAGATTGCCATCATAACACCAATTTTCAAAAAGGGTGACAATCGACAGTGTGGAAACCATAGAGGCATATCCCTTCTCAGTGTCCCTGGTAAAATCTACTCTAGAATCCTAGACCAGAGACTCCGACGCCTAGCTGAGACACAATTGGATGAGGTCCAGTGCGGATTCCGTGCAAACCGATGTACTCACGACCTAATCTTCACACTCAGACAGCTGAGTGAAAAGGCCCTTGAGTATAAGAGTGAGATGCATCTTTGTTTCATAGATCTGGAAAAGGCGTTTGACAGGGTCCCCTGGAGCAAACATTGGGACTGTTTTGCAAGGAAGAATATTCTAGCACCTCTGATTCATGCTATACAGAGCTTCTACAAGTCTTGCAGAAATTATGTGAGGACAGCAAACCATAAGTCAGAAGAGTTCAGGACCACCACTGGTGTAAGACTAGGTAATATCCTATCACCTTACCTCTTCATACTCCTTATGGACGATGTCATCAAGGCATGTAAGGAGAGAAAAGGAAAGTATTCAGTGGGGTACTGGAAGATGTGAAAGGTCTATATTTCGGAGCTGGCATTTGCTGATGATGTTGCCCTGATTGCTAAATCAGAGGCACATCTCCAATCCAACCTGCAAGTCTGGAAAGAAGAGCTGGAGAAGAGAGGGATGGTCATAAGCAGCTCTAAAACAAAATCCATGGTGATATCACGAGAAGAAAGAAAACATCAGATTAAGCTGGGAGAACAGGTCCTGGAGCAGGTCGACCACTTTAAATACCTCGGAGCTATTATAGACCGAAAGGGAGGCATCAAAGAAGAGTTGGCCACTCGAAAAGCAGCAGCTGGGAGACTTTTTCAGGCCATAAATCGAGGATTCCTCAGCAAGAGAGAGGTTGGTAATAAAACGAAGATGGCTGTATACCACTTCACCTATGTCCCAGTCATGACATATGGATGCGAGTCATGGGCAATGACTACAACCCATAAAAGCCAGATCCAAACCTCAGAAATGAGGTATCTGAGGAAGGTGGTTGAAGTAACAAGAAGAGACATGGTACGCAACCAGACGATACGTCAAGGCCTTAAATCGTACCCCCTGCACACCCAAGTAGAACAGTCCCAATTAAGATGGTTTGGCCATGTCTGCAGAATGGGAGAAGATCGGATACCACGACAAGCATGGGAAACAAAGAGCCAAGGATTCAGACTCCGAGGACGATCCAGAGTCCGCTGGGATAACAACATTAGACAATCTTTGAAGGACCGAGGACTAGAATGGAACCAGGCCAGCAGGAAGACAGCCGATAGGATAGTCTGGCGCTCTCTCTTCCAAACCTCTACACCTCACGGTAGAAGGGAAACGACTAAGTAAGTAAGAAAGTCAAAATATTTCTTCCACTTGGCAAAAAAAATTTCTTCCACTTGTCAAATATTTTCTTCCACTTGTCAAATATTTCTTACCGTTGTCAAAATATTTCTTACCGTTGTCAAAATATTTCTTCCACCTGGCAAAAAAATTTCTTCCACTTGTCAAAATATTTCTTCCACTTGTCAAATATTTCTTACCGGTGTCAAAATATTTCTTACAGTTGCCAAATATTTATGCAAATGTTTTTGTTAGCTGTCAAATATTTCTTCAAACGGGTCTTCCAGTTGTCAAATATTTCTAACAGTTGTCAAATACTACTAACAGTTGTCAAATATTTCTTAAAATATTTCTGCTAGTCGCCAAACATTTCTTCAAAGGCGACCATCTTTCATGCGGTGGATATGGCCAAGACAGCGTAGGCTTCCCTGTCTCAGCCGGCTATACAGGCTTTGAAGGCCAGCACGTGAAAACACCTCGACATTTGGGACTTTTATCTTTCGACGAAATGCCGAGGAGGTGGCGCAGACACGGTAGATGGCAGGTATTGAGCCTTCTTTCTTGCTTAGCATAGATTGTTCAGGTCTCAAAGCCATATAGAAGTAAGCTGATGATACAGGCGTTATATATTCCAGCTTTGGTCATCGTTGCGAGTTTGGAGTTTCCCCAAACGCGTGATGTGAGGCAGGCAAAGGTAGCTGCAGCTTTGTTAATGAGACTAGCAATTTCTGTCGCCAGAGAGAGTTTGTTATTGACGATATACACAAGGTATGTGTGATGCACTGCACACAGCATCGTACCGGCTGACTTAACCGTCCCAGAGTTCCTCTGGTACCAGTTGTAACTGGGTCTGCCCTCTTTTTTTCATTCAATATTTTTTCCTGTTGTCAGTACTTGACAATGCAAATATAGTATTGCACCATCAAATGTAATCGATGAATGAGTCATACTGTTTGTAGTCGGTTAGGGTGGGTGACGTCAGCGCTAAATCATATATACCTTTTTATTAAGATCAGGTTCTATATGATCATATTGAAAAGATAATGTAGTTGGCGAAGTAGGTAGATGTAAAGAACTAGGTGTGTCAGGAAGAGACAATTCATCTTCCTGAAATAAGAATAGATCATAATCATAGCACGAAGTGACGATCTGAACGTCAAGATCGAGAAAAGAAATTTGTAACCCTTTAGGACGGGTATGGAACAACCCAAATATATTATTGGAAAGATCGACTATTAAAAACTGAGAGTGTTGAGTCATCTCAGATTGTATCATGAAAGTCATAGAGATGTCATAGGTAGAGTGATTTGTCCATGACATTTGCTCGTAGTCATGAGCAAAAGAGATGGTTCTGAAAAAATAACTGACCAATAAGATCAGAAGTAAATTGTTGAGGACATGTGAGTAATTGACAGTAGATAGTTTTCTGATCACATGAAAACATTTCATGTTCACCTTGAAAACAAAACTAGAGATAACAGACAAAAAAGTAAAGAGAAAATTTGTAAGACCAATTGTAGCATTAACAATGTTGGAAGTACTTAAATATACATAGTAAGATGTAGTAACATCATTGTCAAGTTTATTGACAATTGATGTACCTTTAGTATCCTGGTCTTCAATACAAGACACATCAGATATGAATCTGTCCTCGACCCTGTCAACATGAGGGATATCTTTATCATCCTCATCACTTTCCAAAATAGTGCTAAGAACAAAATTTGAAAATACTGTGCCACATGTATTCATCTTGTTGGCACGGAGTTTAGCCATCGCAACGACAGCGTTAGCATTGCTATAAAATTGCAATTTTTCCTTTCCCATTCATTAATTTCTTCTGGGGTGCAATCCTTACTGCCGTGGATGCATCCCACCGTAAGATCAGCTGCTGGATTCTGCAACATGCACACCTTGACATTACCTGTAAAAACTGGTGTGTTAACATATACAATGGCAGTGGGGTAGTACTCAATAGTACCCCCAAACGTCATACATATTCATTTGTAGCACAACTTGGGTGAATCAGTGACTGCCTGACTCCAATGGTAGTTGATCCCGAATCTCTCAAAACTGAGACCACTGAACCATTTACTAATCCTCTATTGAACATCCGGGTGCCTGTGCCGTCGTTCGCCGAAAGACCAACTGCTGTCTGAAGGTGTCCACAATTCAGCACTGTTTCTTTGGCCTTCTGAAAAACCGCACTACAATCCGGGCAACTATTTGCCACATTATAATTGACAGCACAACATGAAGATGAAGCTTGTGACTGATTATTATTATTATCAGAAACACTAGAGGTCGTACCATCTGTGAGTGCTGCTCCTGCATACGTGACTGAGACCGATGACGGGAATAGTTATTGGAATTATTTCGTTGTCCCCCGTGGTGGCTGTTGTGTCTGGGTCTAGAGTTTTGATTATTGTTATTCCATCTGTTACCATTGTTATCAGTATTAGAATTATATGATCTATTCTGATTTGAATTCTGTTGACTATTGTTATACCTGAATTGAGGTGACTCATTCCTATATTGTTGCCTACCTCTGTTAAAATTACTATTATTGTTATAGTTATTTCGCCCCTTATTATAATTATAATTATAATTTCCCCTGAAATGATTTCTATCGAGGCTTTGTGATCTTGATTTGTCATAACTATGGTATGACATATTGGACGCTACTGGTAAAGGTTCTCTTATTTGTGAATTAGAAATGCTGACATTAGGATGTGCAGTACAATAATTTATTGTCATTTCTTCTAAGGCAGCAATGGTAGATGGTTTTAGTTCCTGTAAGAAAGACAAGAACGGTGGACTAAAGAGGATAGTACCTTATCCCTGAGTAACAAATCAACTAATTTATCATAAGATTTGTTCACACCTGCAAGTTCCACCCATCTATTAAAGGTGTTGCGTATATTCGCAATAAAACCTGTGAAATCTTTATTGGAATCTGATAGAATATTTTTAAACCTGACCCTGCATCCCTCTTCATCTAAATGGAAACGCCGTAATAATAATGCTTTAATGGCGTCATAATCACTAGCTATTGTTGGGTCAACATTCTGAGCTGCACTTGCGGGCTCACCATCTAAAAATTCCCTGAGTTTTAATGACCATGCGGATTTCTCAAGTTTATTTACCTTACACGCCTCCTCAAAGCGTGACAGCCATGCTGATAAATCGTCAATATTCAATTTGAATGTTGGTAATTTGAAACAATAGTTGCTTTTAGTTTGGTTGGATGACGAAGCATTCTGTGTATCAGTATTATTATTTACATTTGAAGCTACTTGAGCTTTTAAGTTTAATTCAGCCATACGCAACTGTATTAACTCTTTTTCTGCTTCTCTTTCCTGTTTTCTTCTGTTTTCTTTTTCAATTTCTTCCCTTTCCTCTTTTGCTATTCTTCTTACTTCTTTGGCCTCAAATTCTTCTTTTTCACGCTTCAATTCAGCTTTTCTTTCAAGTTCCTCTTGTTTAGCAATAGCCTATGTTAGAACTGGTATAGTCACGTCTCTAACACTTCACTCCCACCTCTCGCTGCTGGCACATCCGCCTGCTACACCCCAAAATGTACACACCCATGTGTTGTCACCCGCGCCAGCACAAAAAGACTCCACTCGCTTAAAAACCCCCCTTAGTAACCTACTAATCCAACATTATCGATTTTTTTTTATTTTCCGTCATTATCGATTTTTATATTTTTTATATATTGTATGTATATATGTATAAACAAACACACCACCGGTACAATACAACATCACACAAAAATCCCCCCTAACCTACAACCGCCAGCTACACCACATTGCACCCATGCGTCGTCACCCTCGCCAGCACAAAAAACCCCCACTCGCTTCAAAAACCCCCTTAGTAACCTACTAATCCAACATTATTGATTTTTTTATATTATCCGTCATTATCGATTTTTTATATTTTTTATATATATTGTCTAAGTATTTTGTATAAACAACACGCCCGCCATGATCGAACAAATTTATTGCTATATAACAAGTCATGCGTCTGATCGTCAGAGGAATTCACCCCGGCTAAAATATATCGCTATATAAAAAGTCACGCCCCACCACCTGAAATCGATCGGAGTATTTTACTATATAAAAGTCACGCGCCACCACCTGAATGCGACCCGTAGCGTACATTGTATACTACTTACAAGCTAAGTCCTCCTAACAAGAAGATACCACCTAATCTAAAAAAACCTATGAATGATAACACAAACGAATATTGACACTTTTTTATTGTTACTGAATTCTCCCGTGTAATTTTGCTATGTAAATTATACTTGACACATTTTATTTCTTAACTATATAATTGCTAAATCATTAAAAATAATCTGATTAATTATATTCCTGATTATTGAATGTTCATAATTTTAAAGTAATCTTTAAGTGGTTGTTGTTTACTTGATACTATCATCAAAACTATCCATCTCACCACAAACAGAAAACAAGAAGCTAGAGAAAAGCAATTTTAAAAGACTGAAAAAAAAAAGAGTAATCAAATGTAAGAGTTAAAAAAAAAATCCTCGCTAAACCAGGGGCGCAGAGAGCTCGAAGTACAGCACAGAAAATACATAAAATCTATAAACAAGCAAGTAGATAACTGGCAGAAGTAAGACAAGAGCTTCTGGCTGTCTGTCAGCAAAAGACGGAACCATATTAAAGGTCAAACTAATGTACTAGAAAGATAGACAGAATACAGAAAGAATCTCAATGACGCCAAAAGATCAGAACTGAACGTCAGAGATAGGTTGGGGTGACCATATGTCCTTTTGTCCATGGATTTATCCTCTTTTTCACGTTAATCCAGTGGATTTTGTCAAAAGTGCAATTTGTCCGGAGTTTTCCCTTCGGAGATAGAACATAACTTCGAAGAGGTCTATCTTATGCCCCAGTATATTCTCTGAGAAGTATTTTTTCAAGTAAACATTGAACAAACTGCAAAGGAATATACTGTAGTTGGGTTGTGGAAGTGCAAAATTGTATTAAATCTGTGATAGACATTCTTAAGCAGTGTTTTTGCACAAAGAGTCCCCTAGAAGATTCAGAATATGCTTTTTGAAAAACGAAGAGGTGGACTTGATTGTTTGTGCGACAAGTTTATTGAGGATAATGCACGCACATCAGTTGTTTAGAAGACTTAACGATATCGATGTGACACACATCAAGGAGTGTTTTCTCTTATTTTTATAGTTTTATGTTCTCTACTTGATTCTCACTTTCTTTCCCTTCTGTTGTTCGTTTGTCTGTCCCTGTCGAATGCCATGTGGCCGCAACGTAGGTTTTTTCTTGTCCTTTCTCCCAGTAAGACGTATCACTATTTGCGTTTTTGTTTTTTTCATTCTACAGTTTTACCCCCGTCTTACGGCAGCCCTCCTCACTTACTCAGAATCAACCTAATAGAGATATTTCAGTAGATGAAACTGTTTATTTGGCAGGGATGTGTATGCTATCACTCGGTCTGTTAGCTATGTGCAGTTAAAATACATAAAAATAAAATGTATAATGAGATCCACAGAAGGTACTCAAGGGATATCACTTAGATCCATAGAATGTACTCAACGTATATCACTTGGTGGACACAATACTTATAGATAGTTTGAGATACGCGGTTGATGCAGCAAAAAGTGAAAATGAATTACATACAATGGTTGATTCGATTGTGACATAAGTAAAAAGTTAGACCTTAGCCTAAATAAATTGAAATGTAAATGTTAATCAGAATCGACGTCATTGCACTCCAGGCAAACCCATAGGTGCTAAGTCTCCCTCAGCAAATGCCTAAGGGTATGAATGCTAATTGTTCCTGTTGCGAACTGGTTGTATACACTGCGGATGCGTCCTCTCATACGTCCATCCCTGCTGGTCTTACATTTGATGCCAAATTCCAGCAGTCTTAGCCTTATGATTCATCGATTGCAGTGTCATTCTCTAATAGACGAACATGAATTGCCCTCAGTATTTCTTCCTTTTCCGTGGCCAATGCACCTTTTATGGGTACTCTTGAAGCTAGTCTGTCATCTTTTTATTGCCACGTACCCCGGCATGACCAGGACAGTAGATCCATATCAGTTCTTGAAGATTCGATGCTTCTATGGAGGTTTTCCATTCATGTCGAAGCCAGCCATTTTGGACCTGTCGAAGCATGGATTGTGAGTCTGATACAATAACTACCTTTGTTAATAAAGTCTCAGACAGCCATCTTAAGGCAGCAGTAACTGCCTCTACCTCCATTCTCATGCTGGAGGTTCTTATCATGTAAGCCCCGCTATGTTCAGCGACAGTTTACTCTAGCAGAGAAGTGTAACCGGAATGATGACGACATTGGTAGTTAGCAATTATCCTCTTAATTATTTTTAATACACAAGTTATTACAGAACGTGATGACGTCATTATCACATAGCCTCTTATTGACATATTTAATACAGCCTTCTAGACAGTTACAGGAAATAATACGAGACCTGAAATCTCTAAACAGAATTAAATATAACCTCGAATAAAATGTTATACCATTTGCTATCATAGTAACTTGTATAGTAACTGTGACGTAAATGTGACATAGACATAACTAGTGAACTATCCATCTTAACTAGTGGTTTAGCCAATAAAACAGAGTATTGTCGCATAGAGATTTATGATCAATAAATTTTCTATATTCCTTTCTTTTCTACCCGTGTCCTCTACTTTATTATCGCTCTTTTATCCTTTTCCTGTTTTTCGCATTCGTTCGTTTGCGACTAAATATATTTTACCATTCTGACTTTGCCGTTTCCTTTCTCATGTTAGAACGCATTTTATGACATAATGTGTCAGTCACTGCACTAGACGATTAGCTGTGAATATACGTTCTGGTCAGAAATAGGAGCAGACATCTGTCTACAGTTTCCCCTGTCACAGTGTTTCTTCGGCTAAGTTTCTCGGCGAGGTGTGGAAACTGCCATCAGCATCGCTCAGAAATGAGACAGGTCGTCGTAGAAGGTGTGAAGACGCACGTTTGGCAGTTATGGGCAACGTCTAAGTTAATGGGAAGTGTTAAGAGAGAGAGAGAGAGAGAGAGAGGAGAGGGGGAGACGAGGGTTTGCGAAATAACGTGGGATCCTTTGTCTGTGTAAGTTATATCTACCCCGGAGTGGAAACTTGATTTCCTTGAATCTCCAAGTTTCAGTAGACGTGGTCGCTTCGTTCTAGATACTTATATTTATAAGTGAAACTCTTAGTTTCGTTGTGCTACACGTTGTTCTGGTTGGAGGTAATATAATATATCTAGTATTTTGTGAGTGATTTAAAGTGTTAAATCGCCTATTATATTTCACTAGTTTCTTTTGTGCAGAAGATATTAATTTATAAGTCTGTTAATATTCTCTAGGGACGTGTTTCAGTGGAAAGCAGAATAAATTATAATTTCTAGCTTAAACTCATGCAGCCATAAATAAATTTAATTTAACTGCTAAATACTCAGTCGAGAATATTTTAAAACTAACTTATAACTGCACTGATTCATCATTGAGTATTGACGAAATACGTATGTATTTCTAATTCATGATGATTGATTTTATTAATATAACTTATATCACGGGAGATTTAAATGATAAGACAAGCTCTACGCTTGCATTTTATAATGTAAGTTATAACCGAGTACATAGTATGTATAAGTATTTTATATGTTGTTTTTTCTTTATTCAGTGAAAACTGGGTTAACCCAACTTTGCCAGCGTTTTGTACGGAGAAATATCTGTGAAGAACAAAAACATTTTTTCTTAAAGACTGGGGTGTATAAAGTAAAACCTGTCTAGATTGCATTGGCATCCAAAACGACAGAGTACCCAGTACATAAACTGTTTTTTTTCAAGATTTAATGAAGTAACGGGCCCATCGAGCCTGATTTAATTCTTCCAGAGAAAAACCTCAAGTACATTTTCAGCCCTTGTGGCAAGCAAAATATTAATATCAGTAACATTCCGACGAAGTTTTGACTAGTGGTGTTGTGACCAAATAAAGTCCTATACTGAGAGAAGGCAGTTACCTGACATTCCTAATTACTAGAAACCTAAGCTATTGACACTGTGCTCGCTGTTAACGTTCGTGCCTGGACAATTTTAATGTGACTTAAACAGATATCCAAAAAATAAGAATAACCAAGAAAACGTTCCCTGAAGGAGTGAATCCAACCTGTCTTTTTGGAACTGGGGTTCTCTTGGCCAAGACTACCATGGGAGAGTCTGTATGTGCATGTCCTGAAAATTGTGTTTCCAGAAGTTGCTACCAAAGCTGTAAGTACGAATGAAAGCACGTGATTACGGCTGACTGAATAGAGTGAATTCAGGACTGAGTGATTACTTTATTGTTGTATTATGGCACCCATTTTTCTTTCTTAAATTTCTTATGCAAGTTTTGCTGCTAACAATATTGTCTTTAGGATAGATCAGAGTATCCAAGTCTATTCATACCTTTAAAGGGAAATCTTAGACTAAATCATATGTATCCGTGACTCTTTGGGGCTATCACTTTTCTTCTAACAAGACTGTGGGCTATACATCGAGGGAAAGGATCATACCAATGGGTCTACCATTCTTGTAGCAAATCATTGACTTTATGACTATTTGTATATGTTTGATGTAATTTTATATGTTGTGATGGAAGTTTATTATGATAATTAAACTTCACATAAACTTATTCCAGTGTGTCGGTCAGTTCGTTCCCAATTATCTATATTTCCGTTGTCATAGTTTCACGTCTGTGTGTCTATTGTAGTCACTTATGTGTGTGTGTGTGTGTATGGGAGGTATATATATACTACTATATATTATATTAGATTTGTCTGACTAATCTAACTCTGTTGTAGATGATAGGCTGACTGAGAGAAGCTTCTCGAGTGTCAGAGACAGAATCTAATATATTTCCTCCATCTCACCCGTGAAATCTATTTCTATTTTTTTCACCTCCCACTGAGCGATCACTTATTTCTATGTCTATTCAGAAGGAACCAAACTAAGTCTTAATCACCTATCACAAATCTACGACAAATGTGGTCTCGTCCATAGGATTTATTTTTGAACTTAGAATAGGAAGACGAAACGACAAATATCAGCTCGTCTGTAGATTCTTTATTCTGAAATAGAGTAAGAGTGTGATTGTCTCGTGGTGTTATATTATCTTTAAAAATAACTATTCCCCTAGACCAACGATCTGTTTATGGGCGTGCTGACCACACAACTAATAATTGTTTTTCCACAGCATTTTGAGTATATACATTTGAGTTACAGGTCGATTTTGTTGGAATATATGTTAATTATTGATTTTGTAATACTAAACGCTGGTAACAGTGTCTAACAGTCACAGGGTTCTGAAGAAGTAGGTGTTTGAGCTAAGCTAAGGAGCGCGATCAGACTATACGTCCTGTAATTGCCTCCCTTACCCTAACTGTCTTCAGGGGTGAACTTGTAGTGGACTTAAAATTAAGGGAATTTTCTTTTCTCCTTAAATTTTTTGTAATAATTATTTTGTTTCCACTGTAGCAACTTATGTTTTTAGTGAGAAATCTTAACTACCATTTATTTGGCGTAGTCGTCTGCATTAGGTGCTTTATTGCCGATTAATAGCAGCGATAGATAGATACTATATTATAGTAGGAGGTATCCCAGGTTAAAGTATATCATCTTTTTGTTTGGTATTTTCTCGTAAGTGGTAGGAACCAGAGTATCCTTTTTCTTCTTTTCTTCCTTGAGTAGTCTCAGTCACTGATTTATTATGGCCGAGAGGGCGAAACTGAGGCAGATGCTCAGACAGGAAGCAATGGAAGAGGGACTGGACGGCGACGAAGCGAAAGCTTTTGTCAGGGACGAACTTGAGAGATATGATGCGGAGAGGAAAGCAGCTGAAGCTAAAGAGGAAAAAGAAGAAGCTAGGAGGAAAGAAGCGGAAGACCGTTTATTAGAGCAGAAGAAAATTGAGGCAGAAATGGAAGCTCGCAGGGCGCAGCATGAGGAAAGAGAGAAGGAGAGACAGAGGGAGGAAAGAGAGAAGGAGAGACAACATGAGGAAAGAGAGAAGGAGAGACAGCATGAGAAGGAGAGGGAGGAGAGACAGCATGAGCTGGCGCTTAAAGCTCTAGAAGTTCAAAGTCGTGGTGCTGCCTCTACCTCCAGCAATGGAGAGTCTTTTCCTCATTCTTCCTTAACTGATCCTTCTAACACTCAGTCTCTTCAACTAAACGCTATGTCTTTTCCACTAGAAACTTTCCCTTGTCCTAATGAGAAGATTGACACATGGCTAGAAAAATTTGAGAAAATTGCAACTCTGTACGGTTTAGAGAGGTCGCGTTGGAATATGAAGCTTTCTCATGCTTTGAAAAGCAGTGCGTATGATGTTTACGCCAAACTGGAAAGCAGCCAACAAGACAACTACGACGTGTTGAAGAAAGCGTTACTGGAGCGTTTTGAAATGAACGCGCGCAAATTTTTGCAACTGTTTCGCTACAGCATAAAGGAGAATTCTGAAACTTTTCTGCAGTTCTCCTCTCGTCTAAAGGGATATCTGACAAAGTGCCTAGAGCTCTCGCAGCTCCCCTCTACCTATGAAGGTCTTGAGGAATTTGTTATAACAGAATAAATAAAGAACACTTTGTCTGCGGACACCCGAAGATTTTTAGCTGAGCAAGGTGCAGAAAGGCTTGAAGACATCTTGGAAAAGTCTGAGCGATATCAAAATGAGCTGGCCGAACTGCCGGCCACAAAACGTAAACCGACAGAAGAGCATTTTCGAAAGAATAATCTAGACCAATCTTCTCATGCTTCTAATCAGAATAACCACGGAGAAACTGGAACTTAAAACCCCCCTCCTGAAAAATCCAAGTTCTACAAAAACAAGTACCCCAACCACAGTAAACAGTCTGATAAACCCGACCGCCCTTCATGGCACCGCAGCCAGCGAGGACAAGGTGACAAAGGGAAAACCCCTGCACACGGGACTAATGATCAGGGCGAGCACACTGAGCCTAAACGCATCGGATGCTTGCTAACACTCTCGCAAGGCGGAATTATTGACAGTGATTCCCAACCTGAGGGAGAGAGACCATCAACGCGAGGTACTGTTATTTTGAACGCTTCTCAAACTTTTTGTTTATTTGACACGGAGCTTTCTAATGATTGCATTGTTGCCAGACACCTGGTTAAACCCGGTCAAGAGACAGGAGAGACCGTCGAACTTTGTGGAGTTTCTAAGAGTGATGCACCTACAGCGCTTCCCATCGCACTGGTGGAGATCAACTCTGAGTTTGTCAGAGGCGTGATCAAAGCGGCTGTTATGGATGACCCCATCTACCCAGTCATACTTGGCGGTAGATACGTGTTTATTGGGAAACCGGAAGAGCCGATTGTGGCAGCAGTAACTACAAGAGGGCAAACCAAGAAGGAACGTGAGCCTGCGCCTAATTTGTTACCTATGGAACTTAAAGAAGCGCAACAAAAGGACCCTACTTTGGCACCCTGCTTTAGGAAACTGCCCATGGCTAAGGAACCCAGACAACACGGGGACATTTTTTCTAAGGATGGCGTACTTTATCGCAGAATGGGTGTGACCGGGCTTGGTCACGGCGCCAAATCAAGTCTTATGTGACCGGGAGAGGGTACTTTGGAAGGGGAAGGCTGTGTCACCAAATCAAGTCTAGTGTGACAGGGTGAGAAAAGGATGAAACAAATGTTCTGTGACAGGTGAATTTTGTGGCAGTATTTTCTTTCAATATTCTTCTGTAGTGTTACTGGCGACTGCCAAAGATGGTGATTACAGATATAAATTGTAATATAACCCAGGTGTTCTTAGGAGACTCGTACTGTTTTTATTGATGCAGGCTGTAAGATCGTCGTAAATGTGGTAGCACTCTATGCTTGATTACCTAATGTAAACAAAGGTCACTGGCTACTGACGCTCAGGAAAATAAGATCAGGCTGGTCTCTAACCTCCCTTCTCTCAAACTTAACTACTGGGCAATTCTACCCCCCAAGTTTGAAATCTTTCTAAACACTTTAATTAATTCACTCTTAACTAGTATTCTTACCCTAACTATAATTAAGTGGCAGCACCTTACTGTCACATACGCCCGGGTCCACTAAAGTGTATCCCGTAGGGAGACACTTTATTCCCTAGAAGAAAAATTTACTAACTCTAAAAAAAAATTATTAGGATTCATGTATCCCACCATAAATCATGTCGGAAGGATGGGAATGATGGATGAGATAACACCATTAACATTTCACACACAAAAAAATGGATCATGAAGGGGTAGGGACTGATGGACATAACATAAACGAGGGACACATGGAAAAAACTATGGAGGTTATGGTAGCTACAAATAGTAGTAATAAGTGGCAAAAAAAATATGTGGGCAAAATAGAACAGTAACTGAACAATCATCAACGAACTAACTAAACGCTTTATGGTTTGATAGTCATCAATATCTCTCACACTTGTGCAAATCATAAAACATAAAATAACATGACAAGCGAGTTAACGTCCCAAGGAAAAACTGGCAAAAAAAAAATATAGCGGGTGCACATAAAATATGGCGGATGCCCAAAATGGCTGTCATCCTACACTTCACTGAAGTGGGTGATTGAAAAAAATATATGAATGGAAGAAATGGAGATAGAATCACAAAACTTGGTGACAAAGTATGGGCAAAATAGTTAAATCACATGTATGAGTATAGGTGTAACAATAACCGAAAATTCAAACAAACATAACACAATATGGAATCGTCTTTATAATAAATCGTGAATGATGCCAACATTAGGGGCGGGTGAAGATGAACATTAGTTAATCACTTTTGTTTGGTACAACAGAACGATGTAAACACCAAACAAATCTGGGCAAAATCTTTACATCAGAAACATGGGGAAAAAAATCATAGGGATACAAAAGAAGGTCCACAAAAAAAAATGAGATCAGAGCAGAATATGTCAACCTGACCGGAGACGGCAACAGGAGGTAGTGAAGTTCAGTTCGTAATCATCTTCGCGAAAATATTCATCGCTTCTAATCTTACAATGTCTTGCGATGACAGGCGAGGATCGTGCTGTGTAGGTTGGGAGGTAGGAACAATGGCATGGATAACGGGAGTGGAAGGAACATTACGGGAGGGTCGGGGTGGGGGCTGTGGAATAGTAGGAGGACAACGGACGGGAAAACGTAATCTACGGGGCGGAGGTGTGACAGGGGGAGCGGGAGGCGAAGGAGAGGGACTACGGTGAGGAGAATGAACAGAACCATGGGAGTGACGAAAACGGGTACGCACATGGGCGGCCCGCTGATGAAGGTGCTTAGGAAGGGGAGCAGAATCGCTAGATGAGGTCGAATGACGACGTTTAGAGAGAAAACGAGCTGGGGGAGGAGGAACATCAGGTTCAATATCAGAAGAAGCAGAATCGGGGGAAGAGTCAAGATCGGAAGGAGGGGGAGGAAAATAATCAAAGGTAGGAACAGCAGGTTCAACATCCGAAGATTCGGACTCAGGGGCTGTATCAAGGTCGGAGGGAGGCGGAGGAAAATAACCAGAGGGAGGAAAAGCGGGGTCAGAAGAGAGGTGAACAGGGGGAGGAAAAGTGGGATCAGAAGAGAGGTGAACAGGGGGAGGAAAAGTGGGATCAGAAGAGAGGTGAACAGGGGGAGGAAGAGAGGTATGGACAGGAGTTGTGGCAGTAATAGGAGGTACAATAATATCATGCTGAGGCAAAGCATGAGAGGGGCCTGGAGTAACGGAGGGTAACTCAGACAAGCGAGCATCACGGGAGAGGATACGTGAGTACAGCTCAGGTGGAGGGATATGACCCTCAGCGGTGGAACAGGAATGATAACGTCTGTTAAAGGTTTTTCTCCACTGTGTTACTGGCTTTATATATGCTCTTAGTCCATCTTCTGTCGTTATCATACATCTTTGTTGGTCACTCGTAACATTATTTATTTCAAATATCTTTCCTTGTTTTATTGTATTGATAATGTTTCTCACTGCAATGCGACAGTGTCTTTTATTGAGATTGTTCCAGTGTGCCCTTCCAGCAGCTGTTTGTTGCTGTGACAGTTGTTGTTGAAGCAGTTGGTTTTTCTTTTGCAACAAAAATACTTGATCCTCTAGCTGTTGAATGGGTGAATCCATCATACAAAACAGTTACGAGCTGGTCACGGGCACCAAATCAAGTTAGATGTGACCGGGATTGGTCACGGCGCCAAATCAAGTCTTATGTGACCGGGAGAGGGTACTTAGGAAGGGGAAGGATGTGTCACCAAATCAAGTCTAGTGTGACAGGGTGAGAAAAGGATGAAACAAATGTTCTGTGACAGGTGAATTTTGTGGCAGTATTTTCTTTCAATATTCTTCTGTAGTGTTACTGGCGACTGCCAGAGATGATGATTACAGATATAAATTGTAATATAACCCAGGTGTTCTTAGGTGACTCGTACTGTTTTTATTGATGCAGGCTGTAAGATCGTCGTAAATGTGGTAGCACTCTATGCTTGATTACCTAATGTAAACAAAGGTCACTGGCTACTGACGCTCAGGAAAATAAGATCAGGCTGGTGTAAAATATGAATGAATACTTTTATTTACTGTCTACACACTTTGATAACTTCAATCGGGTTCATAAGTACATGTTCTTGTGTAATTTACTAACCAGTCTTTCCATAAAATATCACATAGCAAATCAGCCTTACAAGATGGTAACCCCAAACTGACTTCTCTCATCCCGTGCTCAAGAACAACTCACTCTAACCTCCCTTCTCTCAAACTATCCTTCCGTTCTAACTACTGGGCAATTCTACCCCAAGTTTGATGACGTCATTTCTAAACACTTTAATTAATTCACTCATAGGATTTGTGACTAGTGCTATTACACTAACTAGACACGCTCAAATACTTAGTGTTAAATCTTGCTTAAGTATTCTTACCCTAACTATAATTAAGTGGCAGCACCTTAGTGTTAATCCGACGTAACAGTCCTTACTGTCATATGGGCACGCCTGACCAAGGTTACAACCAGCTCCCAGTACCGAAACAGTACAGAAGCCAAATCCTAGAAATGGGGCACTCTCTTCCCTTCAGCGGACATATGGGACAGAACGCTACAAACCAACGGATAACTACTCATTATTGGTGGCCAGGAGTAAATACTGATATTATCAGGTATGTCAAATCCTGTGCCCAGTGCCAACGTGTACCACCCAAGCAACGGACACCCCCAGTTTCCATGGGTGAAATGCCAATAATGGGAACACCATTTGAACGGGTAGTGATCGACATTTTAGGACCATTAGAAAGGACTAAAAGAAGGAACAGGTTCATCCTCACCTTAGTCGACACATGCACTTTATGGGCAGAACCTATCCCGCTAACATGCGTAGATGCCAAGCATGTCGCAGAAGCCCTAGTGCAGATTTTTACTCGGTTGGGATTCCCTCAGCAAGTGTTGACGGTAACGGATCTCCATACCGAAACCTGTTGATGGATGAGATCGTTAAGATCTTGAGGGACCAGCACATCTACACAAAGCCTTACACTCTGGCCAGAAGTGGGTTAGTAGAACGTGTTAACGGAAACCTCAACATGATGTTAAGTAAACTGGCAGAAGTGAAACCTGACGAGTAAGATTTTCTATCCCTGCAGCTCTATTTGGCTACAGAGAAACGCCACATATGTCCACAGGATTTCCGCCAGCCACGCTTTTATTCGGCAGACCCATTAAGGGCCCGCTTGAAGCCTTACTTTGGTCGCTGACAGACCAGAAGGCGGATGAGACAGTTGTCTCAGCAAGTAAATATGTGTCGGATTTAAAGGAATGGTTGAAACTAGGATGGGATCTAGCAACGACCAACTTTAAGCGAGCACGCGCAAAGCACGCTAACCGATACAGGAAAGTCGCGAAAGAAAGAGAACTACAAGCAGGAGATAAAGTTTTGGTGTTACTCCCTACCGGGAACAACAAACTGAGGATCGGATGGCAAGGGCCGTTTACCGTCCTGAAAAAGATTTCTAAGGCTAATTACCAGATCTCTATTGAAGGAAAGGAGGTTTTCCATTTAAATCTGTTAAAGAGATACTTGGAAAGACCGGTGCCGACCTCCGAACAGCTCCTGACGATCGCCAAAATTGACGACGATGACGATAGTGGTAGGGAAATTTCACTGCGCACACACGAAATCTTTCAAAAATGTCAAATGCGGCGATACTCTTTCAAGCGCACACGGAAGACATTCCAGAGAAGGAAGAATGGTGGAGGGGACTTGAATAGGAATTGGAGAGAGACGGAGGTTGGAGATGAGAGGGAAGAGAACAGACACCCTGAAGCTACGGATATAGGAAATTTATTTCCATAACGTAAACATCGAGTGCTTCCATATCTTAAAGGGGTGACGTTCTGTCGCATAGAGATTTATGATCAATAAATTTTCTATATTCCTTTCTTTTCTACCCGTGTCCTCTACTTTATTATCGCTCTTTTATCCTTATTCCTGGGTTTTTTTTGCATTCGTTCATTTGCGACAAAATATTATTTTCCCATTCTGACTTTGCCGTTTCCTTTCTCATGTTAGAACGCATTTTATGAAATAATGTGTCAGTCACTGCACCAGACGATTAACTGTGAATATACGTTCTGGTCAGACATAGGAGCAGACATCTGTCTATAGGTTCCCCTGTCACAGTGTTTCTTCGGCTAAGTTTCTCGGCGAGGTGTGGAAACTGCCATCCGCATCGCTCAGAAATGAGACAGGTCGTCGTAGAAGGTGTGAAGACGCACGTTTGGAAGTTATGGGCAACGTCTATGTTAATGGGAAGTGTTAAGAGAGAGAGAGAGAAAGAGGAGAGGAGAAGACGGGGGTTTGCAAAATAACGTGGGATCCTTTGTCTGTTTAAGATATATCTTCCCCGGAGTGGAAACTTGATTTCTTTGAATCTCCAAGTTGCAGTAGACGTAGTCGCTTCGTTCTAGATACTTATATTTATAAGTGAAACTCTTAGTTTCGTTGTGATACTCGTAGTTCTGGTTGGAGGTAATATAATATATCTAGTATTTTGTGAGTGATTTAAAGTGTTAAATCGCCTATTATATTTCACTAGTTTCTTTTGTGCAGAAGAAATTAATTTATAAGTCTGTTAATATTCTCTAGTGACGTGTTTCAGTGGAAAGCAGAATAAATTATAATTTCTAGCGTAAACTCATGCAGCCATAAATAAATTTAATTTAACTGCTAAATACTCAGTCGAGAATATTTTAAAACTAACTTATAACTGCATTGAGTATTGACGAAATACGTATGTATTTCTAATTCATGATGATTGATTTTATTAATATAACTTATATCACGGGATATTTAAATGATAAGACAAGCTCTACGCTTGCATTTTATAATGTAAGTTATAACCGAGTACATAGTATGTATAAGTATTTTGTAAGTTGTTTTTTCTTTATTCAGTGAAAACTGGGTTAACCCAACTTTGCCAGCGTTTTGTACGGAGAAAAATCTGTGAAGAACAAAAACATTTTTTCTTAAAGACTGGGGTGTATAAAGTAAAACCTGTCTAGATTGCATTGGGATCCAGAACGACAAAGTACCCAGTACATAAACTGTTTTTTTTCTTCAAGATTTAATGAAGTAATGGGCCCATCGAGCCTGATTTAATTCTTCCAGAGAAAAACCTCAAGTACATTTTCAGCCCTTGTGGCAAGCAAAATATTAATATCAGTAACATTCCGACGAAGTTTTGACTAGTGGTGGTGTGACCAAATAAAGTCCTATACTGAGAGTAGGCAGTAACCTGACATTCCTAATTACTAGAAACCTAAGCTATTGACACTGTGCTCGCTGTTAACGTTCGCGCCTGGACAATTTTAATGTGACAAACAGATATCTGTGACGGACGGCTGTGGCTGACCTGAATTATTAAGATGACAGGGTTTTTCCCTTTCTATAACATTATAACCCCTGAACATTTGTTGTAACTTTTCATCAGCCTGGAACGTTACACCTGGGCTAATTTAGCATGCCGCATTTCCACGAGGATTCTACACGTTGGATCATTAATATGTGAACTGCTACCTTCTGTGCATTTTGAGATCGCATGGCCTTTGATGGGAGGTTAAATCACGCCCACGACCATCTCTGAGAACGATTTATAGCTATCTTTTCCTTAAACGCCGGCCCAAAGTGGACGTGGCCAGAGACTCACCCCGGTTTCTAGAGCAATTAACAGCAGTTCATTTTCCTTACCTTGCTGTCACCCGAATAGTGGGAGTTGCCAAAGCTTCTCGGGGAAAGCGGTCCCATCAAAGCCAGGCTGGTTTTCAGAATCAACGTAGAAGTGGTATACGATCTGAGGAATCAGGGAACTCCCAGCTAACAAAGTTAGTTTCTCGCGGAGATTTCGCACCCTCATGCGAGCAGCCTGAGACGAACGGAGATCGGAAGCCAGGGGGGCATCACGGTTAACACAACAGCGTAGAACCTCGATTTTTCTCAAGATGAAGAAAGGTGTTAGAATCTAACATGTCCCGCTCATCTTGCATTCCAATTAAATATATAGAGAACCTGAGAAACTGCATTTTATCATTCGTTCTGACAGAATTCTAAGATTCACTAGCATATAGTTGGATTCATGCTAGATTTCATCTAAATTGTTGGCTATTGGAGTGAATTCTTTTCTGTGCAGACGAATGATCTTTCGAACCTAGCATCCCAGCAATTAAGCAGCAATTAAGCAGCAATTAAGCAGCAATTAAGCAGCCATTACGCAGCAATAAAATATATACAGAGTCCTGCCGACTCAGTTCGATTACTCCAGTGACTTATGAACATATTTAAAATTTAATCTTTGTGGCGATCCTGTTGGGATTCAGCTATCTGAAGTTTACAGAAATAAAGCAAACCCAAAGACTGTTTTAAGATCCCAATTCATAAAGTCGTTTTAAAGTTAACAAACTGGAAGAAGAACAGTTGCCAGTAGCAATATTTTACTCACTGCTCTATTTGTGAAGAAGAACATAGATTTACCTTAACACTGTCTGTCAAGTATATTCAGTGGATTTACCCCCCCCCCCCCCCTCCATCCGAAGAAGAACTTACCTCAGTGTTTTGTAGTTTGTGACATTACGGCAAAAGAAAGTTATCTCCACCAGCTGTGCCAATCTTAGAAACCACACCATACCTCACACCTAGCCAAGTGCCTGTGCCATTCTTTAGGAACTTTATCTAATAAACAAACAGTACCGTTAAACTTCAACGTCCAGCGATTTCGGGACACTTTGTTAACTTCAACAACCCGCTAATCTGGGGCTGTACACGGAAGAAAATACATTTACCTAAGCCAAGGTTTAGTGCTGTTTTTGGTGTATTTCCTATGAAGTGCCAGAATTCACCATTTGGTAAGTCTGTGTGTGTGACTGTGTGCTAGCCAGCCCAAGCGTGTTTTTTTTAATGAAAGGAGATTTAATCTTTTTTACCCTTATAATTAGTTCGACCTAGTATTAAGGCGTACTGTATTCATTGTACGGGATTTCTCCTAGCGGGATTTAGTAACTGTGTTTATTTCCCCCTCCCGTAAAATTTGTTGAATAAAGGGAAACATTTGAGAACCCTAGCTTTTCCTCTACACCCTTATTACTGTAACCCCTTGTCTCAGAGTAATAAATTTACCGTTGGGTTAAATTGCCTATCTCTGATCTTCATCATCCCCCCCCCCCCCCCGTCTTTGGGACCGGGTCTTTTCTGTTAGTAAATACAAGCGGGAAAGGTGTATTGGATACTTCTCCTCAAAACCCCCTCCCCTCTTGTCATTTTTTTTATTTTGTAACCTTTGATTTCTTCATGTAAATTGATAATTATTTGTTACTTGATTTTATGATAATAAAGGTATTTAAAACTTTATTAGCATTGGTGTCGGCTGGCCAAACCCAACAATCCCCATATTCGTTATCGTAGTCTGTATTCATGTACGTTGTGCGTGAGAATCACCAAATCGGTGTGTGCGCCTGAGTGACTGGAACTGACAAACAATTGTTTGTACAGAAGGGTGGTAGGAGTAGTTTTGAGAGACAAATATTATCGTAACACGAGACTGTCCTTACTCTTCCCAGCACTTGTGAATCTACTACCTCACTTTCCTAAATCCTTATTCTCACAGAGCCTTCACTATCATTCTACACTCTAAAGGGACCAATATCCATCAGAACTCTCTCAGATAAAATTACGACAATATCCAAAAAATAAGAATAACCAAGAAAACGTTCCCTGAAGGAGTGAATCCAACCTGTCGTTTTGGAACGGGGGTTCTCTTGGCCAAGACTACCATTGGAGAGTCTGTATGTGAATGTCCTAAAAATTGTGCTTCCAGAAGTTGCTACCAAAGCTGTAAGTACGAATTAAAGCACGTGATTACGGCTGACTGAATAGAGTGAATGCAGGACTGAGTGATTACTTTATTGTTGTATTTTGTCACCCATTTTGCTGTCTTAAATTTCTTATGCAAGTTTTGCTGCTAACAATATTGTCCTTAGGATAGATCAGAGTATCCAAGTCTGTTCATACCTTTAAAGGGAAATCTTAGACTAAATCATATGTATCCGTGACTCTTTGGGGCTATCACTTTTTCTTCTAACAAGACTGTGGGCTATACATCGAGGGAAAGGATCATACCAATGGGTCTATCATTCTTGTAGCAATTCATTGACTTTATGACTATTTGTATATGTTTGATGTAATTTTATATGTTGTGATGGAAGTTTATTATGATAATTAAACTTCACATAAACTTATTCCAGTGTGTCGGTCAGTTCGTTCCCAATTATCTATATTTCCATTGTCATAGTTTCACGTGTGTGTGTCTATTGTAGTCAATTATGTGTGTGTGTGTGTGTGGGAGGCATATACTCGTATATACTACTATATATTATATTAGATTTGTCTGACTAATCTAACTCTGTTGTAGATGATAGGCTGACTGAGAGAAGCTTCTCGAGTGTCAGAGACAGAATCTAATATATTTCCTCCATCTCACCCGTGAAATCTATTTCTATTTTTTTCACCTCCCACTGAGCTATCACTTATTTCTATGTCTATTCAGAAGGGACCAAACTAAGTCTTAATCACCTATCACAAATCTACGACAAATATCCCAAAGGATATCCGGTAGACTGACAAATCACAATAACGTCCCCCAACTGTCTTAGAAACCAGTTTTAGATATATGGACCGCCCAAACCCTTAGCAGGGCAGTTCTCACCAAGATTTTTATAACTTCATAGAGAATCCAGTGAAGAGAATAATGGCTGACCCGACCCCTGGCCCTATGCCAGCCTGTCAGCATAGGTGTCGTTTATTCTCTAACAAGTAATCAACAGAGATATTTTCAAGGTTTTGATTACAGGACTTATTTTAGTAGTCAGTATGACCTATTCCTCAGGTGGTTAAAATCTCGATTAGTAATTCGACTTCGATACATAGTAGACTAGTGTATAATGTCCATTTGTTCAGCAAAATTAGGGACCTGAAATTGATGAGACATTTCATATTGAAGAATTTATGCTACAGAACGTTTATAAAAAAAAACGGACTTTAAAATATCTATTGAATTAGTTATTTGATGTCAAGAGTAAATAGGGCAACAACAAAAAATGGCGTCCCATTGAACTACAGTTGTACATCTGGAGGAATCTAAATAAAAGTTCCATTGATATTTATTCTAAATAAAAGTTCCATTGATATTTATTCTACATGCTTTACTTTACTACAAATATAATTTTTAATTTGAATTACTTAAAATTCAGTGATCAAGAGACTATATGAGTACTGCCATTACTACTACGCGAGCTACTTCCAATTCAAATTTAAACCGAACCTGGAACCCGTACAAATGGCTCAAGTAAAATAACATCTCTGGAGAAAATCCAGTAAACACAAACTTAATATACTACCTACGTTAGAATAACGTCGGAAATTCTTCTATTCTGTCCTATATTCTTTCAACGGAGAATAGCTCCTAAATTACTGGGCACAAATATACATTGGCACAACACCAGCTTTTTAGTTGATGTGTCAATGTAACACGCAACTCTTGCTTATACAAATACACCTATCATTCTGTTCCGATCTTCTCAAATAATTTCCGACGGAAAATATATAACAGCTAGAGAGAAGAAAAATAAAACAGAACCAGAACCAGTTTTATAAAATACTATTTGTGTGATTACGGGCACACAGTAGTGTATTTTATGGTGCCTCAGGACCAGGATTTTGATTGGAAGAAAAAACAAGAAAAAAAGGTTATAGCTCAAATTAATCAGAAAATGGAAAATTATGCGGAAGAGATACTGATACAACAAAATCAACAGGCTATGCTAATGCAACAAACACAAATGGCTCCACAACAAGTTCTGCTTCCGCCAGACCAAGGAGACATAAATTTGATGGCGTTACAAAACATGACCGACACGCTACAACATGTAGATCAACATGCCAAATTTAGAATTATCAAAAACTTCATAACTCCATTTAGTAGCGACCCCAAGAAATTTCGTCAATGGATGGTGGATGTAGATAAGTTTACTTACCTTATAGACGCCACAACAGAATTAGAGAAAGAAAAATAGTGTTTTTATCATCGGAAGGGTTGATAACAGGTTTTGTGAGAAGAAGATCGAAGGCCTACCCAAATGAAACTTTTGAGGAATTGAAAAGAGTGCTTGTGTCACAATATACTAACATAACAGACGCCCAGCAAGCTTGGACTCTTTTGAGAATAATAAGGCAAGAGAAAATGGAATCGGTGCAGATGTATGGCGACCGACTCTTAAATTTAGCTGAAGATACCTTCGTGGGAGGTAGCATACCAACAACCGAGCTCGAAAAACACTTGTTGAGAATTTTTGTCGGTGGCCTCTATTCGGATTCTCTGAAGGTGCACATGCTGAGAAAAGATCCACAGTCGATTACAATGGCCATCCAGACAGCAGTTAATGAGGAAAATGTCAAAAAACATTCCAGCAGAGGATTGGTAGATTGCCATTGCTAGACCATGAATGCCAGCATCCTCAACATGAACCATCCTACCAACGTCAACAAAATAAACCACCATAACAGCATCAACAAAATGAACCATCGCCTCATCAACCTATGGAAGTAGATCATGCTAGACCTCGTTGGAATCGAAATCAAGAATATCACATAAGATCAAATAACACACACAGAGAACTAAGACATCACTTACCACAACCAAATGGAAGAGATTATAAGGTACACAATATAGAACCCTTGATGCAACCACCAACCTGCTACAACTGTGGAACCGTGGGTCATGTATCAAGGACCTGTAGAAAACCCCAGTACCAAAATGTGAGTTCAAGAAACAACTATCTACCCCAAAACAATTATAACGGTGAATATCAACGCCAAGACCACTATCCAGAAAACCACTCAAGAAGACCCCAACAAAATGGAAACAACTTTTCCCAAGCAACGAGAATGTCGGGAAACGAGACGGCCCCACATTAGAAGAGATCGGATGTGACGGTCGAAAAAAGAAATCTCTGAATGATAAACAGAAAGACAGAAACGTACAAGCGAATCTCAACATTTGTCCAGACCCCAGTTCATGTATAATAGAAATAGGAAAACAACAATTTAGAACATTAATAGACACAGGAGCAACTGTACGTCTTATCCGGGAGAAGCTGTATTATCAAATTCAACACAGGGCACAATTTTCGAGAAGAACAGTACACATGAAATCAGTAACAGGTCAGGCTCTAAAAGCAGTGGGAACGACCTATTTGACATTTAAAATGGGAAGAGAAATTTTACGCCATAACTTCATTATAACGAGAGGATTATCAAGAAACTTTATAATAGGAAGAGACTTCCTCATCAAAAATAATGTGAGGATATACTTTGATTTAAAACAACTAAAAGTAAACAACACGTATGTACCATTTCAGGACGATATACATATCGCAACCCTGGTTCGAACTACAGCCCCAATTACTCAGAAACCAAATTCAATAACTCTGACCAATGCTAAAATAAAAAGATCTCCATACTTTGACATAGGGCAGACTGTATACATATCGCAAATTGAAAATGAAAGATGTAGAGGAGATCAACACATAGAAGTACAAGATGGCATCGTGGTAATAAATGCACGAAGAGACTTTCCAATAATGGTAATAAATACGTCGGGTACCACCACCACTATTCCTAGAGGTACAGTAATAGCAAAGATCCAAACGGAAAAGATAAATGTATTGAACAAATTATTCAAGACCAAGAGGGACTACCACAATCCCAGTCAAAAAATTACAATCCTCATCCCATCTCCATCCTTACAAAACTCTAGATCCTATAGAGTCAACAAGAAAAAACTTTCCAAATACAGGAGAATCAACGAAAAATTCATAACAAAACATCAAGATGTATTTGCGATATCTGACATAGAGTTAGAAAGGACTACAACCGTTACCATGGAAATAGAAGCTTCAACTGAAGAACCCATAACCCTCAAACCGTACCACACCCCACTAAAGAATCGGGAGATAGTGGAGAAAGCTATCGGCGACATGCTAGCAGCTGGGATAATCAAACTATCCAGATCCTCGTGGTCTTCACCCATTGTGAAAAAAACAAAGATGGACGGTAGCTCTCGCTTTTGCTGTGATTACAGGGCATTAAATAAAATCACCAAAACGATATCCTACCCTCTACCTAGAATCGATGATATTTTGGCCACATTGGGTAACTCAGACTGGTATACCTCACTAGATGCACGCTCTGGATTTTGGACAATACACCTGTCTGAAGATGCAAAAAAGAAATCTACTTTCTGTACCCATATGGGCTCATATAGTTGGAATGTAATGCCCTTTGAACTGAAAGGTAGCCCAACTACTTATGTAAGTTTAATGGATGAAGTGCTTCAAGGACTGAACTCATTTGCATTAGCATATATAGACGATGTCTTGATCCACACAAAAGGAACGATGGAAGAACATCTCCAACATGTTGAGGTTGTTTTCAACAGAATGAGATTGCATAAAGTAAAGTTGAAACTCAGCAAATGTCATTTCCTTCAGAAGGAAATAAAATATCTGGGCTTTATTGTCAACTCCAACGGAATCAGACCGGACGGCGAAAAGATTGACGTTATCCAAAAGATCCCTCCACCTACCACAGTACGTCAATTAAGAGGATTCTTTGGGTGTTGTGCATATTACCGAAAGCACACTATCAATTTTTCTAAAGTAGCTGAACCAATACTGAAACTAACCAGAAAGTATGCCAAATTCCGCTGGTCTGAAGATTGCCAAAGAGCATTTGAGTACCTGAAGACAGCCTTAACCACCGTACCTTTTCTAGCCCATCCAGACTTTAACAATCCCATGATTATTTACACTGATGCATCCAATACAGCAGTAGGCGCGTGCCTCGTACAAGACAGATCACCAGACGAACCGCAAGTGATAAAACATGTTCCTAACGAAAAGCCGATAGCCTTCCTTTCCCACACAATAAGCCGAACACAGAGGAGATGGACTACAACAGAGAAGGAGGCGTATGCAATCCATTACGCCGTCCAGAAATTCGATTTTTATATCCGTGGAACCCAGGTTATCACCAGAACAGATCACCAACTGCTTGTAAGCTGGCTGACTAAGACTGCAAAGCAACCCAAGAAACTCCAGACGTGGGCGATAAATCTCCAAAGTTACAATACAACCATTGAATACATTCTTGGAAAATTGAATACGTGCGCTGATCTTTTGTCCCGAATTCCATATTCCGACACCAACGAACCAGACTCCCCACTCCTTGAATCTACATCTGAAATCGACGATAACACAAAGGAAATTCATGCCATAGACTCTGAAAACTTAAGACAAAACGATGAAACACCCCAAGAACCTGAACTACAACGTGAAACCACACTTGACTTACCATCAGAAAACCAAGGAACAGAAACGTGTGAACATAATATTGATTTTAAGAAAGAACAATTGAAAGATGAAACGTTAGTAAAGATCATTACTCAGATTCGTACAAATCCAAAAGAGAAGAAAGACTACATCATCCTTTCGGAAGATAATATATCATATTGGTTCTAGAGACAATGGTACTCTACAAAAATGTATACCCAAATCGCTAGTTCCGAAAATATTACAACAGTTTCATGACGAAAACGGGCATTTTGGAAGAGACAAGACCCTAGATGTGATCCTAAAACGTTATTACTGGCCCACGAGGATTAAGGATATCATAGAGTATGTTGGAACATATAGAGTTTGCAAGCTAAGAAATATGAGAACTATTCGAGCCCCTTTCCAAGAAATGTCTTATCCCCACTACCCAATGCAAGTTATTAGCTTGGATTTATCTGGACCTTACCCCACAACTTTAGGAGGACACCGATACATTTTACACATCGTAGACCAATAAACAGTATGGCCAGAATGTTTCCCCTTGGAAAATGCCACATCAACTCTCATCACTGATGTTTTTCTACAACAATTTTTACCACGACATGGATGTCCCAAGCGTGTAATCAGTGATAACGGAAAACAACTCGTAGGAGAGCCCTTTGCTTCAACTCTCAAAAGGTTAAATATCAAACATACTACCACTGCATACTTCCATCCGCAATCTAATGGGAGAAATGAGCGGATGCATGCCACCATGCACGATATAATAGCCAAGGATATTGCCGGACAGGGTCAATACTGGAACTTATACATCAATCAAGCTTTAGAAGCAATCCGAGTTAATATCAATGATTCTACTGGATTTTCACCGTTCTACCTACTTTACGGAAGAGAACCAACTTTTCCTCTGGATAATATGTTGGCGCCACAGAGAAAATATTTTAGCGAATGTCCCATCCAAATTACGCTCCAACAGAAGCATAGAGCTCATGTAATAGCCCATCGGAATGTAAGAAAAGCCTTCGCCAAAAAAGCACGAATCAAGAACAAAACAGCAAAACACCAAGAATTTAGGCCTGGAGACTTGGTTTATTTTCGGAAACATGTGCGAACGAACAAATTCGATAACTATTGGATACCTGGTTTTAAAGTGTTGGAACGAAAATCGACAACCAATTACATCTTGTGGAATGAAGAAAGAGATACCACAACGAAAGCTCACGTATCCCAGATGCGCCTTGATGACCACAGACCACTCACTGTCACGAAAAAACAAACTGATAGACCCACAAGATTGTCTACCCTAGCGCAACCTCCCTCATCCTCCGCTGATGATGAATTACCCAACTCAGATTCCTTTTCCCATGACTCCGATATCCCTTCACAGAATTTGGATACGTTCGTCAAACGTGTAAGAGATAACAGAGATTCATCTTCTAGTGAAAACAGTATCCCACTGCAGGAGCTAATACAACGCCTTATTCAACGTCAAGAGAGAGGTCAGGAGTCTTCCAGTGAAGACAACATACCTTTGCGGGAATTACGACAACGTCCTATACATCAGCAAGAGAGCGTTCCAGATGTTGCAACATTTCACAATCCTGAACCCACCGATCGACATGATTCCCAATCATCTCAAATGGCTCCACTGTATAATGAAGAAACTCAAGATATTTTTCACCCAGACCCCGATTCGATGACCAGTCGTCATACGAATCCCCAACGCCTCTCACGTGATGTCGACATGGTTAACGACGATGCTTCACTTCTCACCCCTACAGTTAATATTCCACCCAATGTTTCACCCCACATAGAAAAATGCAAGCTCCTTTCCCAATTGATGTCGTTATTGGCTAACTGGCGTTTTGCGGAAATGTTTCCACTCTTCCTGTTCGTTGGTCATTACATAAACCTTTGCGGTGCTACGGAAACCTTCTTACTTCGTGATTCAACTATATACGAGTTTGCAAAGGAAGTATCTGACTCTTCGTCGTCATGAACGATCACAATCACGATTGCACATCACAAGTAACATTTCTGAATTTGATGAAGCCAAACGTTTTAGTACCTCTATTGACTTACCACAAATCCCTCGTCTGGATTTATATCAAGTGAGGATGTCCTTTAGCGACTTTCACGTCTTCTCTTTACTCCACCAGACGTCAGAGAGCGAACCGCCCGTACATTGGGGATGTCCTAGCGTTTACGTTTTGATGATTACGAATTATGTTTTGTTCACTTCAATTGTTGTGGACATTTTGATGTTTATAAATTTGTGTCTCCACCTTTTGGACTTCTTCGTTTGATTGAATTTTATACATACATTCATCTCATAGTAACTGTGCGTATTCATGCTATCCCCTGTTTTTATTACCTCTTACGTACTATGAGATATATACCATTGTTTTTACTAGATTTGCATTTTTGGGTTGCCAGACAGACTGATCGAGCTAGGAAAATGTCTCTTTGAGATACATTTTTGTAGCATGGGGAAGAATGTAACCGGAATGATGACGACATTAGTAGTTAGCAATTACCCTCTAAATTATTTTTAGTACACAAGTTATTGCAGAAATTGATGACGTCATTATCACATAGCCTCGTACTGACATTTTTAACAAAGCCTTCTAGACAGTTACAGGAAATAATACGAGACCTGAAACCTCTAAACATAATTAAATATACCCTCGAATAAAATGTTATACCATTAGCTATCAGAAGCCCCATCCTGATTTATTACCACAGATTGCAGACCCATCAGTGTACGCAATGGCATCATCATCCTCAGCATTATCATTTATAAGCTGATCAATTTCCAGCTCTACTCTCCCATTGGCCCAAGTTCTGCGTTCTCTACCAAGGCTGATGATGACTTGCTGGTAGTTCATCCAAATCTCATCTGACTTACTCCACTCTTCTCCCTTCAATATATTTTCAACTGGGGTCACCTGTCTAATAGTCTCATCTGCCTGTGCCATCCATGACATCCCCCTCTTTATTCTCGCTCCTTTAATGTCAGCTATGTTCCCAAGCAGGGAATGCCTTTTGTCTGGGGTTACACGCATATACGCTTTTACCTGGGCCATCGAATATGTGGATCTAATTGACAGCAATCCAAGCATGTGCCGCATCATCACAATATGGGTATCTCGCGTGCAGGCCAAGACTATACGCAAACCTTTGTTTTGAATGCGTTCCAGTCGTTCACATTGTGATATTGACAGGGTGAGTATTCCCAAGCCATACTCGATTACAGGCAAGACCAGCTGATGATACAGGAGAAACAGTAGTCTCTGCTCCAGGTGCGCTGCAGCCATTGTTTTCAAGACTGTCAGACCTCTCTTGCATTTATGAATGATGTGATCAACATGGTGCTTATATGATAGCCCACGATCGAATGTTACTCCAAGGTATTTCACCTTGTTTTGCCTTTCAATTTTCTGTCTACTGTAGAAAAAGCATGGATAAAAAAGGAAAGAGCGACGAAAGAATGGAGGAAAGCACGAAAGAGATCTGGGAGATCTGCTTTCAATATTGAGATATTCAAAGAGACCAAATCACACAGGCTTTGTTGGGATTGACATTGGAGTTCGTTTCGTCGCACCATTTAGAAACTGCTTGAAGTGTCTCATGTGTGCTTTTAACCATTTCATTTCTTCCTGAGCCAGTCCTGTAAATGAGCAAGTCATCGGCAAAAGTTAATGTTCATACTGTTAGTTGGATTGCAGCTATTTTTTTGCTGTATAGCTGTTAAACAGCACCGGTGATAATGGAGAACTATGGGGTAATCTTGAGTAAATGTTCATTGATTCTTATGTCCATATTCCTAAGCGAAATGCAACTGCTCTCTCAGTTAAGGCAGTTGCTATCCACCTTGTTAGCCATATGTTTACACCACATTCCATTACACAGTCCATCAAGGTTGCAAAGTCAACACTGTTGTAAGCATCCTCTAGGTCAATTGCCACAACCACCGTTTCTTGTTTACCCTGGAAACCCTCATATGTCCCAGCGTTACCCCATGACACTTTTATTGATCTATAACTGCCCAGGGTATCAGGGAGGATATGTGCATTTTAAAGGTGGTTCATTGTCTCGTCACTGTCTTCTCAAGTAATTTGACGTAGACATTCTGCAATGTGATGATTCGATAGCTGCTAAGCAGTGTGGGGTCTTTACCAGGTTTAGGAAATGGCCGTAGGTAGCTATTGTAGTCAATAGTCCGGCACCTCAGCATTCTGTATACTGGTGTTGAAATCCATCACTACATTCGCAGTCATCAAGCTGCTTGATGTTTTGATACTGTACACGATCAGGACCCGGAGCAGTGTTTCTACTTGCTTTTAAAGTATACATAACGTCCTCGTCAGATATGAGGTCAAAATATATCTCGCCTCTGATGTTATTTTCCAGTACACGATCCTTAATCTCTTGACGGGCAGCTTTATCACCTTTATCCGTCTGAGTGATTTACCGACTGAATAATGCACGGTACTTCTCTTCGTCGGTCTTCAGGCTTATTCCCGCGGAGCTCAGAATATTATGTAAGGGTTGGCTTATATTGTTTCTATTCATTCGTCGATTTAAGGACCAGAGTTTCTGTAAGGTCTTTTCCGTGCCTACCTGTGTCACGAAGGCCTCCCATACTTGGTCCTTGGCTTCCCTTGCGACGCTCTTGAACCTATTTGTGGCTTTCTGTTTTTTCTCCTTCATCTCTTCAAACCCCTCCATTATTCAATGTATTTCTCTTTCGTGCTTTCCTCCATTCTTTCGTCGCTCTTTCCTTTTCTATCCATGCTTTTTCTACATCCTCATTCCACCAGGGTCGTTGGATGAAAGGTGTTCTAGCTGTCTTTTTTCTGGAATTTTGACGCAATATATATATAGAGGACTATTATAGTCACGTGAGCCTGCAGGGTACTTGAAAGTGTGTTTAGGCTTTCTGTTTTCTGGTTGCTTTCCCCTTGGCAATGAGGACTACACAAGGTAGATGATCACTTTCCTGTGCTGCAAGTACATTCCAACGTGCAAGGGTTTCGGAGGCATTAGAAATTAATGCCAGATCTATGACGCCAGGTTTAGTTGCCAGTCTTATCGGGCATCCATCATTCAAGATGGTTAAGTTTGTGACAGAATGGTTTGTGCATGTATTTTGTGTGATCTCTCACACCTTCAGCCACTCCGGCAGTATCACTTGTTTCTTCATTTTTTTTCCTTCCTCTCACTTATCGCTATTATTTGGCATATATTTTGCCCTTTCATTCATTATTTTGCTCTCTACGTTGGATCAGTAGGGTGAAGTCTCTAACACTCCACACCCCTACTGAAGTATCGGCCACAGGACTTCTTTAATTTTCACATGTTTGCTTTGAGCCGATCCCAGACATAACTGTAATAACGCCATGTAATTTGACCGATCAGCGACTGATAAGTTTTCGCTTCATTCGTCTGGCCACATTTGATATCAATCTCTATTGATCCCTTTGAACGTGACGGTCCGTCACTGGACTCCAGGTGGCTAGCGACTATCCATATGTTTGCACAAGACGGGAGGTAATGAGGTAATCGGTTCCGATGTACGTTCTGTATCGAGATTACAGATAATTCTGTCTGGAAACTCAAGATTTGCAGACGATAGCATCGAGGCAATATCAGTGCACAACATTTGTTTGTGATGACAGCACAAGATGCCGGCGGAAGTCTGACGAAACGATATGAAGAGGTCACGCGTGGATATTAAATTTAATATTTTGAAACACGGGGGGGTATTTTTTTAATTTGAAACACCCCTACCCACGTAGTGCTGAACGAGATTCGATTGCATTTGGTTGATTTGAGAGGCCGGAATTTACAATGTATCTCATTGGAAAATTAGGCGGAAACACAGCTGGAATTGAAACTTGGAAACTGGAAATAAAATGTAACAAAATCGAAGTCAGTACACTCATGGCAGAGCAAACGCCAGACGAGCGACTCCTAAAAGCCAGAAAGAAAAAGGAGACATTGGACCTCAGAAATTCCACAACTATAAGTAACAGATCGAGTATTGGGCAACTTAGGAATTTACAAGTAAACCCGCATTTTTAAAACAAGACTGGAAACTTAGGAATTTGATCATAAGTCATAGAGGAATTAAACAAAAGTTTTCACAAGCCAGTGATTTCGCAGAACACCCGCCGTCAGAGGAATTAACTCTAATTTCCAGACCTAAGTGATTCGAAGCATCTAATACAGCGCTTGTGATGAAAGCTTTTATCTAAATTTCAACAATCTTTCCATATATATTTTAACTGTTAAAGACTAATTCATTATTAAAATTGTCACATGTTGTTTTAAAAATAAACAATCATAGTCGCTTTAGTTTTATTTGTATGAAAGCAAACGAATGAGCCAGAACATTTAATATATATATTTAAATACCTAGACATATATTTACCTCTAAACAGAACTATTACTTATAAGAGAAAGAATTAGCTGAATTAACTCAGCTGGGGGCTTGAATGGGCTAAAAACTATTGCTTAAATCCTTCACAAAAGGCGACGGACAGATATACATTAACCATTGCTCATCGCTATGCCGCATGGTTCTTGACTTCTTCCTTGTTGGGTTTTAGGATGGGTACTATCATCGCTATTTTCCATGCTTTTGGTATCTTTCCTAAGCTCCAGATTTTGTTATAAAGGGAAGTTATTATGTTTATAGTTCTTTTGGGTACTTTCTTAAGGATTTCATAGCTAAGTATATCTTGCCCTGAGGCAGTATTAGATTTATCTTTTATTGCATTAGTTACCTCTTCCTCTGTTATATCAGCATCTAAATAGTTTGTTTCATCTATCTGGTCTGGTAGTTCTTTTGAAAACCGTATCCTAAGTCTTTCTCTTCTCTCATTTTCTTCCTGTCCAAGACTACTTTTTGCACTGACTTTATAGAAATACTCGGCAAGGGCATTAGCTTTTTCTTTATCTGTTTCTGCTCTCTTTGGTAGTTTGATTGTTGGCATTATTGTTTTCTTATTGTTCCCTTTGATTGCCTTAAGCTTTTTCCATACTTCTCTAATTTGAGTGCTAGGTTTAAGTGACTGACAAAACTCCTTCCAGTTAGTTTCTTTAGCTTTAAAAATTATTCTGTTAGATTCATTCCTAATAAGTTTATACTCATCATAGTTTTCTTCTGTTCTGTTATTTCTATATTTTTGTAAGGCCCTTTTTCTTCTCTTATGAATTTCTGTACAGCTTTTATTCCACCAGGCAACTGGTTCTTTATTCCATTGAGTTTCTTTTTTCTTATTAATGTTATTTATTGGTTTAAGGTGCAGTGGCATATTTTTATTTGGTATATATTTTATTGCTATTTTCAGAATTTCATTGGTCAGTGTTTCTGCCCACAAGTCAGTATCATCTGATTCCATGTCTTTATATTCCATCACCTCCAGCTCTGATTGGAAAGCTTCCCAGTTTGCTTTTTTATAGTTGAAGGTAGGTTTCTCTGGTTCTGGGTTTGGAATGACATTTTCATGCATGGTTATTATAATGGGCAGATGATCTGAGTTTGTGTCTTGTAACACTTCCAAATTTACATTCGCTAGGTTGTTAGTTGCTATACTTATGTCTATTGCTGAGTCTGCCCTATTAGCTTGTGGATTAATTCTAGTTGCAGATCCATCATTTAGTATTAGTAGTTCATTGTTTTCTATGAAGTCAAGTAGGCATTTTCCTGCATTATCTGCATGTTGTCCACCCCTAGCATAATGATGGGAATTAAAATCGCCTACTATGATTGTTTTGGGGCCTAGTCTGGTGCTTATGGCTAGTATTTCTTCATCTTTAATTGTGCCATCTTTAGCATATACATTTAGAATTGTTAGATTGTTTGGTTCAGCTGCTATAGTTACAAGCTGTTGTTGTTGTTGTTTTGATGCGTTGATGGGTGGAGAGCGGGCTCTTATCATCTTTCCATTCTTGCCTCTTCTCATTCCATCTTGGTCTACCCTGTTCAACCTGAAAGTTGGTTATAATTGGGGTATTTAGTGTCATTTTATTTTCTAATTCTGTATTCAATTTAAATATCTATTGTCTTTTGCGGTTGCTGATTTTTATTTATATTAGTATTTGTCCATTTTATTTTCTCTTTTGTGTTGTTTATAGATAACTATTGTCCTTTACACAAGCTGTTGTTGTTGTTGTTGTTTTCGTCTACTATGTTGCTGTAATACCCTGTTCAACCTGAAAGTTGGTTATAATTGGGGTTTATTGTGTGTTTACTTTCTTAGGTGCTAGCCTGTTGTTAGTCCTGAAAAGGACTGGTCCTAAAAAGGACCACTAGCTGTCTGTCAGGATACCTCTTTGCTGCTTGTCTGTTCGTGGTGTCGTGGCGTGTTCATGGTGTTAATTTACTGCCTCCCTATCTGGCTTGTTGGGTTTTGTGAGTTTTTGCCCTCCTCGTTTCTGCTTCTTGTGTCTTCTTCTTTTCCTGTATCTGTACTAGTGCTTTTTCTATGATTGCTGGGAGTAGTCTTTCTAGAGTTTCCTCGATGATTTCTTCTTCTGTTTGGTTGTTCGTGTTAGTTTCTCGCGTGTTGTTTGGTGTAATGTCCTCAATGGCTCTTCGTTCTGTCTCGATTCTTTTGAGTATTTCTGCATTTTCTTCTTTTAGCTGCGTCAGCTTCTTGACATCTGCTTCTATCTGCTGCTGCATTCTTTTCATTTCTTCCATCATATCTCTGACGTTCTGTAGATCTATTACGTCTTCACTGCTGTCGGATGGTTCTTCGGGAGCCTGCTTGCTTCTGTTTTCGATCTGTAGTTTCATTTCTTTGACTTCAGCGGTCAGCTTGTGTAACTGTCGTCTATCAATCATGCGCTGTTTTTCTGCAACATCCGCAGCCACTTTGTGCTTTGCCTCTCTGAAGGGAATGTTTTTTGACACGGCCTCCTTCAAGATGTTCTTTGTTTCTTGGAACATCGGGCAGCCTCGGTACCTAGCCCCGTGGTTTCCGAGGCAGTTTGCACAGGTACGGTTAGCGTTAGTTGTTTTGTAGTTGTGGTCCTCCTTCGCCCTGGGGCAGTCGCCATATTGGTGGTTTCCCGCGCAATATCGGCAGACTGCGTCTCTCCTGCATGTTTTCTTTGTGTGTGAAAACTGCTGGCAGTTTGAGCACTGCATCACAGGAGGGATATAGGCTTCTGTCTTTTTGGTTGTTGTTTGGAGCGTCAGTCTCTCGGGTCGTGTCGATCCTTCAACCGTTACTATCATCAGATTGGTGTCTTTCTTGGCCCAGGTTTTTAGCCTTTCGACCTGCATAATTTTTACATCTGCGTTTTCAGTTGGAAGGTGTCTGTGGACCTCGCTTGCGGGACATCTCGTATCCACCCCTCTTATGACTAGCCTCTTTGTTGACTTGTATTTTTCCACCACCACTTTTATTTGGTGGGGCAACTGGATTTCTTTTGGGCCGGCTTCCAGTTCGATCATCAGCGCGGTTGTTTGTCTGTGTTGTTGAGCGAAAGCACGACTCCCTTTTCGTGCCTCCCTACTTTGGCGATACCTCTCCTTCCAGTTATCACCTCGAGGATGTTGATTACTTTGTTGTCGGGTAGGGCCCTGAGTGAGGCCTCACTTCCTGACGTCTGGGTGATCTTTACGATCCTCTCCTGCATCGTTTCTGTGTTGTCTTGTTAGTATTTGGTCTAAGTTCCTTTTATAGGCTTGGTTTGACTCTTGTTCCTGTTCTTTGTTACAAGGTGCCATCTCTTGTGTCTTAGCTTTTAGGTTGTTAGCTGTTGTTTCTTCCGGACAAGGTCTGGTGGTTTGCATCTCGGGGTTATTGATGGTTTTCGTCTCGGCTCTCGGCAACATGGATCTTAGCTCCTGTTTTCTTTTCTCTATTCTTTCCGTCGTCTGCTCCAGCTGTTTTAACGCTATCAATATTTCTTCACGTTCTGGGTCTTCATCATCAAGGTCAGAACCGTTTGCTTCTGCTCCCTCCTCTGCCTCGCAAGGAGTCGGACCACTCAGGCTCTCAGTCGGGTCGATACACGTCGCAGCTAACTCCGTCGTCGTGTCAAGAGTTGGAGAAAGATCGGTCCCGGCACGAGTACTTGGGGCAGTCTTGCTCTCTGGCTGTCTCTCATTGTTGAATGTGGTTTTGTAATTACCCTGGCTGTTCTGCGCTGGTGTAAACCTTCCTCTTTTTTGCGTGTGGTTTATTTCGGGTCATCTTGATGATAACTCAATCTTTTCTCGAGTAGGGGCGTCCTGATAAGGACGTTGGTTTCTTGTCTCTCTGAAGTACAAGCTATTATTTTTTATTAATGTGTTTGCTACTCTTCTTTGTAGCACGCCCCTTTCAACCATCTACCATGTACATGGAGTTGTTGGTTATATCAGGACACAAACAAAAACATATTACAACAAAGGAAACACGTCCTGAAGTACAAGCTGTTGTTGTTTTGATGTGTTGATGGGTGTAGAGCGGGCTCTTATCATCTGTCCATTCTTGCCTCTTCTCATTCCATCTTGGTCTACCCTGTTCAACCTGAAAGTTGGTTATAATTGGGGTATTTAGTGTCATTTTATTTTCTAGTTTTGTATTCAATTTAAATGTCTATTGTCTTTTACGGTTGCTGATTTTTATTTATATTAGTATTTGTAAATTTTATTTTCTCTTTTGTGTTGTTTATAGATAACTATTGTCCTTTACACTTGGTTTTAATTTGTAATCGAGGAAGTGGAGGGGAACTGCGGTAAGACGTGGAATACAATGGATGGGTTTGAAAAAAAATCGAAAAAAGGTGATTCGTCTTACGAGGACAAAAGACAAAGAAAATAGTCCATCCGTTTTAATTTGTATTGGCATTTGTTCTTTTTGAGTTGTTGCCCTATTTTTTTCTATACCTCGTTGTCTTTATTTGTCCTATGAGTAGTTAGTTTTTGTTAATGCTTTGTTAGTTCTTGCTGTTTAATTTTTATGTAGTTGGATGTTTTCCCTGAAGTACTAACCTTATATGTTTTCCTTTGTTTTATGTATATATCTTTTAAGTATTGATTGGGCATCTCTTGGGGCCTCTATACTTAAAACCTTATCACCTGTTAAGTCTATATTGTGATTTCTATAGTAAGTTTTTAATTCAAGTCTTTGTTGATCATACTTTTTACAGTGGATCAGGTAGTGGTCTATGTCATTATCTTCCTGGCATTTTTGGCAATGTGGTTCTTCTATCATAAAGTATGCTGCACCGAGACGGAGATGCCACAATTTTTTGTTCGAAGGTATCTTTAATTCTTCTCTGACCTGGCACGTCCTCGTTGGTTCATTTAGCAGTTGGAACGCATGTCTGCCTTTTCTACTTTTCTTCCATGTTGTCTTCCATTCTTCGTTTATAGTTTCCTTCACTTGGCTCTTGATCTCCGACCTTCCCAGTCCTGCTTTTATATTGTTTTTACTTGTTCTTCCATTCTTGGCGGTCTGGTCTGCCAACTCGTTGCCAGCAATACCTATGTGTGCTGGAACCCACACTAGCCTCACCCTACATCCTCTGTTCCCTAGTGATGTATTAATTGCTAGAATTTCTTCCTTTATGTGTGGCCGGCTACATTTACCTGGGTGTTCTAGTGCTTGTAGTGATGATAGTGAGTCTGTAAATATCGTAACAGCTTCTGGTGGGTTATCTTCGATTATTTCTAGACTTTTAAGAATTGCTACCATCTCTGCGGTAAAAATCGATGCTCCTTCCGTTGCACTGTAGCTCTTTTTTATTCCCAATTGTGGTATTACAACTCCAGCACCTAGTTGCCCACTATCACCCTTGGATCCATCAGTGTAGACAGCCAGACTTTGTTTAGTTAGTTGGTCTATAAACTTTCTACTTATCATTTTGGCTTCCTTATCTTCTATGTTTTGTTTGATCTTTTCAGTGAGTGAGTAGTCTATGATTGGTGTTTTTAGTTCCCAGGGTGGTATTTTGCTTCTGTATTTATTACTATTTTCAATTGTGTTTGATAGTTCTTTGAACTGCGTTAGGTCTTCTATAGTTCTCCACCCTGTTGGATATCTATCTTTATTTAAGGGGACGTCCCATACACTTGGTTGATTTTTGACAAATGCTTTATGTGCTGGGTGGGTCACTTCTTGTGCTACTTTACTCCAATAATTTAATCTTAGTTCTTTCCGTCTTAGACCGAGGGGAGCTATGCCGAGAGCTATTTCTAGAGCTTCTACTGGTGTTGATATAAATGCACCTGTAATGGTTCTCAAGGCTGCATTTTGAATCCTGTCCAGTTTTGCTTTATTAGAAGCTGCAGCTGAATCATAGACTATGCTGGCATAATCCAGTTTCCCCCTGATGAAGGACTTGTAGAACATAAGCATTATTTTATTGCTGGCCCCCCATCCATTACCTTTACAAGCCACAAATTCAGATCATCTGCCCATTATAATAACCATGAATAAAAATATCACTCCAAACCCAGAACCAGAGAAACTTACCTTCAACTATAAAAAAGCAAACTGGGAAGCTTTCTAATCAGAGCTGGAGGTGATGGAATATAAAGACATGAAATCAGATGATACTGATTTGTGGGCAGAAACACTGACCAATGAAATTCTGAAAATAGCAATAAAATATATACCAAATAAAAATATTCCACAGCACCTTAAACCAATAAATAACATTAATAAGAAAAAAGAAACTCAATGGAATAAAGAACCAGTTGCCTGGTGGAGTACAAGCTGTACAGAAATTCATAAGAGAAGAAAAAGGGCCTTACAAAAATATAGAAATAACAGAACAGAAGAAAACTATGATGAGTATAAACTTATTAGGAATGAATCTAACAGAATAATTTTTAAAGCTAAAGAAACTAACTGGAAGGAGTTTTGTCAGTCACTTAAACCTAGCACTCAAATTAGAGAAGTATGGAAAAAGCTCAAGGCAATCAAAGGGAACAATAAGAAAACAATAATGCCAACAATCAAACTATCAAAGAGAGCAGAAACAGATAAAGAAAAAGCTAATGCCCTTGCCGAGTATTTTTATAAAGTCAGTGCCAAAAGTAGTCTTGGACAGGAAGAAAATGAGAGAAGAGAAAGACTTAGGATACAGTTTTCAAAAGAACTACCAGACCAGATAGATGAAACAAACTATTTAGATGCTAATATAACAGAGGAAGAAGTAACTAATGCAATAAAAGATAAATCTAATACTGCCTCAGGGCAAGATATACTTAGCTATGAAATCCTTAAGAAAGTGCCCAAAAGAACTATAAACATAATAACTTCCCTTTATAACAAAATCTGGAGCTTAGGAAAGATACCAAAAGCATGGAAAATAGCGATGATAGTACCCATCCTAAAACCCAATAAGGAAGCCCATGATGTAAGTTCATATAGGCCTATCTCCTTAACATCACAACTAGGTAAAATACTGGAAACTGTTGTGAATAAAAGAGTTAAATTCTACCTAGAAAAAAACCAGTTATATAGCCCAAATCAGTCAGGGTTTAGAGCAGACAGAAGTACAGTAGACCAGCTTGTAAGATTAGAACATGATGTAAAGCTAGGGTTCAAGAGGAAAGAGAAAACAGTGGCAGTCTTTCTAGATGTAGCTAGAGCATATGATGAATGCTGGCGAGACGGAGCTCTTTACAAAATGAAAAAGATTGGCATTACTGGTAAAACCTATAGGTATCTAGAAAACTTTTTACAGGACAGGTATTTTGCTGTACAGGTGAATAATGATAGGTCAGAAATATATGAACAACAGAATGGGATTCCTCAAGGATCAGTGATTTCTCCTTCAATTTTCACTATAGCTGTACATGATTTAGCAGATGAATTTAATGACATAAAGAATGCAATATCACAATTTGCAGATGACTGTGCCATTTGGGAAGTACAAGCTGTTGTTGTTGTTTTGATGAGTTGATGGGTGGAGATCGGGCACTAACAGCTGACCATTATTGCCTCTTCTCGTTCCATTTTGGTCTACCCTGTTCAACCTGAATGGGGCATCTATACTTAAAACCTTATCACCTGTTAAGTCTATATTGTGATTTCTATAGTAAGTTTTTAATTCAAGCCTTTGTTGTTCATACTTTTTACAGTGGACCAGGTAGTGGTCTATGTCATTCTCTTCCTGGCATTCTTGGCAGTGTGGTTCTTCTATCATAAAGTATGCTGCACCGAGACGGAGACGCCACAGTTTTTTGTTTGATGGTATCTTTAATTCTTCTCTGACCTGGCACGTCCTCGTTGGTTCATTTAGCAGTTGGAACGCATGTCTGCCTTTTCTACTTTTCTTCCATGTTGTCTTCCATTCTTCGTTTATAGTTTCCTTCACTAGGCTCTTGATCTCCGACCTTCCCAGTCCTGCTTTTATATTGTTTTTACTTGTTCTTCCATTCTTGGCGGTCTGGTCTACCAACTCGTTGCCAGCAATACCTATGTGTGCTGGAACCCACACTAGCCTCACACTACATCCTCTGTTCCCTAGTGATGTATTAATTGCTAGAATTTCTTCCTTTATGTGTGGCCGGCTACATTTACCTGGGTGTTCTAGTGCTTGTAGTGATGATAGTGAGTCTGTAAATATCGTAACAGCTTCTGGTGGGTTATCTTCGATTATTTCTAGACTTTTAAGAATTGCTACCATCTCTGCGGTAAAAATCGATGCTCCTTCCATTACACTGTAGCTCTTTTTTATTCTCCATTGTGGTATTACAACTCCGGCACCTAGTTGCCCACTATCATCCTTGGATCCATCAGTGTAGACGGCCAGACTTTGTTTAGTTAGTTGATCAATGAAATTTCTACTTATCATTTTGGCTTCCTTATCTTGTTGTTGTTGTTTTGATGAGTTGATGGGTGGAGATCGGGCACTCAACATCTGATCATTGTTACCTCTTCTCGTTCCATCTTGGTCTACCCTGTTCAACCTGAAAGTTGGTTATAATTCGGGTATTTAGTGTCATTTTATTTGCTAATTTTGTATTCAATTTAAATAACTGTTGTCTTTTGCAGTTGCTGATTTTTATTTATATTAGACCTAGTATTTGTCAATTTTATTTTCTCTTTTGTATTGTTTATAGATAACTATTGTCCTTTACACTTGGTTTTAATTTGTACTAGTATTTGTTCTTTTTGAGTTGTTGTCCCTTTTTTTAATACCTTGTTGTCTTTCCTTGTCCTATGAGTAGTTAGTTTTTTGTTAATGCTTTGTTAGTTCTTGATGCTTAATTTCTATTTAGTTGGATGTTTTTCCTGAAGTTCTAACCTTATATTTTTTCCTTTGTTTTATGTATATATCTTTTAAGTATTGATTGAGCATCTCTTGGGGCATCTATACCTAAAACCTTATCACCTGTTAAGTCTATATTGTGATTTCTAAAGTAAGTTTTTAATTCAAGTCTTTGTTGTTCATACTTTTTACAGTGGATCAGGTAGTGGTCTATGTCACTCTCTTCCTGACATTCCTGGCAGCGTGGTTCTTCTACCATGAAGTATGCTGCACCGAGACGGAGACGCCACAGCCCTTTGTTCGATGGTATCTTTAATTCTTCTCTGACCTGGCTCGTCCTTGTTGGTTCTTTCAGCAGTTTGAACGCTTGTCTGCCTTTTCTACTTTTCTTCCATGTTGTCTTCCATTCCTCATTTATAGTTATCTTCACTTGGCTCTTGATCTCCGACCTTCCCAGTCCTGCTTTTATATTGTCTCTACTTGTTCTTCCATTCTTGGCGTTCTGGTCTGCCAACTCGTTGCCAGCAATACCCACGTGTGCTGGAACCCACACTAGCCTCACCCTACATCCTCTGTTCCCTAGTGATGTATTAATTGCTAGAACTTCCTCCTTTATGTGTGGCCGGCTACATTTACCTGGGTGTTCTAGTGCTTGTAGTGATGATAGTGAGTCTGTAAATATCGTAACAGCTTCTGGGGGGTTATCCTCAACCATTTCCAAACTTTCAAGAATTGATACCATCTCTGCGGTAAAAATCGAAGCCCCCTCAGTTACACTGTAGCTCTTTTGTATTCCCCATTGTGGTATTACAACTCCGGCACCAAGTTGCCCACTATCACCCTTGGATCCATCAGTGTAGACGGCCAGACTTTGTTTAGTTAGTTGGTCTATGAACTTTCTACTTATCATTTTGGCTTCCTTATCTTCTATGTTTTGTTTGATCTTTTTAGCCAGTGAGTAGTCTATGATTGGTGTTTTTAGTTCCCAGGGTGGTATTTTGCTTCTGTATTTATTACTATTTTCAATTGTGTTTGATAGTTCTTTGTACTGCGTTAGGTCTTCTATAGTTCTCCACCCTGTTGGATATCTATCTTTATTTAAGGGGACGTCCCATACACTTGGTTGGTTTTTGACAAATGCTTTATGTGCTGGGTGGGTCACTTCTTGTGCTACTTTACTCCAATAATTTAATCTTAGTTCTTTTCGTCTTAGATCAATGGGAGGTATGCCAAGAGCTACTTCTAGCGCTTCTACTGGTGTCGATATAAATTAAGGTGACCATATTTTCAAAACCCTAATCCGGGACAAAATAGTAGATTTGACCTATTTCAATGCAAAAAATCGGGACAAAAGGGCAAAGAAAAGGTCAATAGTCGGGACATGTCCCGGAAAAATCAAGTTGATGTCAATTTAAAATAATTTACATTTTATATATATACATTTGAATAACATTGAATAACATACATTTTACTGTATAAGTTTAACTACTTAAACTAATAAGAGAGAAAAACATCAATAATCCTTACTTAAGGTGAAGCTGAGTTACTGTACTTTTCAGATGAGTGGATTTTTATCAGTAGGTCCTTCTTTGCAAGCAGCATCTTAAAAAACTCGACACATGTTTCCTCACAGTTCACTTTGGTTGTCAACATAGCTTTCAAAGTTTCAACACCTAGCTGTGTTTTATCACTAGCCCATAAGCTGTTCATCAAAGAAAACACTCTTTCTGTGGCAGCATTTGTTCCAGGTAGACAGAAAAAAAACTCTGCCAACTTCAAAATATTTGAAAATGTCACATTATTGTTTTTGAAGTGGGAAACCATTTCAGTCCAACGTTGTGGTGGCAATGTTTTTTTGGCACTCCATTCATTAATTTTCTGAGAAGTAACAAACTGCTTCATGTAGACATATTCGTCATAACTTTCAGTTTCTGTAAAGTGGGCTGAAGGTAATGTTTGAATCACTAGTGATGATGCTATCTCAATATCTGCCCAAATTGGTATTCTGTTCAGCGTTACCCAGCTGTAGGATTCTAGGTCTTGAAAATTTTTTGCAGCCCATTTATTCAAATAATTGAAAGCTGTTTCATAGAACGAAGAAACGCTAGCATGAAACTTTTTCACATCCTCCTTTGGAAGTCCTTCCATTTCCAGCTTTTCAAGGATTAGCTTAACTCTTGATAGCAAGAAACAGTCTTCCAGTTTGGACTTCAAAATAGTTTTCAACCTGTTGATGCTGTCAATGACTTCAAAAAAAGTGACCGTCTGTCCCTCTATTTTTTGCACTGCTTCGTGGAATGGAGAGGCCTGACTGTGAACAAAAACAAGCCATGCCTCAGATAGAGGATTTTCAAAGAATGTCTGTATAAAAACTGGGCATCTGTCTTGAGATTGAAAATATGATTTTAGAGGCAGGAACATCTGAAGATCCCTTTCAACAGCAGGCAGCAGAGCAAGCCACCTAGTATGAGCATAACCTAAGATCATCTGGAAGTCTGTTTCCACAAACTGGCAAAACTCCTTGAGTCTTTCTACTCGTACTGTGTATTATTTGAAGAGTAGATAAATTTTAGCAATAATCAGCTCGACATCAACAGGCAGTACATCTGCAGCTGTTCGAACAGTGTTGTGGAAAATATGACCTGCACACCCAACTCCTATAAGACCATGTCCAAGGTTTTCTTGCAGTTTTTTTAAAACATTGTTCTGTCCTTTCCTTTCAGCACCTCCAAAATTGGAATTTGTGTTGTCTGCGCATAATCCAACTACTTTCCTGTCTAAACCATTTTCAGTTATGCAGTCATTAAGAAAACTACTTACAATATCAGATGTTTCACCTGGCAATGACTTTAACTCTAATATTTTAATTTTCACTCCATTACTGTGATCAAAGTACGAGTATCTGACAAGCAAAGGACAAATCTTGAATTCTTTGTGGTTGGATGCATCTGTCAGTACAGAAATAAATTTAGACTTTTCTAGGTCACACCTTAACTCATTTAGAAGGTTGGGGTGCCAAGACATTTCGAATAATGGCTTCTGTTTTCGTACGTGCACATGCAAATTTTGGCTCTAAACTAACCTGAAGTAATTTTGATGTGCAATCCATAGACCTGAAAGTATGACTGTGTAGCACTGTATGGTATGCAACTAATTCGCGGTCCTGACAACCTCTTGTGCTGTTTCGGCGCCAGTTCACTAATAATTAAAAATTCCCTCAAGTCAGCCACAGAATAATAATAAAAAATTTTTTTTAATCTGTGAGATTTATGCCAAATTGGCAAATTCGTCCAAAACCGGGACAAATTGGCGTCCCGGATTGCATCGAAAAAAAGTCGGGACAAATTATCAAAAATGGTCGAAAACCGATACTGTCCCGGAAAAACCGGGACGTCTGGTCACCTTATATAAATGCACCTGTAATGGTTCTCATGGCTGCATTTTGAATCCTGTCCAGTTTTGCTTTGTTAGAAGCTGCAGCTGAATCATAGACTATGCTGGCATAATTCAGTTTCCCCCTGATGAAAGACTTGTAGAACATGAGCATTATTTTATTGCTGGCCCCCCATCCATTACTTTTACAAACCTTAGTATATTTAGGGGTCCCCTACAGCTTTCTACCAAATTGTCTATATGTTTATTATAATTTAGAAAGCTTGTTGTTGAGGAGGTACATATTTTCTGGTTATATTGATTTTGTTATTTTTTTAAAAATTTCCTTTGCTGAAAATCATACCTACTGTTTTGTTTACATTAATTTGGAAGCCCCAACTATTCATCCACTCTGAAACTTTGTCTATTTGATTTTGAAGTTTTTTGTAAACATGGTCCAAGTTTTTTCCAGATCGCCAAATGGCACAGTCATCTGCAAACTGTGATACTGCATTCTTAATGTCGTTAAATTCCTCTGCTTGGTCATTTACAGCTATAGTGAAAATTGAAGGTGAAATAACTGATCCCTGAGGAATCCCATTCTGTTGTTCATATATATCTGACTTACCATTGTTGTTGTTGTTGTGGTTGTTGTTGTTGTTTTCGTCTACTATGTTGCTGTAATACCCTGTTCAACCTGAAAGTTGGTTATAATTGGGGTATATATTGCGTTTAGTTTCTTCGGTGCTAGCCGGTTGTTAGTCCTGAAAAGGACTGGTCCTAAAAAGGACCACTAGCTGACTGTCTGGATATCTCTTCGTTGCTTGTCTGTTTATGGTGTCGTGGCGTACTCATTGTGTTCATTTCCTGCAAACGTCCTGGAGATGACTGGTAATGAAAAGGACCACTAGCTGCCTGTTCGGTCCCTACTCGTTGTTGTCTGTTTCGGCACGTGTTGTTCTATGGCTGTCGCTATTATATTTGGTAGGAAAATGATAAGGGTGGATTTGTGCTGAAGTGGTAACTTGCCACCCTTATCGACACCTGGTGTTAAAGTGTAAGATGTAGGTGTCTTCTCTGATTTAGGATGTTGCTGTGTATGTGGTAGTGGAACAGTTCACAGGGTTATCACACAGGCAACATGACGTGTAGAGTCATAGAAAGGGTAACTTCGTTGTATAAGTTTCTTTCATTTATTGCACGCCACAAAACAGTCATGATACTTATGACATCAACATGGTTAACGAGTTCAGCAAGATGATATGGCACATTGAAAACAATTTCTGTAGTCAGCAATGATAGCTGTTGTATATATGCGTCATAAGACATCACAGTTCAATAGATTCAGAAATTCATCAATCATCGAGTGCTAGTTCGTGAAGCTGTATAAATAATAATAATTTCTATAACTTCTGCAACAGTGTCAGCTACAGATCTTCAATGTTCATAAACAATAATAAATGCTCCCATTCTGATGCTAGCAGATCAGTTGTATACCATAAGTCCGTTCACTGTCTGCACGTGAATAGCATACATGGGCTACAGGTCAGCTCGACCTTTATAATGTTCCTAAGTCTAACCATCTGACTTGGACGTGATCTCTGATATAACGAATCCTGGAACACAGACAACAGTCTTGTTGGTCTAGAGCGACCCATATATATTTAACTAGTTCAGGTATACAGATACTGGTGACTTAATCCTAGTCAAAGTACCTCTCCATTTTGCATCACACAGGCGAGCAAATAGGCGACAAAATGACGAACCTCTAGATGATAGCATAAAGTTCGATACAAGAGGAATTACCTTATTTCGGAAAATCAACCATGAACATATGCCTCCAGGCAGGCTGCATAATACTGGGAAATAGTCTAGTTAGCTAACTAACTCACTAAGACACTGTATTTCCCTCAGAGAATCACAAGACGCAGTTGCGTCTGCTCGCTTCTTAAACCATTTCTAAACTGCCCCAACTGGGCGGAACACACAGAACGAACTCCCGGTTTGACATGCGCAGAACGACAATCTCTGAGTTGCCGTTCACAATAAGACGATTCGAAGAACATTCGAGATAAAAGTCTTACACAGTCGCGCCTTTTATGGTCATGAAAAGAAGCGTTAAGAAAGGTTTCAGACATCTACCATAGTTGACTGATACTACCAAATAAGGAGATGTGGTCACGCTTCGTTCAAGAAATTATAGACCGAACGTGTCTCTATACAAGAGAAGGCAACTCCTAAAAAATTGTAGTTTCGATAACTCGGATTATGTCCCTTTGACCATAGAAAACATAATACACACTTCAGTCAAAAAATGATCATACATATCAAAAAATGTTTATACAAACGAAAAATAATAATGATCCGTGCGTAACATTACCGCACCCTCCCTGGAAAAAAAAAATAAAACATTTTTTTTTTTTTTTAAATCCTGGAGCCGGAAAAAATCTAGGCTCCTAACGCACGTATGATGCGTGGATATATACCTAACAAATTAGCTCAACGCATGGAGCGACACTGAGATCATATCTCAGATCCTTAGAGAAAAAATTTATCTAAGTATACGCTGATATATTCCAGGAAGGTGCCACCAACACACGCCACAATGATGGCAACAACATAATGACAATCAAATTATACTCATACCAATATATGAAATTAAATATATTATGTGTTATCATACAATGTGTTGCAAATAGCGGTGTAATTTACTAATATACCGCACTATATTATTACATTATATAAAGTAACAGTAATTAATAAGTAATACATGTGTTGCTCTTCGGTGACACAAAACATTCAATAGAAGAAGATGTGGACATCATCCGCTCCCAATGTAGGACAGGACTTGATATCCTCAAAGTTCCACAATGGACATAAACTCGCAGACTTCAATGATGTGCTGCGAAAATATCAATAACACAAATCTTAAAGACAACTGGTAAATTTCTTAATACAATCCTGAAAATAATTTATTTAAATGTGGCCGAGTGATCTTTTGGCCCGTATATCACTAACTAAGCCTTCTTAGATAATTACATGGTACAATGTTATAAATTTCCCTCAAAAAAAAAAAAAGTGAGACAAAATCTACTAACATGTCATTATAACATTGGACTGTATATCAGGAAATATATATATATGACAGAAGAATCATGTGGAATCGTGTGGACATCTGGACAGAATGTCTGCCATTACATTATCCGAACCACGGATAGCTCGAACCGAGAAATGAAATGGTTGAAGAGCTATGGCATAACGAGTGGACCTCGAGCTCTTCAAGTTTTTGCTCTGAATAGCAGTAAGCGCTTTCTGGTCGGTTTCCACAATGAAATGTGCGCCTAGAAGAAATCTTTGTAACTTCAGAATAGACCATACCATAGCCAATAACTCACGGTCTAAAACCGAGTAATTCTTTTCTGCAGCGTTTAATTTCCTAGAGATATACATCACCGGATGCAAAGTATCAGAATACTCCTGCATTAGTGCTGCCCCAATCCCTGTTGACGAGGCGTCACTTCGAAGAACAAAAGTCTTCTCAATAGTAGGTAACTTAAGAATAGGTGGAGATGAAAATAGGGCTTTAACCTGGTCCAATGAGGATTGACATTCTTTAGACCAGCGGATCAGATTAGGCGACCCTTTCTTCAATAAAGTAGAAAGCGGTGCCATAATGGAGGACAGATTCGGAATGAATCGTCCGTAGAATTGAATCAAACCTAATAGACTCCTTACTTGTTTCTTCGTCTTAGGGACCGAAATGTTAAGTATTTTTGAAACATTGTGGTCCTCTGTCTTTAAAAGACCATGACCAACCCGATGACCTAGGAAAGAAATCTCGCTAAATCCTATAAAGGCTTTAGAGGGTTTTGCAGTCAAGTTATACTCGCGAAGAGTAGACAGTAATTCGTATAAACCCAAATAATGATCTTCCCAAGAATCACTGAATAGACAGATATCATCTAGGTATGCTATGACATCTGTACGATATGCGAGAATTCGCCGCATCATGCGTACGAATGTAGCAGGGGCGTTCATAAGACCAAAAGGCATGAAATTCCATTGGAATAAACCCCTAGGTGTAGAAAAAGCTGTAAAAGGTTTGGCACGTTCAGTTAGCGGGACTTGCCAATAACCTTTAGACAAATCTAGTTTGGTAAAGAATCTAGAATTAGAAAGTTTATTGAGTAGCTCTTCTAATGAAGGCATAGGTTCAGCATCGAACTTCGTAACTTGGTTCAATTTGCGATAATCTACGCAAATGCGAATGTTATTATCCTTCTTTCGAACAATAACCATAGACGAAGAGTATGCTGAAGTGGATGGTTCAATGATTTCCAAACGTATCATTTCATCCAACTCTTTTTCGACTTGAGACTGGAAATGAATAGGTATTGGATATGGTCTGACTCTGATAGGATTGTGATCAGTTAGCACAATGTCATGTTCTATGACATGTGTGTGTCCCGGGATGTCTGTAAGAACATCCTGAAATGTTTGCAACATCGAAGAAACTTGTCGATGTTCCTCAGCGGAAAGATTTGGAGAAACGGTCACGTTTTTCCAAGATTCCGTAGAATAAAGTGGGACCATAGAAAGAGGAAGATTGACATCAGAAAAAGTAGTTTCCTCATCCTGTATAACTGACAGAGATGAGTACTGACCACGAGTTGCTTGTGAATTGTCCGTAGCCTGGAAAATAGGCTGCAAATAGTCAGGTCTTTCATAAAATTCTGTGAGCATATTTATGTGGAAAGTTTTATGCTTTCCATCAATATCGACAACATAGTCGACATCAGAAATTTTGGAGACTATTGCATATGGACCTTTCCATGCAATTAGAAGTCTGTTCTCCCTTGAAGGAAGTAGAACGAGAGCTTTGTCACCTGGACAAAGTTGTCGTAGACATCTATTCTTATTTGCAAACTGCCTTGCCTTTTCTTTAGCAAATTCTGAAGACGAAGTTGCTAGTTTGCATGCCTCGATGATCTTTTGCCTAAGAGCAATGACGTACTCATAAGAAGATTGAGTCTCATCGCTAATATTATCGGCAGTGATTAGATCGTGAAGTAAAGACATAGGGCCGCGCGGTTGCGCGCCAAAGACAAGTTCAAAAGGGGAAAACCCCGTATGTTCATTGGGGACCTCTCTATACGCAAAGAGAGCCGCGGGTAAGACCCTGTCCCAATCCTGAGGATGATCCTCAGTTATTTTACCAAGTAAAGTTTTCAGAGTCCTATTTAAACGTTCGACCAACCCATTAGACATTGGGTGATAGATACTGCTGAGAGACCTTTTAATGTGTAGCATAGACATTACCTGTGACATAGTGTCTGATATAAGTTGAGTGCCATGGTCTGACAATATTTCTCCGGGAAAACCCAAGCGAGAAAATATCAGCCAAAGAGCGTCTGCGATATCAGCAGTTGAGATGCTCTTGAGAGGTATTGCCTCTGGCCAACGTGTGCACATATCGACACATGTAAGGATAAATTGATGTCCTCTAGCCGACTTAATTCTAAAAGGACCGATAATATCTATTGCCATTTTTTGAAAAGGGCGAATAGGAATGTCAGCAGCCTGGATAGGCGCAGCATGTCGTGGTCCTTTAGATTTGACCTCCTGACATACTTTGCAAGAGCGACAGTACATTCGTATGTCCTTGCTCACAAATGGCCAAAAGAAAGCCGCAAGAACCCTCGACTTTGTACGGGAAAAACCCATATGTCCAGCACATTGCGAGTCATGAGCATGTTGCAATATTTGCAATCTCATGCTCTTAGGCACAAGAATTTGTGAATGAGTGGACGTAGTCGAGTCTTGTACCATACGTACAAGTACGCCGTTCTTCATAGAAATCCAAGATTTCCTATTAGTGTTCTGATTAGGATCACCTTTTTTTGCTAGAATGAAGAATTTTTGTAAAGAAGGATCTTCTTCTTGCAATTTGATAAATGAGTCACGTGTAATAGCAAGTGACTATCTTGGTCATTTACTTCATCATTATTAGTTAATGAAGTTTGAGGTGGATCCAGAGCATGTGCTCTTGTGACCACCGCATTGGTAGCTTCAATGTTTTGCTCTTCCCAAACAGCAATCTGCTGTGGGGTACATTCCCTAACTCCGTGAATACGACCAATAATAAGGTCCGCAATAGGGTTTGGAAGTAGACACGCGTGGACCTCTCCCGTGAAGAAAGGAGTAGCAATGTGTATTATAGCAGTAGGATACTTTTCTAACGTGCCACCAAATGTGACACATTTGATGACTTTTCCTGTAGCACAGGATGGATCTACAAGAGATTGCCTAACGCCGACAGTAGTACATCCAGAATCAAACAACACTGAGACTGGATTACTATTTACTAGCCCCTTATGTAATATAAGAGAACCTCTCCCATCATGAGCAACATTAGCAGGAAGAGCGGGCAAAGGATGACCACAGCTTAAAGTACTAACGGTTTTCGGATCAAATAAAGTACTGCATTGGATACATTTATTTGCCCTACCAAAATCAAAAGATGAGCATCCGATAGCATTATGGTCTTTATCATTATTAACCTGTTTATCTGCTCCCTGAGATTCTTGTTGAACAGAGTTTGTCTGTTGATATCTTTTTCTCTTATGTTGCGATCTACCGCGACCATTATTGCCTCTGCAATTATCATTAAAGTCCCTACTGTAATTTTTATCCTGGTTTGAGTTCCAGTTTCCATAACTGTCATTACTATCTCTATGCTGTTGAGAACCTCTATTATCTTGGTATTGAGGTCTCTGCATAAAATATTTTCCTCTATACCGATTACCTTTGTGAAAATTTCTAAAGTTAACCGGAGTAGAATAACGTGTAGTATTAGGTTGTCTCCAGTTCTGGGAAGAAGAATCACCCTGGAATTGATCACTATGGTTCTGGGCATAATTACGATTACTCTTTTTATTGAAATTTTTCTGGCTACCCTGAAATTTACGCATAAAATTTGGGCCATAAGGTGCTGCCGAAGCAACTGGCAGACCTTCTTTCACCTTAGAGTTACTAATGGTTATGTGCGGATGCGCAGTAACATACTGGCTACAGTATTCTTCCATTTCTTTTATGTTTTTAGACTTAGGAACATTATAAAGGTCGAGCTGACTTTTTTTCTTCAGCTTCTTTTTCAAGTCTCTTATTTTCAGCTTCAGCCTGAAGCCTCTTCTCCTGAGATTCTGCTTCTCTTTTTTGTTTTTCCATTTCCATTTGAAATCTTTTTTCCTCCACCTGCATCTGCAGTTTCTTTTGTTCTATTTCAGCCTCTATTCTCTTTTGTTCAGTTTGTTCTTTCATTTTCTTTTCTTCCGACTTCAATGCCTTGGCATATTGAACAGTCGCAAATTCTTCTAATTTATCACCTGTCTTCCCAAGGGCTTTACCCTGCTCAATAAAGTACTCAAATGTAGACATGATGTCCAAAATGTGAGTACAGAACCTGAAATAATTAATTATCTTATTTCAATGTTAAATAGCAACAAGACTTAATAAAGTGCTTGTATAATCTCTATGTTGAACCCAATCTCTGTGGGAAACAGGAGTTGACACCAACTTGTATTATCAAATGTATAATAATATCACAAGTCACCTCTTAATTAACAGTGCACTACCCAAATCAGTGCATAATCATCAGTTATTTATCATAACTGCACTACAATAGTGCATAAGCAAAAAACACCAGTTTGTTATGATAAGTGCACTATAGACCAATAGTGCATGAGCATATATCAACAATAGTGAAAGCTAACTATGCAAGAACTATGTAAACAATAACAAGACAATGTAAACAATAACAAAGGTCATCAACAATGTAAACAATAACAAAGATCAAAGTCAATGTAAACAACAACAAAGATCAGAGTCAATGTAAACAATAACAAAGATCAGAGTCAATGTAAACAATAACAAAGATCAGAGTCAATGTAAACAATCAACAAAGATCAAACAATACGAAAACATTCGCATAAGTCAAATACACAAACAGCAAAACTAAAAAGAAATATGCGAAGATATGACTAACAAATGACGCTACAGTGTATACACAAAAATATACGTAAAGAACTGAATAATAGCAAAGGGGAGACCTACAAATACAAACAATCGAAATCGAAACTAAAAACACAAAGAAAGAGAGAGAAGAAAAAAGAAAAAAAATATATATATACAAGAAACAAAAATAAAGCACAACTCGTCACAACTAAACAGATATAGCAACGATTGTCGCTAGCAAATTTCACTGTAGGAAATTCGCACAGTCCCTAACGAAAACGCTAACAGTAGAACCTCTGTGACGTGGTATCTTCTACTGTAAGACTCCGCCCAACCGAGAAAACCCGCTGAAATATAAACATATAAATATACAAATAACAAATAACATATAACATATAAACATGTATCATGAAAACAATAGGAGAAAGTGTGAAAGTACAGAAGGCTCAGTTAGAACATAAGGGCACAGTTCACAAACAAAACAGGCCACTTAACTTCTATAAATCCAGCGTCAGCACGGTGCAGAACAGGATGTAATCAGCATTCTGAGGATAATGATCCAACGTTGATTAACTTCTGCTCCCATAAACAGCCATGACGAAGGAAATGAGCTTCTAATACTGCAACAGTTGTTACGGCACTTGACCTTCTGAATCTTCTAAATTGATTTAACCGGCACTTGACCTTCTGAACCCGCAACAGTACCCCTGAGACCGGAACAGTTGTTACGGCACTTGTCCTTCTTTTCACCAGATCAGGAAATCCATTCGCTCGGTACTTGTCCTTCTAATTTTACCTAAACTTCAATATTGCCGAGCAGCGCCGGGTAGTTTCAAAATCAGCAACTGTCAGAAAATCCGGATACTTTCAATAAAATTTCTTGTAAGGTGGTAGTTGATGCTGTAGTTGTATCTAGTATGATGATGATGTCTGGGTTTGCTGACCCCCTTGATAGCTGGAATCAGAGTGAACCAACCTATGGCCACCAACAATGATATGGTGCGCCAAAATATCAGATGATAGAACCAGCTCTGGCCACCAAAAATGATAAGGGTGGATTTGTGCTGAAGTGGTAACTTGCCACCCTTATCGACACCTGGTGTTAAAGTGTAAGATGTAGGTGTCTTCTCTGATTTAGGATGTTGCTGTGTATGTGGTAGTGGAACAGTTCACAGGGTTATCACACAGGCAACATGACGTGTAGAGTCATAGAAAGGGTAACTTCGTTGTATAAGTTTCTTTCATTTATTGCACGCCACAAAACAGTCATGATACTTATGACATCAACATGGTTAACGAGTTCAGCAAGATGATATGGCACATTGAAAACAATTTCTGTAGTCAGCAATGATAGCTGTTGTATATATGCGTCATAAGACATCACAGTTCAATAGATTCAGAAATTCATCAATCATCGAGTGCTAGTTCGTGAAGCTGTATAAATAATAATAATTTCNATAACTTCTGCAACAGTGTCAGCTACAGATCTTCAATGTTCATAAACAATAATAAATGCTCCCATTCTGATGCTAGCAGATCAGTTGTATACAATAAGTCCGTTCACTGTCTGCACGTGAATAGCATACATGGGCTACAGGTCAGCTCGACCTTTATAATGTTCCTAAGTCTAACCATCTGACTTGGACGTGATCTCTGATATAACGAATCCTGGAACACAGACAACAGTCTTGTTGGTCTAGAGCGACCCATATATATTTAACTAGTTCAGGTATACAGATACTGGTGACTTAATCCTAGTCAAAGTACCTCTCCATTTTGCATCACACAGGCGAGCAAATAGGCGACAAAATGACGAACCTCTAGATGATAGCATAAAGTTCGATACAAGAGGAATTACCTTATTTCGGAAAATCAACCATGAACATATGCCTCCAGGCAGGCTGCATAATACTGGGAAATAGTCTAGTTAGCTAACTAACTCACTAAGACACTGTATTTCCCTCAGAGAATCACAAGACGCAGTTGCGTCTGCTCGCTTCTTAAACCATTTCTAAACTGCCCCAACTGGGCGGAACACACAGAACGAACTCCCGGTTTGACATGCGCAGAACGACAATCTCTGAGTTGCCGTTCACAATAAGACGATTCGAAGAACATTCGAGATAAAAGTCTTACACAGTCGCGCCTTTTATGGTCATGAAAAGAAGCGTTAAGAAAGGTTTCAGACATCTACCATAGTTGACTGATACTACCAAATAAGGAGATGTGGTCACGCTTCGTTCAAGAAATTATAGACCGAACGTGTCTCTATACAAGAGAAGGCAACTCCTAAAAAATTGTAGTTTCGATAACTCGGATTATGTCCCTTTGACCATAGAAAACATAATACACACTTCAGTCAAAAAATGATCATACATATCAAAAAATGTTTATACAAACGAAAAATAATAATGATCCGTGCGTAACAGAAACCCATTATGGTTTCGAGGATTATTTTGTATTCCGCTGCTTGTCTTCTTTCTTGATTGCTTTTTAGTTCCTGTACGATTTCGGTTTTTATTTTGTCTTTAGTTTCTTTGTTTTGTTCTCTACTTTTTGTAAGGGTATCCTCAACGATCCTTCTCTCTGTTTCAATTCTTTTGAGGATTGCTTCGTTATCTGCCTTTAGTTCTGCGAGTTTGGCGATGTCGACTTCTATCTCGTGTTTGATGGATTTCATTTCCTGTAACATTGCCTGGGCGCTCTGTAAGGCTCCTAATGTTTCGTCTCCTATGGAATCTGAGTCTTCGTTGTGTTGCTTGTTCATCTCGATTTTGAGTTGTTGTTTTAAGTATCGCATCTCTGTGGTTAATTTTACAAGCTGGGCTCTTGTGTGCTGCTCCTGTTTTGCCATGCCACCTGAAGCCACTCTGTTTCTTGCTTCTCTGAAGGAGATGTTTTTGGTTACAGATTCCTTCAGTATGGCCTTTGTTTCGTAGAAGTTTGGACAGCCACGGTATCTTGCTCCGTGGTTTCCAAGACAGTTTGCGCAGGTTCTGTTGGAGTTGCTCACTTTATAGTTGTTATCATTTATCGCATGAGGACATTCATTGTAAGCGTGACTTCCCGCACAGTATCGACAAACTGCCTCTCTCCTGCATGTTTTCTTAGTGTGCGAGAATTGTTGGCAGTTTGAGCACTGCATAACAGGAGGAATGTAGTCTTCTGTTTTTCGACATCTATCGTCTAGGTTAACTTGGTTTGGTCTTGAAGACCCTTCAATAGTTATGATAACCAAGTTGGTGTCCTTCTTGTCTCATGTCTTCAGTCTTTCCACCTGTGTTATTGTTATATTCTTGTTCTCTGTTTGTAGGCGGCTGTGGACTTCTTGTGTCGATCGACTGTTGTCGACCCCTCTTACAACTATCTTCTTGGTCTTCTTGAAGATCTCCATAGTAACTTTCATCTGGTGTGGCAGCTGGATTTCTTTGTGTCCGGACTCTAGTTCAATCATCAGTTCTGTTGTCTTTTCCGTGTTATTTAGCAATATTATAACACATTTTTCGTGTCTTGCAACTCTATTAATGCTCCTCTTGCCCGTTATTGCCTCTAGGATACCGATCACTTTATCGTCGGGTAGGGCCCTGAGTGTGGCCTCAGTTCCCGACATCTGGGTGATCTTTATGGTTCTCTCCTGTAGTGTCTGGTGAGAAACAGCATTTCTCTGCTTGCGAAGCTGATACTTTCCGACATCTGTCTCAGTTTGAGTGTGTGGTCTGCTGGACGGCTTCACATTCTGGTTGGTTGTCTGCCTCTGATCTTGTTTTTCCGATGTTGCCTGGTCGCTGTATGATGGAGACTCGACTATGATATCTTGTTTTGGTTGTGGATTTATTTTGTCTGGTTTAATGGCATTGTTGGTCATGACGCTCAATGTGAGCAGCCCTGAGCCCATATCAGTAAGGAATCAGCAACTGGTACAGACAGATACCTTCACATACCTAGGAAGCATAGTAACACCAGACGGTGGGGCAGGCAAAGACATCAACATCAGAATGAATAAGGCAAGAAGAGCCTTCTTTAGCCTAAATAACATCTGGAAGTCCTCCCAATACAGCACAAGCACAAAATTAAGATTATACCAGAGTTGCGTGCTTTCTGTGCTTCTCTATGGTGCGGAATGCTGGAGAGTCACAGAGAAGGAAATGTCAAAATTGTCCTCTTTTCACACAACATGCCTAAGAAAAATTCATCGAATCTTTTGGCCGAATACCATCACCAACCAAGATCTGCTTACTCGTAGCAAGCAAGAGGACATGCATACCATCATAGCTGGCAGACGCTGGAGCTGGGTTGGTCATGTCCTCAGAAGAGACCCCGATGCCATCACAAGAACAGCTATGCTTTGGACCCCTGAAGGAAAGCGAAAGAGAGGCCGACCAAAAACAACTTGGCGGAGGACTGTGGAGGCTGAGATGCAAAGAATGAACCAGAGTTGGGGCACTGTACGAAGGATGGCCACCGACCGTGCAAAGTGGAATCAATTTGTTGTTGCCCTACAAGACGCCACTAGGCGTGATGACCACTGACTGCTTTGACGGTCGGTGGTTAAGGATCGAAGAAGAAGAATGGCATTGTTACCCTCTGTTGATGAAGTTCTGTGGCCTTGATTTGTAGATGTTGTCTGTTCACTACACAGTGGAGCCGCCGCCTTGACATCCTGTTTTATCGGTGGTGTTGCTTTGCCTGGCTTCGGAGTCTGGTTGTCCTCTGCCTTCGACGCTTTGGGTTGCTCATCGTTCGTGTCACTGGCTGCGTTGTTCGTCTTCTGAAAGGGATCGGCCACGACGCTAGTAGTTGGAGTAATCGTGCTCTCTGGTTGACTCTGTTTGTTCTTTGCAGGTTCTTGTTTCATTCTGCTGACAAGTGTTTGAGGGCTTCTATACACTTTCCTCTTTTTCGCTTGTGGCTTGGTGCGACCCATTTTAGTGAATTCCGACGGCTGTGTTCGCCCTTAAAAGGACGCTCGTTTTAGTATAGTGCTGTCTTCCCGTGATGAGGTGTATCTGCTGTTGTTTTTGATGACAAAAAAGAACAAAACGACTTATCATTGTTTTTTTTTTTTTTTTTTTTTTTTTTATTAATGTGTTTGCTACTTCATTTTGTAGCACGCTCCTTTCAACCATCTACCATGTACATGGATTTGTTGGTTATATCAGGACGTGTTTCTTTTATTGTAATATGTTTTTGTTTGTATTTGTTTTATATTATATTATCTCTAGTCGGTATTTTTCCTTTTGTAGTTATAGTTCAACATGGTTTTTAAAAAAAATTCCAATACATGCTATTTTCTAAGTTAGTATGTTTTTGATTTTTACTGGATGGTTTATTTGGTTAATCTGTATGTTTCTGGGGCGAGTCTTTCACCAGTTTGGACTACTGGTTCAATTCCTTATTTGATTTTTATATGTTAGCTTTAGTTTTTGTAATATAGTGTTTTATTAACTTTTGCATTTCTGAAGGGCTCTTTGTGCCTATGAGATTTTCTACACTCATTTCTACCTTGTGGTTACTACAGTATGTCTTAATGTTTTGCCTCTGTTGGTCATATTTTTTGCAGTCCACTAGAAAGTGTCTAATTGTGTTTGGTTCTTGACACTCTTCACATGTGGGTTCCTCTATCATGAAATATCCAGTTCCCAGCTTGAGTCTCAGCAATTTTTTATTAATTGGTATTTTTAGTTCATCTTTTATTTGACATTTTTTGCTTGGTTTTTTAAGGATTTTATATGAGTGTCTTGCTTTTTTACTTAGGTCCCATGCTGTTATCCATTCTTTAGTTATTTTTTGAGCAATTAAGGTCTTAATTTCAAACTTCCCTAAGCCTACTTCAATTTGGTTATGGCTAGTTCTCCCCCCTTTGGCTTCTTTGTCTGCTAGCTCATTTCCTGCTATCCCCACATGTGATGGTATCCATGTTAGTGTTGCACTGCATCCTATATTTTGTAGATATGTTTTAACCTGTAGTATTTCCTCTATAATGTCTGGCCTGCTGCCTTCTGTTCTGTTTCTGATTGCTAGTACTGATGATAGGGAATCTGTGAGAATGGTTACTTTTTTTGGTGGATTTTCTGCAGCTATTTCTAAAGCTTTTAGGATTGCCACTAATTCTGCTGTAAAGATAGATGTATTACTTGTTACTTTGTATCTTTTATAAATTTTTAATTTTGGTATTGCTATTCCTGCTCCTAATTGTCCTTCTTCATCTTTGGACCCATCTGTATATATAGTTAGGCTATTATTTGTATACCGTTCTATGTACTCTAGTGTTTTACTTTTTGCTGAGATTATGTCGTTAGATTTATTTATGATCTTTGATAAGTGGGAGTCAGTTTCTGGCACTTTTAATTCCCATGGTGGGATCTTTGCTTTATACAGAGCACTACTGTTTATCGCATTAAACAGGTCTGGGTATTGATCCACTTCATCCATTGTTTTCCACCCTGACGGGTATCTATTATGGTTTAATGGAATGTGGCCTATGTACTGGTTACCCCTATCAAAGGTTTTATGTGCCGGGTGAGTTGGATCTTTTGCCACTCTTGCCCAGTAGCTGAATCTCAGTTCTTTTCTCCTTAGCTCCAGGGGTATAATGCCTAGCGCTACTTCTAGTGCTTCTGCTGATGTTCCCTTTGAGGCACCTGCTATTATTGACAGTGCCTGGTTTTGGACTGTGTCTAGTTTCTTCTTATTGCTTGGGGCGGCTGATGCATAGACAACACTGGCATAGTCAAGTTTGCCTCTAATAAAGGATTTATAGAATGTTAACATTGTCTTATTGCAGGCGCCCCAACCTATCATTGTTTGTTTGTTGTTGTTGTTTTGATGAGTTGATGGGTGGAGATCGGGCACTGAGCATCTGATCATTGTTGCCTTTTCTCGTTTCATCTTGGTCTACCCTGTTCAACCTGAAAGTTGGTTATAATTGGGGTATTTAGTGTCATTTAATTTACTAATTTTGTTTTCAATTTAAATAACTGTTGCCTTTTGCAGTTGCTGGTTTTTATTTATATTAGTATTTGTCAATTTTATTTTCTCTTTTGTATTGTTTCTAGATAACTGTTGTCCTTTACACTTGGTTTTAATTTGTATTAGTATTTGTTCCTTTTGAGTTGTTGTCCCTTTTTTTTTTAATACCTTGTCTTTCCTTGTCCTATGAGTAGTTATTTTTTGTTAATGCTTAGTTAGTTCTTGCTGCTTAATTTCTATTTAGTTGGATGATTTTCCTGAAGTTCTAACCTTATATTTTTTCCTTTGTTTTATGTATATATCTTTTAAGTATTGATTGGGCATCTCTTGGGGCATCTATACTTAAAACCTTATCACCTGTTAAGTCTATATTGTGATTTCTGTAGTAAGTTTTTAATTCAAGCCTTTGTTGTTCATACTTTTTACAGTGGATCAGGTAGTGGTCTATGTCATTCTCTTCCTGACATTCTTGGCAGTGTGGTTCTTCTACCATGAAGTATGCTGCACCGAGTCGGAGACGCCACAGTTTTTTGTTCGATGGTATCTTTAATTCTTCTCTGACCTGGCATGTCCTCGTTGGTTCTTTCAGCAGTTTGAACGCGTGTCTGCCTTTTCTACTTTCCTTCCATGTTGTCTTCCATTCCTCGTTTATAGTTTCCTTCACTTGGCTCTTGATCTCTGACCTCCCCAGTCCTGCTTTTATATTGTTTTTACTTGTTCTTCCCTTCTTGGCGTTCTGGTCTGCCAACTCGTTGCCAGCTATACCTATGTGTGCTGGAACCCACACTAGCCTCACACTACATCCTCTGTTCTCTAGTGATGTATTAATTGCTAGAATTTCTTCCTTTATGTCTGGCCGGCTACATTTACCTGGGTGTTCTAGTGCTTGTAGTGATGATAGTGAGTCTGTAAATATCGTAACAGCTTCTGGTGGGTTATCTTCGATTATTTCTAGACTTTTAAGAATTGCTACCATCTCTGCAGTAAAAATCGATGCCCCTTCCGTTACACTGTAGCTCTTTTTTATTCCCCATTGTGGTATTACAACTCCGGCACCTAGTTGCCCACTATCACCCTTGGATCCATCAGTGTAGACGGCCAGACTTTGTTTAGTTAGTTGCTCTATGAACTTTCTACTTATCATTTTGGCTTCCTTATCTTCTATGTTTTGTTTGATCTTTTCAGTAAGTGAGTAGTCTATGATTGGTGTTTTTAGTTCCCATGGTGGTATTTTGCTTCTGTATTTATTACTATTTTCAATTGTGTTTGATAGTTCTTTGAAATGCATTAGGTCTTCTATAGTTCTCCACCCTGTTGGATATCTATCTTTATTTAAGGGGACGTCCCATACACTTGGTTGGTTTTTGACAAATGCTTTATGTGCTGGGTGGGTCACTTCTTGTGCTACTTTACTCCAATAATTTAATCTCAGTTCTTTCCCTCTTAGACCAAGGGGAGGTATGCCGAGAGCTACTTCTAGAGCTTCTACTGGTGTCGATATAAATGCACCTGTAATGGTTCTCATGGCTGCATTTTGAATCCTGTCCAGTTTTGCTTTGTTAGAAGCTGCAGCTGAGTCATAGACTATGCTGGCATAATCCAGTTTCCCCCTGATGAAGGATTTGTAGAACATAAGCATTATTTTATTGCTGGCCCCCCATCCATTACCTTTTACAATCCTTAGTATATTTAGGGGTCCCCTACAGCTTTCTACCAAATTGTCTATATGTTTATTATAATTTAGTTGTTTATCTAAAGTTATGCCCAGAAATCTTGTTGTTGAGGAGGTACATATTTTCTGTCCTTTAATGGTTATATTGATTTTGTTATTTTTTTTAAAATTTCCTTTTGCTGAAAATCATACCTACTGTTTTGTTTACATTAATTTGGAAGCCCCAACTTTTCATCCACTCTGAAACTTTGTCTATTTGATTTTGAAGTTTTTTGTAAACATGGTCCAAGTTTTTTTCCAGATCGCCAAATGGCACAGTCATCTGCAAATTGTGATACTACATTCTTTATGTCATTAAATTCATCTGCTAAATCATTTACAGCTATAGTGAAAATTGAAGGAGAAATCACTGATCCTTGAGGAATCCCATTCTGTTGTTCATATATTTCTGACCTATCATTATTCACCTGTACAGCAAAGTACCTGTCCTGTAAAAAGTTTTCTAGATACCTATAGGTTTTACCAGTAATGCCAATCTTTTTCATTTTGTAAAGAGCTCCATCTCGCCAGCATTCATCATATGCCCTGGCTACATCTAGAAAGACTGCCACTGTTTTCTCTTTCCTCTTGAACCCTAGCTTTACATCATGTTCTAATCTTACAAGCTGGTCTACTGTACTTCTGTCTGCTCTAAACCCTGACTGGTTTGGGCTATATAACTGGTTTTTTTCTAGGTAGAATTTAACTCTTTTATTCACAACAGTTTCCAGTATTTTACCTAGTTGTGATGTTAAGGAGATAGGCCTATATGAACTTACATCATGGGCTTCCTTATTGGGTTTTAGAATGGGTACTATCATAGCTACTTTCCATGCTTTTGGTATCTTTCCTAAGTTCCAGATTTTGTTATAAAGTGAAGTTATTATGTTTATAGTTCTTTTGGGTACTTTCTTAAGGATTTCATAACTAAGTATATCTTGCCCTGAGGCAGTATTAGATTTATCTTTTATTGCATTAGTTACTTCTTCCTCTGTTATATCAGCATCTAAATAGTTTGTTTCATCTATCTGGTCTGGTATTTCTTTTAAAAACTGTATCCTAAGTCTTTCTCTTCTCTCATTTTCTTCCTGTCCAAGGCTACTTTTTGCACTGACTTTATAGAAATACTCGGCAAGGGCATTAGCTTTTTCTTTATCTGTTTCTGCTCTCTTTGGTAGTTTGATTGTTGGCATTATTGTTTTCTTATTGTTCCCTTTGATTGCCTTAAGCTTTTTCCATACTTCTCTAATTTGAGTGCTAGGTTTAAGTGACTGACAAAACTCCTTCCAGTTAGTTTCTTTGGCTTTGAATATTATTCTGTTAGATTCATTCCTAATAAGTTTATACTTATCATAGTTTTCTTCTGTTCTGTTATTTCTATATTTTTGTAAGGCCCTTTTTCTTCTCTCATGAATTTCTGCACAGCTTTTATTCCACCAGGCAACTGGTTCTTTATTCCATTGAGTTTCTCTTTTCTTATTAATGTTATTTATTGATTTAAGGTGTTGTGGCATATTTTTATTTGGTATATACTTTATTGCTATTTTCAGAATTTCATTGGTCAGTGTTTCTGCCCACAAGTCAGTATCATCTGATTCCATGTCTTTATATTCCATCCCCTCCAGCTCTGATTGGAAAGCTTCCCAGTTTGCTTTTTTATAGTTGAAGGTAGGTTTCTCTGGTTCTGGGTTTGGAATGACATTTTCATGCATGGTTATTACAATGGGCAGATGATCTGAGTTTGTGTCTTGTAACACTTCCCAATTTACATTCGCTAGGTTGTTAGTTGCTATACTTATGTCTATTGCTGAGTCTGCCCTATTAGCTTGTGGATTAATTCTTGTTGCAGATCCATCATTTAGTATTAGTAGTTCATTGTTTTCTATGAAGTCAAGTAGGCATTTTCCTGCATTATCTGCATGTTGTCCACCCCAAGCACAATGATGGGAATTAAAATCGCCTACTATGATTGTTTTGGGGCCTAGTCTGGTACTTATGGCTAGTATTTCTTCATCTTTAATTGTGCCATCTTTAGCATTAATTAATTAATGTGTTTGCTACTTCATTTTGTAGCACGCCCCTTTCAACCATCTACCATGTACATGGATTTGTATTTGTTGGTTATATCTTTAGCATACGCTCGCTATCTCTTTATATAAGCCCTCGAGCGAATCACTCAACTTACTGCGCGGCGCGTAGTAATTGCGCCACGCAAATAACACTCGCCTTTATTGCTCTATTAGGCATGAAAACACAGATATGGCCCACAACTATCAAATATAACACACGACTATCAAATATAACACACCACAACTAATTCTAAGGCTTTATTATGGCCTAGTCATCAATCTTCTTCTTTTTCAGAATTTTCACATCCCAGCAATGCTTGCTCGCGTCGTCACGTAGGTTGCGCGCACATCGAAAATATACGGGCGATAAATATGCCATGAACATGAAGGGGGAAGCCGGGGTGTCTTTACGGCCCCATCATATATATATGATGATATATGATATATGATGATATATATATATATAATCTTATAAATATAGAAGAGGTGTTAAGAATAGACAGACCTAGGGAAGTGCATAATAGAGTCAAACAATATTTATCACGAACAAATGTTAATATTAGTGTCTGGGAATGTGAAGGTCTGATGCGGTTCTTATAATGCATATGACTTTTAACAGATGAAAGTCAATTAAATATATGTTAAAGTCAGTTATATAACTGGTACCACCAGGCCTTTACACCCCTCCATTTTAATATAATTCTTGTTCATAGTTTCTTCTTGATATGTTTTTTGTTTTTTGTTTGTTTATTTATTTAACGTATTAGCATAGTTGTGATTGTCCCTATTTACAATGATTTGACAAATGTGATGCCACTTTTTCATCGGCAGTTGTTCATATTATTTGGAATTGAAAACAATATATATCCTAATTATAACCCATCAGAGGTTGAACGGGATATTTTTCTTCATTTAATTTTAAAAAAAAACAAATCTTACTCGATGCTTATTCTCGCTACTAGCCCTGGTATTGTCTAGCCGACAATGGCGTCTACTTCGTTCATCCTCGTTTTCGATTCTGACATAGTTCGCGTAACTCTTTATACATCTAGGGGCAATAGGTCTGTCTATTCTCAACACCTGTTCCACATTATGGATGAATTGCATGCCTGTAAATAATCTAATATTGGTTTTCTCTGTTGTTCATACTTCCTACATTTTAGTAGGAAATGCTTTACATTATATTTTTCTAGACACTCTGCACTGTAATGTTCTTCTATTCCGAAATAGCCCATGCCTAGTTGCAGTCTAAGAAATTTCTTATTGCTATGAATTTTTAGTTCTCTAGATACCCCGACACGTTCTTCTTAGAGTCTTGAGCAATTTATATGCCTGTCTACCCTTAAGTCTTCCATCCCACTCTACTGTCCATTTGTCAGTTATTATTCTTTTAATGAAGTTTTTGATCTTTATTTTACTAATTCCCACATTTATTTGGTCTCTATTAGTTCTGCTTTTCTTAGTTTCTTTATCCGCCTTTTCATTTGGAAGAAGTTACTATATTTGGGTATTGGAAACCTGACTTTCTTTTCTTTAATTAGTACACCATATGTCCTAATTATAACCCATCAGTGGTTGAACGAAATACTTTATTAAAAAAAAAAAAAACTATTTCCTTCTATGCCAACATGTGAAGGTATCCAAGCTATTAGAACGGAATATCCTCTAGGTTACAGGTAAGTATTTGCCTGTAATATCTCCCCTGTTATGTCTGGTCTACTGCATTTCTAGTAGGTTTCTTATAGCTTGAATAGCTGAAAGTGAGTCTGTTAATACTGTCAGTTTATGAGGAGGATTGATAGAGAATATTTCTAGGGCTTTCAGAATTGCGACTGTAATATCAGTATCCACTGTAATACTGTCCTTTGATATTTGTTCAATATATTTCCTGGCTTTGTTTTTGATAGTTTCCATATTCTGTTTTTTTTTTTTAAAGTTTTGCCTCGTTTTGGCGAGGCGCGTTCCGTTCAACCTAGTCGGTTATATTAGGGCGCTTTTTTTTTCCTCGCATGAGGTCGCATTTAACTCGCATGAGTCGCATTGGAACACGCCCAACACAAACGCAAGTCCCAACACAAAAAGACCCAATGACACACAAGTGTCACCATTGATCCTCTGTGTTTTCACACAAAAGATCTAATGACACATAAGTGTCACTATACTGATCTCTTGTGCCGGGCACATGGTTATATTAGGGCGCATGTCCAAACATAAAAGACCCTTAGTTCTGGGGTTGATTATATTCTGTTTTGTTCCGGTACCAATTCGTTGGTGACTCCCACTGACCCACTCAATTCAATTGCCGATTATTTGCAAGGATCGATTATTGAAAACCAGAAGCGACTGCATGTTGCATCTGTATTTGTATAGGCTAAGGCAGGTTTAGATTTGAGAAGATAGAACTGAGAATAAACTGTTAGTATCAGAGGAAGTAAGGAGAAAACAGTTTTTTTTTGGGTGACTGTAATCATTGAATTTAAAGTAAGTAAATAAATGAAATTTGTAATCGAGTCACAAATTTAAAAAGTTATTTGAGATGGGGAAAATTCGGTGTTGTGTCGAGAGTTACAGTACTTTGAGCTTTCTTTATATTTTGCGCCAAATGCAATAGCAAGATTGGTAAGTAAGAAAAAATAGTAGGCCTATATGAATGTTAAAATGTTACATAATTTCGCATTGTTGCAATACTGTGACCTTCTGCAAGCGATGAAACGGGGGGAAAGAAAAAAATAATAGTGACATTTCATTCATTTAGCCTAATAGGCTACCATTATCTGCTAGTGAAACAGGCCTTTAAAATATTAGCACCCAGCTGTCTTGACCGCTCAAGGCTTTTCCATGTTATCTTTATTTCTGTCTCCAGTTCCCTTTCCATTTGCTTTGTTTTTCGGTCTCCCTGTATTTCTCTTACTCAGAGGATTCCAGAATAAACGCTGCATTTTAATTTGGTTGAAATCTGCTTCTTCGTACACTCTCGGACGTCTAAAAAAAAAAAAAAAAAAAAGGAACCCGTTACACGCCCATTGAGGCATATTGGGAATATGGTGTTAGGCCCATATTATCTTGACCGTCGGCACACGAGGGGTGATGTGGTCGGCATCACGCCGGCCGCCTTAACCTTCCCAGAGTAGCTCTGGTACCCATTTGGGGCTGGGTCGACCCAGGAGCCGTTTGTGGCCTAAAAATTTTTCCGCCTCATCTGGGGATCGAACCATAGACCACTGCGCTAGGAAGCCAGTGCACTAACCACTATGCTACCGCGGCTCGGACGTCTAGCCTAGGCTCTATTTGAGTATTCGAAAAAAACGTCAGCTTGAGGCTATTTGTAGGCCTATCTCCATATAATTTTTTTCCAAGAATGGTACTGATAACGGTCATATGTGCTTTATCCGTACCTCATATGTTGGGCATCTTTTAAGCATACTGAAATCAGCATCTATTGGTGGAGAAATAAAATATGAGAAATTTAAATAAAAACTAAATAGGGAAGACCTAATAGATTCTCAAAAGAGTTAGGGCCTATAAAACATTAACTAATAAGAGAAATGATTCTTATTACCCTATGTTAGGAATACAAATATATGATATTAGATAAAAATCAACATGCCCTGCGTTTAGGTATAGGCCTACACATATAATCTTTTAATTATTTTTAAATAAATAAAAAAAATGAAAACGTTTGAACCAAGATTTTTTTAAACACACAATCAGAGTTGTTATTTAACTTGTACAATACGGAATAAATGATTAGAAAGGATGTTATCAGTAAACAGATGGTAGGAACTGAATATATCATCTACAGTGATCAAAACCATATACCCTAATTATAACCCATCAGGGGTTGAACAGGAAATGAACTACTGGAGTGTCAGTTCCATAAACGATAATTGTTTATTTGCAATATTCAAGGATGAGGAAGCTACATTATAAACAAGTGACTGTTAGACTTCAAGCCACAACATATTTTTTTAATTATGATGGCGTATCATCTGTTATCTTATGATGATAGAAAACTCTATACAGAGCGATATAACAGGAGTCAATCTGATCATCAGAATAGGTCCCCCGTCAATCAAGTGTTACTTACTTACTTAGTCGTTCCCCTTCTACCGTGAGGTGTAGAGGTTTGGAAGAGAGAGCGCCAGACCATTCTATCAGCTGTCTTCTTCCTGGCCTGGTTCCATTCTAGTCCTCGGTCCTTCAAAGATTGTCTAATGTTGTCCTCCCAGCGGACTCTGGGTTGTCCTGGAGGTCTGGATCCCTGGCTCTTTGTTTCCCATGCTTGTCGTGGTAGCCGATCTTCTCCCATTCTGCAGACATGGCCAAACCATCTTAGTTGGGACTGTTCTATTTGGGTCTGCAGCGGATGGGATTTTAGGCCTTGACGGATCGTCTGGTTGCGGACCATGTCTCTTCTTGTTACTTCAACCACTTTCCTCAGATACCTCATTTCTGAGGTTTGGATCTGGCTTTTGTGGGTTGTAGTCATTGCCCACGACTCGCATCCATATGTCAAGACTGGGACATAGGTGGAGCGGTATACAGCCATCTTCGTTTTCTTACCAACCTCTTTCTTGCTGAGGAATCCACGATTTATGGCCTGAAAAAGTCTCCCAGCCGCTGCTTTTCGAGTGGCCAACTCTTCTTTGATGCCTCCCTTTCGGTCTATAATAGCTCCGAGATATTTAAAGTGGTCGACCTGCACCAGGACCTGTTCTCCCAACTTAATCTGATGTTTTCTTTCTTCTCGTGATATCACCATGGATTTTGTTTTAGAGCTGCTTATGACCATCCCTCTCTTCTCCAGCTCTTCCTTCCAGACTTGCAGGTTGGATTGGAGATGTGCCTCTGATTTAGCAATCAGGGCAACATCATCAGCAAATGCCAGCAATCAAGTGTTTCGGCCTCTTAAATCTCCTTTTCACTCTAAAGAGGGGGGGACACTTGGATCATGGCTCCGAAGTGTCAGCCTCCTGTTGTCTTGTGCAGAGAATTTAACTCATTCCACCGTGGTTGCAGCCTTCAACTTCACTACTGTTTTTTTTGCCAGCTGGAGGCAATTGTGAAAGTAGCCCTTATGTTCAAAACAAATTACTGTCCTGAGCTTCATAGCCCATTGCGGTTGTTCCACAGCCAGGATGATGCCCTTTCCGCAGTTTCACAGAGTCTCTTAACTCTTTTCAGACCTGATATTTTGTATCATTTTCTCATACTCTGACATATCTGACTTCTAATGTTCCTTGATACATTTTAATTTGAAGCCTACCCAAGAGTGTTATAGATCAAATTGTTTGTAATTGAACAGACTACCATATTTAGATGTAACATTAATTTTTTAAAATTAATATTGATGTGAGTTTTAAAAAATTGAAGGAAAGTCAGCAGGAAAAATACACAAAAATTATAAACATGGTATTTCACAAAGAAGACAGACAAAAAAGAAAGTATTATCAGAACAGTTAACAACAGTCATATTTTATTGTTGTCTGACCATTTCTGCATCATATGTTACATTTCCAAAACAATTCAACATTAAATAATAAAATTATGCAAATTTTTGAAATGTTACATAACTAGGCTTTTGAAAAAAAAATCTTCTACTGAATACATTACAGTTATTATACATGGCTGCAACATCTTAGCTAAATTAATGAAATATGACTTCAGTAGACATATTTCTAGTGTAACACTGTATGATCACTAACACATAAGTAAAATCAGTTATGAGGGTGACATAAAGACTCAACACATCTTTATATATTTCCTACTAAGGCTTGTGGTATTTTGACAGACAATTCCTGCCTGCATGAAAACATAAAAAAAGTATCACAAACTTTACATTTAACTTTTGTTTTTCTTTCAATCTTTACAGTCTGATAGCAAAGCTTACAATTTCTTGTTGTCTTTGTAATCTCGGGTCCATGGCATGCCGAGAAAAAACTGGTGGCTTTGAAGTGAGTGGTACATCATCATACAAACCTATGTTCCCCTATTCCCTGATTAGTTCTTCTGTAAAATCTAGCTGACCATATCTAGCTGGTCTTTTCAATTCATCTACATCTGGGTGTTTTTTCTGCCAGTCTTGAAATAAAATATAAGCATTTACCCTAGCAATATCCAGAAAGTGAAAAAAAAAGAGTTTTCCAATATTTATTGGTCTTTCTCAAAACATTGTACTTGTTAATCAGCTGGTCACTCTTGTCCACTCCTTTCATGTATATATTGTAATCCCTTACAAGATTTGGCTGTCTAACATTAAGTTCTCAAAAATTCCCATTAACCTTAGTTCTACGCTTAGCGAACATAGCTATGGCCATTTGCATTGTGAATGCTTGAAACCAGTGTAATAGTTTTATCTCTCCACTGCACTGTGTCGTAAATTTATTTTGAGAGAAAAGAGTCGTAGAAATAGTTGTCCGGTTTAGAGTGGAAAATGATGATGGAAAGCTCAGTGATAGAAAATGTAGATATTAAATAGTTGCTTCACAGCGTGCTGGAGGAGAGTAAAGACAGACTTATTTACGACAAATCGCTTCTCTCAATCTTCTCTTCCGCTCTCCTGGTCAAACAATTATTTGCCAGTTTTCCAGACACGCATCTGCGCGCACACCGATTTGGTGTTTTTCACACACACAGACGATGTAGATACAAACTATATTAAACGAATAGGGGAAATGTTGGGCTGTGGGTATGTCCAACACCGTACTAAATGAGTTTATGTGATTTTATTCACTTTAAACATCAATCACTAACAAATATCAGGTATTACATAAATTATCATAAGTACACAAATGCAAATAACAAATTTGGGAGGGGTGAAGAAGATTGGTATCGACTAAGCCCTTCCCGCTTATTAGATAAAGATAAACCCAGTCCAGAGATAGATAATATCAGGAACATAGGTACGTTAACCTAACAGTGAAGTTAATTGCTCTGAAAGAGGTGTTACAAAGTTAGGTATAGGTGATAGAAAAAAACTGTTCTTCCCAATTGTTCTTCCCTTTACTAAGCAAATGGAAAGGGGGGGGGGGTTTAAACAGAGTTAACCAATTATCAACTCCCCCTTAAAGGAACAATGCAGGGAATACAGAAAAATTATATTACTAGGCAAGAAAGTTAACAACAGGTTTACAAAAGAAAACGATTAAATTTCCTGTCATTCATGCACACGCGTGAGGATCCACACTCATATACTCACACACTTACCGAATGCAGCCTCAGACGATCCATAAAAGTATATAAAAACAGCAAGTAATCTTTTGACATATGAACTGTCTAGTCCTTCGATGTCCCGTCCCAGATGTTTGCGAGGGTTTGTTGGTAACAAATATTCTCACTTATCGCAAGACTTGAAGACTAAGAGTTCTCGTGTTTTTATTATATATATAAAAAGGAGTCTATGGGATGGCACTAACACAGTTCGGCACAGGGGTGAAAATGAAGTGGACTCTTTTAATCCTCCGCTATGGTAAAATTCCTTCAATGCGTGATGATAGTTTTATTAAATCCAATTGAGGAAAAAAACTAGGCTCAGTCACAGTCAGGAAAATATGTACTCTCTCACAGTAAACAGTAAATATGATATCGCTACTGGCGATGATTACCTTCCAGTTTATCTTACAGGTTTGTAAGGGTAATTTGATGATTATTCTTTAAAATGTTCTTGGGTGGGCTTTATTTCATTTAATTCTGACAGCTAGGTCGCAAAAAGACCGCCACAAGATTATATTTTAAAAGAAATGTTTCTTCAATATGACTGGAAGTTTATAGGATGATTTCTTTATTTCTTTCTTTATTTAGCTGGGACCGCAGGTACGATCACTCTGTGTGAAAGAAAAAAGACATGTAACATACCGAAAAATCAAGCGCGATAAATTTCCCGTTAAGCCTATAATACACTCGAGTATTTAATTATGTATTTAATAAACACTGCGCGAATTCTAGTGGTTAAAACACACATCTATAAAACTAGGACTTAACTGAATTTATTAATTATAAATTCCTTCGCGACTTTAAGAGTTAATTTAAGCATCTATTATCTTTTGAAATAATATAATAGATAGATCATTATATTTACAACTGGAACTATTGAGATGGTTTAATTTAATAGATTTAAATTAACACAAACTCCATTGAAAGAGAATGACTGAACTAGACCACTGATCACTTTACACAATATATATTACCGCTTTGCACAGAATAGAAATCACTGCAAATATATATGTAAAATCCAGGGGAAAATCTATAACAAGATTTCAATAAAGCTAGTGCTTCTGTAAAGGTCTGGCCAGCGAGTGATAACGTGTCTAGTCTTCATGGTCTATTTAGCTAAAATGGAATGTAAGTTGAGTGGGACATGATAAACTTGACAGCTTATTTGATCTCACAAACTTTTGGGGATCTGACCGCCAAATCAAGAGAAGAAGCCGCCCCCTGGTCTTCGTATCCGCTCGCTGCAGCCCGTTTCGCTTTCCCCGTTCGCTCAGTTCTGCGATTGACACCGAGACGCGAAAATAGCGGCAAGCAACTGCGTCTCGTAGCAGGGACCACTACTGTCTTTGATAACGCCGATAGTCTCCCCTGAAATCCCTCAGTCTGTTTCTTTGATCTCGTGCCGCATACTAAATGAGTCCCGGTGGAATGAGTTCTGGCAAACGAAAAGTTACAACAAATGTTCAGGGGTTCTAATGTTATGAAAAGCTAAAAGTCCCTTTAAATCATCCGTCATATCAGGGAGAATTCACTTGTCAAACTAGACGTACGTCACAATCGTCCCCACTTTTAGACATGAAACCATTTTTCATGTTTCATTTTTTGACAATGGAGGTGACCTGATTGGTGATTTTAGGATGAGTGGTATCTTCAGTTTGCTCTTCTTCCTCAGTAGACCAGTTTCTACTCAGGAAATCAGCCCCGACATTCTGTCTTCCCGGAATATATTCCACTTTGAAAGAATAAACGCTTAAAAGAAGCGCCCAACGCATGATCCTTGCGTTAAATTCTTTATTGGCACCAAGAAATGCTAACGGAGCGTGGTCTGTTTGCACCGTGAAAGATGTACCATAAAGAAACTCATGATGGCGTCTGATACCGTCAATCAGAGCAAGACATTCCCTTTCAACTACGCTTTAGTTCCTTTCCGCTTTATTTAATTTCCGACTGCCATAGGCAACTGGAAATAGCATGTTCAGGTCACTGTCATCGGCTTGAAGCAGTGTTGACCCGATGCCCTGACCTGACGCGTCGACTCTCAGTACAAAAGGTTTCTTGAGGTCAGGCAACCTCAAAATGGGGTATGCAGACAACTGTCCTTTCAAAGTGCTATACGCGTGTTCGCACTTTTGATCCCATATGACCTTATCAGGACAACCTTTCTTTGTGAGGTCAGAGGTGCCGTCAGTCCGTTGAAGTTCTGGATGTACTTCTGATAGTATGCACATAGCGATATGAAGGAACGTACGTCTTTCTTCGTTCGGGGTCTTTTTGCTGCCATTATTTTCTCCACGTTCTTCTTAATAGGCCAACTGCATCCGTGAGAAATAGTGTGCCCCAGGAAGTCTAACTGTTCAAACCCGATGAGACATTTGCTAGGTCTGGCTGTGAGACCCGTTTCCTGTAGTCTCCTGAGGAGCATAGCAACCGTAGCAATATGTTCTTCATAGGTTTCCGATGCGATTAAGATGTCATCCATGAAATTATGGATATGGGGACTTTGCAAAGGTTGTAGAAGCTTCCTCATCATCCTGGTGAACACTCCTGGTGCATTATGCAAACCGAACGGCATCACGTTAAATGTGTAATGTCCTTCACTAGTGCTGAAAGCTAACAAAGGTTTAATTTCCTCCTTGACTGGTATTTGATAATAACCTTTGCTGAGGTCAATCTTGGAGAAGATCTTTGCTTTGCTGAGCTTGGTGAACAACTCAGAAACAGTTTGGAGAGGTTCAGGCTGGAATTCCGTTACCGCGTTTAGCAACCTGTAATCAATGCACAGCCGAACTTCCTTATTGGGCTTCTGCAACAGCACTACACTCGAGCTGTAAGGAGATGTAGACTCACTGATAATTCCTGCCTGACGCAGCTTGTCTATTTCTCCGCGAAGTGCATCAGCTTTAGCGTACGGGATGGGGTAAACTCTGGTCTTAACAGGGGTCTCGTTTGTTAATTTCATATCAAATTCAATGAGATTTGTTCGACCAGGTACATCCGTTAAGACTGCACTGTACTGTTTTAGTAGAGCCCTGGTTTCTGTTTGTTGTTCTGGTGAGAGATTGTCGCCGAACTTGACATCTTTAAAGGATTCTGTGGGTTGCAATGGATACTCCATGCAACCATCATCATCTTCCTCGTCTTCCGTTGCTATGGCGACAGCCAGGAGATGCTCGGAGGATGGCACCGGTCTTTCCAAATATTTCTTTAGCAGATTTATGTGGAAGACCTTCTCCTTTCCTTTGATGGAGATCTTGTAGTTGGTACGTGAGATCTTTTTAAGGACGGTAAACGGTCCTTGCCATCCGATGCAAAGTTTATTGCTTCCGGTTGGAAGTAGCAATAGGACTTTCTCCCCTGGTTGTAGTTCTCTCTGTTTTGCAGCTTTGTTGTATCTTTTAGTAATTTTAGCGCGGGCTTTCTTAAGGTTGGTAGTAGCTAGATCCCATCCTAGCTTTAGCCTTTCCTTAAGCTCAGATACGTACTTGCTTGCAGAGACGACTGTCTCGTCAGCCTTCTGGTCTGTCAGGGACCGAAGTAAGGCTTCTAGTGGCCCCTTAATAGGTCTGCCAAATAAAAGTGTAGCTGGCGCAAAACCCGTAGACGCTTGGGGTACCTCTCGGTAGGCGAATAAGGCAGCCGATATATATTGGTCCCAGTCTTCCGGTTTCTCCTGACCCAGCTTACGTAACATCATGGTGAGGGTACCATTAAAACGTTCCACGAGCCCATTTCCGGCCGGATGGTAGGGACTTGTGTGGATATGTTTGGCCCTCAAGATCTTAAAGATCTCCTCCATTAACAGGCTACGGAATTGGGATCCATTGTCCGTCAAAACTTGTTGAGGGAATCCCAACCGTGTAAAAATTTGCACAAGGGCTTCTGCGACATGCTTGGAATTAGTGCATGGTAGCGGTACGGCTTCGGCCCACATAGTGCAAGTGTCAACTAAGGTCAGGATGAACCTGTTCCTTCTTTTGGTCTTTTCCAGAGGACCAATAATGTCGACAGCAACCCGTTCAAATGGAGTCCCTACTATTGGCATTTGCCCCATAGGTACTGGGGGTGTCAAGTGCTTGGGTGCTACCCGTTGGCACTGGGCGCAGGATTTCACATACCTGACAATGTCAGAGTTCATTCCTGGCCACCAATAGTGGGCTTTTATTCGCTGAATAGTGGCGTTTTGTCCCATATGTCCGCTAAAGGGAAGAGAGTGCCCCATTTCTAAGATCTGGTTTCTGTACTGCGTTGGTACTAGGAGCTGGTTATTCCCCGTGTCCGGGTTGCCCGTTCTATGATACAATACACCATCCTTAGAAAAGATGTCTCCGTTGTGTCTGGGGTCCTTAGCCATGGGCAGTTTTTTAAAGCAGGGCGCAAGAGTAGGGTCCTTTTGTTGCGCCTCCTTCAGTTCATTTGGCAACAAGTTTGGCGCAGGCTCCCTCTCCTTCTTGGCTTGCCCTCTTGTGGTTACCGCTGCCACAATCGGCTCCTTAGGTCTCCCAATGAACACATATCTACATCCCAGGATAACTGGGTAGATCGGATCATCCATTATGGCCGCTTTAATAACTCCTCTGACAAAGTCAGAGTGTATTTCTACCAGTGCGATAGGAAGCGTCCTGGGTGCGTCACTCCTGAAAACTCCACTAAGTTTGACGGTTTCCTCTGTCTCCTGACCTGGTTTGACTAGGTGTCTAGCAACAATACAACTAAAACTTAATCCAGTGTCAAAGAGACAAGTAGTTGAGGTACCATTTAAAATTACAGTTCCTCGAGTTGAGGGTCGGTCCCCCTCAGGTTGAGAATCACTGACGTTGACTCTACCTTTCGAGGCTGTATGCAAACATCCAATGCGGTTTGCACCGGTTTGTTTGCCCTGATCAGACGTTCCTGGTGTAGGGGTCTTCCCTTTTCCTTGACCTTGGTGGCCGCGCTGCCACGTAGGCTTGTTGGGTTGATCAGAATTGTTGTTGGGGGGGTATCGGGTTTTGTAGAATTTCGATTTTTCCTGGGGAGGTTTCTGGTATTGTTATCTCGTTGGTTATAATGTTGAGAGGAAGTGGAAGAATAGGATGCCTGCTCTAGATTCTGTTTTCGAGATGGCTCATCGGTGGGTTTACGTTTAGTGCTGGGAAGTTCGGCCATTGCATTGCTATAGCATTCGGCTTTATTGAGTATGTCTTCAAGCCTGACTGCCCCCTGTTCAGCCAAAAATCTACGAGTTTCATTCGACAAAGTGGATTTTATCTGCTCCACAAGAACAAGTTCGAGGAGTCCCTCATATGAAAGAGGTAGGTCAGATAATTCAATGCACTTTGTCAGATAACCCGTGAGACGTGAAGAGAACTGGGGAAATGTTTCCGTGCTCTCTTTTCGGCTGTTTCTGAACAACTGCAGAAACTTTCGGGCAGTCATCTCAAACTGCTGTAGTAAGGCCTTCTTCAACAGGTCATAATCATGTTGATTCGGTCCCAGCTTTGTGTACACGTCATAAGCATTGCCTTTCAGTGACGTTGAAAGTTTGAGCGCCCAGCGGGTACTCTCTAACCCATAAAGATTCGCGAGTCTCTCGAATTTTTCTAGGTAGCTGTCAATTTTTTTCGTTAGGGCTAGGAAAAGATTCTAAAGAAAACGACATAGCAGTTAATTGGGCAGACTGAGTGCTGGAGAGATCCATTGTTTGAGACTGGGGCGAAGACGGCTCTCCATTATTTGAAGTAGAGGCACTCCGACTCTCTAAAGCCTTGAGCGCTAATTCATGCTGTCTTTCCTTGTCTCTCTCTTCGCGTTGTCTCTCCTTCTCTCTTTCCCTGCGGGCGTCCATCTATGCCTCAATTTTCTTCTGCTCCAATTGACGATCGTCCGCTTCTTTCTTCCTAGCTTCTGCCCTCTCTTCCTCCGCGTCATACCTTTGAAGTTCCTGGTTGATAAACAGATTCGCAGCTTCTGTGCCTAGTCCTGAGTCCTTGGCCTCTTGCCTCAAAAGGGATCTTATCCTAATTCTCTCTGCCATTGTCAAAGAACTGGATGCTTCTAAGACTAGAGAATAGTAAGATGGAACAAGAAGGGGAAAACTCAAAGCCGCTACGAAAAAAACCAAAGTAAAAAAAAATTTACTTGAGTTACCTCCTACCTGTACTGTGCAAACTTATCGCTGCTATTATCTGGCAATTAAGGCTCTAAACGCAAGCGACTATGCCACTAAATGGTAAGTTACATTGGAAAAGAATCTACTTTTACTAACAGTAGAGAAAAATTTAAATTAAAACAATTTAAAAGGAAAAAAAAAAAAATTTTTTCCCTAAATTTTAAATCTCTGACAACAAACTCCGTCCCTAAAGTCAATTATTGAGATGAGACGTTGTTAACTTAATTTTTAAAAATCAGAACAATCCGTCTTTAGCTAAGCTCAACTCTTTTTAACTTCAAAAACCTTTGTGACTGTAAAACAATCACGCAATCCCAGCAACTCTTATAAAGAAAGAAATTGAATTATCTCCGCCAGAGGATAATTAAAATAGCAAATATTTTTGTTTATCTGTACTTTCTACTGCTGTGGAGAGAAAACAACCTGTAAATATGCTGTGTGGACAACCCAAATACTTAAAGAACCTTTGTCTAGGGGTGTAATTATTTATTTATTTCCCTAATTCACAAGACAAATCATTCACACTCTACCTAGTTAGACCCAGACTAAATCAGACTCAAAATATCTTTAACCCGGCTATACGATTGCCTCAAATGTAGCTCAAGATCCCAGAACCAGCCCACAAATATGTGTGCATCAAATGTATCTCAAAATAATCCCGGCGAGCCAGCCAAATATTGTCGTAAATTTATTTTGAGAGAAAAGAGTCGTAGAAATAGTGGTCCGGTTTAGAGTGGAAAATGATGATGGAAAGCTCAGTGATAGAAAATGTAGATATTAAATAGTTGCTTCACAGCGTGCTGGAGGAGAGTAAAGACAGACTTATTTACGACAAATCGTTTCTCTCAATCTTCTCTTCCGCTCTCCTGGTCAAACAATTATTTGCCAGTTTTCCAGACACGCATCTGCGCGCACACCAATTTGGTGTTTTTCACACACACAGACGATGTAGATACAAACTATATTAAACGAATAGGGGAAATGTTGGGCTGTGGGTATGTCCAACACCGTACTAAATGAGTTTATGTGATTTTATTCACTTTAAACATCAATCACTAACAAATATCAGGTATTACATAAATTATCATAAGTACACAAATGCAAATAACAAATTTGGGAGGGGTGAAGAAGATTGGTATCGACTAAGCCCTTCCCGCTTATTAGATAAAGATAAACCCAGTCCAGAGATAGATAATATCAGGAACATAGGTACGTTAACCTAACAGTGAAGTTAATTGCTCTGAAAGAGGTGTTACAAAGTTAGGTATAGGTGATAGAAAAAAACTGTTCTTCCCAATTGTTCTTCCCTTTACTAAGCAAATGGAAAGGAGGGGGGGGGGGTTTAAACAGAGTTAACCAATTATCAACTCCCCCTTAAAGGAACAATGCAGGGAATACAGAAAAATTATATTACTAGGCAAGAAAGTTAACAACAGGTTTGCAAAAGAAAACGATTAAATTTCCTGTCATTCATGCACACGCGTGAGGATCCACACTCATATACTCACACACTTACCGAATGCAGCCTCAGACGATCCATAAAAGTATATAAAAACAGCAAGTAATCTTTTGACATATGAACTGTCTCCTGTCTAGTCCTTCGATGTCCCGCCCCAGATGTTTGCGAGGGTTTGTTGGTAACAAATATTCTCACTTATCGCAAGACTTGAAGACTAAGAGTTCTCGTGTTTTTATTATATATATAAAAAGGAGTCTATGGGATGGCACTAACACAGTTCGGCACAGGGGTGAAAATGAAGTGGACTCTTTTAATCCTCCGCTATGGTAAAATTCCTTCAATGCGTGATGATAGTTTTATTAAATCCAATTGAGGAAAAAACTAGGCTCAGTCACAGTCAGGAAAATATGTACTCTCTCACAGTAAACAGTAAATATGATATCGCTACTGGCGATGATTACCTTCCAGTTTATCTTACAGGTTTGTAAGGGTAATTTGATGATTATTCTTTAAAATGTTCTTGGGTGGGCTTTATTTCATTTAATTCTGACAGCTAGGTCGCAAAAAGACCGCCACAAGATTATATTTTAAAAGAAATGTTTCTTCAATATGACTGGAAGTTTATAGGATGATTTCTTTATTTCTTTCTTTATTTAGCTGGGACCGCAGGTACAATCACTCTGTGTGAAAGAAAAAAGACATGTAACATACCGAAAAATCAAGCGCGATAAATTTCCCGTTAAGCCTATAATACACTCGAGTATTTAATTATGTATTTAATAAACACTGCGCGAATTCTAGTGGTTAAAACACACATCTATAAAACTAGGACTTAACTGAATTTATTAATTATAAATTCCTTCGCGACTTTAAGAGTTAATTTAAGCATCTATTATCTTTTGAAATAATATAATAGATAGATCATTATATTTACAACTGGAACTATTGAGATGGTTTAATTTAATAGATTTAAATTAACACAAACTCCATTGAAATAGAATGACTGAACTAGACTACTGATCACTTTACACAATATATATTACCGCTTTGCACAGAATAGAAATCACTGCAAATAAATATGTAAAATCCAGGGGAAAATCTATAACAAGATTTCAATAAAGCTAGTGCTTCTGTAAAGGTCTGGCCAGCGAGTGATAACGTGTCTAGTCTTCATGGTCTATTTAGCTAAAATGGAATGTAAGTTGAGTGGGACATGATAAACTTGACAGCTTATTTGATCTCACGAACTTTTGGGGATCTGACCGCCAAATCAAGAGAAGAAGCCGCCCCCTGGTCTTCGTATCCGCTCGCTGCAGCCCGTTTCGCTTTCCCCGTTCGCTCGGTTCTGCGATTGACACCGAGACGCGAAAATAGCGGCAAGCAACTGCGTCTCGTAGCAGGGACCACTACTGTCTTTGATAACGCCGATAGTCTCCCCTGAAATCCCTCAGTCTGTCTCTTTGATCTCGTGCCGCATACTAAATGAGTCCCGGTGGAATGAGTTCTGGCAAACGAAAAGTTACAACAAATGTTCAGGGGTTCTAATGTTATGAAAAGCTAAAAGTCCCTTTAAATCATCCGTCATATCAGGGAGAATTCACTTGTCAAACTAGACGTACGTCACACACTGCTAATAATTCTTCATCTCTAACCCACCTCATTGCACCTCTGATACTATTTTTGTCAAATTCCTTTATATTTGAAAGTGCAGCTGCACGCTTACGACGACCGTTGCCTCAGTTGGCTGTGTGTGGTGTACCCGGAAACGGGGCCTCCCAGTACTGAGGCACAGTTAAGTCCCTGATGTCGCTTATTGGTGCAGAGTTGAGAGAGAGGGCTGAGCAAAATGCAAACAACAACAACACAAATTGGCTCAGCATCACTATCCCCCCTGTGGTGCAGCATGTTGAGAACCCAGCATTGCACACTAAGCTTGGGGGGAATCACATGGGCACCAGACTTAATACTGGCTCTTGACTGGATGGCCGCATGCAGGAGATTTGTACAATGGAGAGATGGCTGGTGGTGGGTATCTTGAAGTGGCTCTGTGCAGGACGTGAGGATTCCTTGGGAGAGCCCAGAACCAGAGCACAGCATTGTGCAAGCTCTGCATAGTTGGAGAGCCTCCCTGGATGACGGGGAATGCACAGTGTGCTACCCCACCTATCCCCAACTGCTAACTTAAAACCAGAAGTGGAGTCCTCTGGATGCGTGCCAGGCCAGGATAAAATACCTGGGAAAGAGACTGGAGCTCAGAACTCCCCAACTCAAAGTTGCAGGATGGCAGAAAAGCCACGGGGAAAGACAGGTCTATTTTGAAGATAATGCAACCATATTTACACCTTACGAGTTCGGACGCCGCCTCGGTAAACAAGGTCCGCGCAGAGCAGTGGCACCCCAGGCTGCTTGCGAATAGTCTACTACAGGGAACATAAACAGATTAGGGATGAGCCCACTCTCCCGTTGAAGAGGTGCTGAAGTCGTCGATACTGGGCCAGAAGGCACACCGGAAACCACAGTATCACGCAACTCGCTTTTTTCTATGGATGAGTACACCGTCAAATAATTCTCGTACTGGTGCTCGCCCTGTGGAGCTCCACCAGGCAGGTGCAGTGCCGGGCTCTGAGCCTCGACAGAGCCCACCCTCAGCTACTGGAGGACCCTCTAGACCGTCTTGTGGAGTCAGCAGATGGCGGAGAACTACTGACCGAAACAAAACAGAAAAAGAGAAACCTAGCGTGCCACTTGTCATAATGCTCTGGAATGCAGAGGGAGTGAACAGCAAGCAGGCTGGATACAGCAAAAAGACGGAGCTGGAAAACATCTTGTATGAGAAGCAAGTCAGTGTTTGCTGTATCCAAGAGACTCACTTGAAAGCAGATCAAACCTTTAAAATAAGGGAAATCAATGCTTCAGATCTGACAGACAAGATAGACGAAAAGGAGGAGTACTTACTCTTGTAAGGAATAACATTCATGCACACGAAAGAAAAACCTACATGGACGGAGCAGAATATCAGCTGTTGCAGCTAAAGGTAGACAAGATGGAAATAGAACTTCTGAACTATTACTGTCCAAACAACAAACCCCTGAGTCTCAGCTCTATACAGGTACCAGCCACCAACTTTATAGCAGTTTGAGACTTTAATAGCCACTCCCAGAGCTGGGGCTATAACCATCTAGATCACAGAGGTGAAGAGGTTGAAACATGGCAAGATGACCACTCCCTAATCCTAGTCAATACTGCCACAGATACTCCTACCTTCTACTCCAGAGGATGGCACACAACTTCAACTCCAGATCTTGCCTTCGCCACCCCAGATATAGCTGGACTTATTAGTAGAGAAGTAGGAGACCAACTAGGAGGAAGCGACCATCGCCCAATCTTTCTTACTGTCCAGAGTGTAACTCTCAGTACAGGCCCAGCCATTACAAGATGGAATTACAAAAAAGCCAACTGGGGTTTATTCAGGCATCAGGTGAACACGCTGCTGTCTGACCTCAAGGTACAGAACAGAGACATTAATGAAGTGGTAAAAGACTTCAACAGATGCATACTTCAAGCTGCAAAAGAAACCATTCTCAAAGGATGCCAGTGTAACTACACACCATACTGGTCCAGCACACTCCAAGAACGCCAGGAAGCTATGGACGGCTAGAAAGGACACAGAGTCTCAGCCTTTACTTGAAACTCACAACAAATGGAAAAAGGCCATAGCAGAGTTTCAGAGAACAAAGCTAGAAGAAAAACGGAAAAGCTGGAGAACTAAAACGGCATCGCTGAACCTTGAGAAAGACGGCAAGAAACTTTGGAGATTAGTCAAGTCTCTAAATGAAGAGCGTTCCTCGCCTAGGCAGACTATCACATTAGATGAAGGTGGCAAACTTCTCAGAGGAAAACAAGCTGCAGACCTGTTTGCTAGAAGATACAGTTCAGAAAGCAACTTATCCATTAACATAGACCATCAGAGAGAGATAAGAAAAGAAATACTGGCAACCATGGGACAGACAGATACTCCTGCCCCAATGAGGGAACCCATCACACTAGGAGAACTACAGAACGCTATTTCTAAGCTTAAGTTCCAAAAGTCACCCGGCCCAGACAAAATCAGCAACGAAATGCTAGTAAATCTGAGCTAGCAGTAAAGACAAAACTGCTTGAGATATTCAACCACAGCTGGTTGAAAGGAACGGTACCCCAAGTATGGAGAGAAGCCATCACAATACCCATACTTAAAGAAAGGGAAATGTAAGACCTAGGCTGCAAGTTAGCGGCCAATCAGTCTCACAAGCTGTGTTGGGAAAACTATGGAGCGAATAGTCAACCACAGATTGAAATGGAATTTAGAGTCTGAGCAGATCCTGGTGCCGGAACAAGCTGGATTTAGAGAATGCTACAGTATAGAAGACCAAGTTACTTACTTGTCTCAAGCAGTAGAAGATGCCTTCCAGGAGAAGAAAAAGGTCCTAACGGTCTGGGTCGACTTCAAGCAGGCCTTTGACTAGGTGTGGAAAGATGGCCTTATTGCAAAACTTAGGAGAAGTGGAATCCAAGGCAACTTGATAAAATGGATCCAGTCATACTTGCACAACAGGAGAACTAGAGCCACTCTTGATGGTCTGCAGAGCAGAAAAGTGTTGCTCTATCAGGGGGTACCTCAAGGAGGAGTAATTTCCCCAACACTCTTCCTTGTTTACATCAATGACCTGGTGAAAGATCTCCCCGCTGGAGTGAAAGCTGTCTTATATGCAGATGACCTAGTACTCTGGTGCGCTAATGAAAACGTCACCACAGCAAATTATAGAATGCAGCGGGCTGCAGACACGCTAGTGTCATGGGCAGAGAAATGGCTTATCACAATAAACACAGACAAAACCTAAACAACACTGTTCTCCCTCGCCCCCAAGGACAAAGCAGCTAACATACACCTAGGGACAACCATGATCAAGGAAGAAAGCTACCCCACCTATCTTGGGGTGACATTTGACCAAAAGCTTACTTGGAATAAGCATATTGAAAATGCAGAGGGAAAGGCTCGAAGACGACTAGGCTTACTCAGAAAATTAGCAGGTACCAACTGGGGAGCAAATGAACGAACTCTAAAGAAGATTTATAATGGAGAAATAAGACCACACGAGTTTGGCTCAGCAGCATGGTCATCAGCTGCTAACTCACATCTGCAGTCTTTGGACAAGGTGCAAAATCAAGCTCTCAGGCTCATTACAGGAGCCATGAAAACTACACCAATATCAGAGATGCAGACAGCTGCAGGATTACAGACATTGTCCTATAGAAGAGACACAAAAAGCATGATCCAGATGGAAAAGTACAACAGTATGCCAACGCACCCAATGAAGGCAAGACTAGATGATCTGGCATTGGGACGTCTAAAACGTAGCAGCTTTGTGCATCGGGAAAAAAGACTTAACTCATTCATTCCAGAGTTATTTTGCACGCTGTGCCAGACTTTTTTTGGGGCAGAATTTTATAGAGTGAAGTGTTCATCTTTGACTCTAAATTTGTTTGTGAATTTTCCTTTGAACATGTACTTATTATATACCAAAGTGTAGGGAAATTGATATAGAATTCAAATATATAATGTCTTTGGTAGTATTAACACAAGTATGTTCAGTATACTTAAAACATTTTGCATGTAAAATTGAAAAATCCTAAAAAGTTGACTGTAGAATACGATCTTACCAAAGACAAATTACTGTTGTAGACAATAAAACTTTCTTTTTAGTCTTCAAACATCAAGTTAATCCATATACAAGTAAAAAAAAACATGCTTATGGCCACAATTAGTACATTTAGTGTTATTCACACCAGTTTTTCCGTGGTCCTTTGTAAGAAAAATATAAATTATGCAATCGTGCATTACGTAATTTTCAAACAAATAAAGAAGAATAACGTCATATAAAAACTTTTTTACTCTTGTTTAATGTTTTAATTGTATCCCTAGCTTCATCTTCTACCAAGAACTAGTGATTAGATGTTACGGTAGGTCTAGTTTTGTAGCTTTTTGATCGGCCAGAATACGACTACGCCCACTTATCAACTAAACCTAGTGTGTCTAGCTTTTCTGCACAGATTCCGTATTTTGACAACAAACTGTGACTACCAAACAATCATCATCAATGTCAGCAATGTTTCAAAGTAGTTTGACACAATTATTTGTTTAGGAGACTTAGGAAATGTAAATATAAAGCGTGACACATTTCTCTAGCAATAACAACGAAAAACGCAAACACGCAAATTTTCACAAAAATTGTGATAATAACATCAAAACACGCACATGTGCTGATTAACTACAGTCAACTTAGTTGTTTAGATAGTAGCGGAAGTCATTCTACGAGTTTTAATATATGAACTGCATAAAACGGCCGATATTTAGGGTTTATTCGTGATAAACTAAAAACCACGCTGTGAGCGTTGCTCTGGCACGGCGCGTTGAATTTTGCAACACTCAGAGCGTTGGTCTGGAGTCAAAGAGTTAAAAGACAGCATCAAGAAGACCTATCCATGAAGACAACACTGCTGAAGCCCACCCTGTACCATGGGAACAGGCCAGCAGTGCCCTCCAAATTAAATACATCAGTCAGTGGTCTCACAAGTGGATATGAGTATAATGATCTGCAAAAATGAACTGCTACATTGAGTATGATCCAAGAAAGCTATCCCGATCAGTCATGGATACATGCCTATACAGATGGATCAGCAACAAATGCTGTTAGGAATGGAGGTGCCGGTATCTTTATCTCATATCCTGACAACCACTATGAGACTAGGCACATTCCCACTGGTAAATTCTGTTCCAACTATACAGCTGAGGTTCAAGCTCTAGAGGAAGCTGCAAATATGATTTATAACACCAACTCTGACTGCCACCAGGTAGTCATCCTGCAAGCTCTCAAGGGTGGTAAACTCCTGCATCTGAGAAATGAACTAAACAAGGTAGCTGCCAAAAAGAGAACCATACTTCAGTGGGTACCATCTCATTGTGGTGTACCCGGAAATGAAAAGGCAGATAAACTTGCAAAAAAGGGAGGAGAATGTGAACAAGAAGATAATGAAATCACATACAGTGAGAAAAAGAGAGCTATCCAGACTATCAGAAGAGAACAGAATCAACCCAACGACGACTACCACACTCTTGACCGGCAGGGACAGATAACCATTTTTCGCCTCAGGACAGGGCATAACAAACTAAATAAACATTTGCACAAGCTACGATTGTCTGCTTCACCACTGTGCACATGTGGATTAAACAAACTGCTGAGCATGTTCTACAGGATTGTCCTTTGTATGACCAGTGAAGAAAGATATACTGGCCCAATGACTCAACACTAAAGTCAAAGCTATATGGAGCTAAAGAGGAACTTCAAACAACAGTCGAATTCATCATGAGAACTCGTCTGACGGTGTAAACATCAAAGATGCGATCGCAAGAAGAAGAAGAAAGTGCAGCTGGAAACCCCTTTCTGTTTCTAAGAAATGTGCCACAAGCTCCAATCCCTAACTTCCACAAGTCCTTCAGTAACTGAATGGATGTATTAAAAATTATCAAAATAAACCCTTTATCCTTGTCTCACCAAAGATTTTATAAGATTCATAACTACAGTATAAGCTAAAGCAAAAGGTCCATTTGCAGTGTTCCTTCCTAAATAACCATCAAAGTCATAAGTATATCCACTAACAGCATCAGCAAGAACCCATAACTTCATCCCCCATTTTGTTGGCTTGTCTCAAATATACTGTCGAAAAGAATAGCACCCTTTATTTCTAACCATTCTTTCATCAACAGAAGCATTTTGATCAGGTTGGTATAGCTTTTTGCACTTCATTCTACAGTAATATATGTTAACAACATAATCTCTTTACAAGGCTTATCTTGAGGGTCGTCAGTCTTTGGATCTAAAACTTTTAAAAAAGTCATTATTGCTTTGAATCTGTTTCTAAACATAAATGCCCTGGCCCACAGTCCATTGTAAAGACTTTTTCTTGACCAGAGGCGATCAATAGTTGGGGCTGATGCAAGACCAGCATACATTAGCAAAGCACAAAAGTGATAAAACTCCTCTGGAGTAACATCATACCATCCAGTAAAGACAGTAGCTTGTTAGGTCCATTTGTAAACTGACACAGGTAACCAACAATGTCAGCAGTGAAATACAGTTTGAAGAAGTCAATGGGCCTTAAAAACTGCTTCGTATTTTCTCTGGTCCTCACCTCTGACAGTTGCAGACCTGGAACCCTCTCAGGCAAAGAGGGTAGAGGCTTGGAAGGTGGGCCTTCAAGTTCATCATAACCAAAACATCTGCAAGAAGAACAGTTTAAAATTAATTTTTACAGATCAACAATAGAATTCAAAGTTACAGTTTACATGCTAGATGGGGTGGAGTTATCGGAAGATATGGAGAAGATACTCTCAATGACAATGGAAAGCGACTCCTTAGATTCTGCAGTGAGCAGAATCTGATCATTACAAACACAAAGTTCCCCCATAAGCGCATACATCCATACACTAGATGTGAACCAACAAAGAATGAGAAGTCAGTGATCGACTATGCCATTGTTAGTAGGAGCTCATTTAAATATGTCTGGGATGCTAGAGTCTGGAGGGGGCCAGAAATTGGAAGTGATCACTACCTGCTTACAATCAAAAGTACAACTGAAAGAGTTGCTCAGCCTAGGAACTGCCCAACATCACGCAAGAAACCAAGTAAACAAACGAGAGAAATGAGCATTAAGACCTACAAGTTGAGAGAACAAGAAATTAAGACCAGATATCAGGGGCTTATTGCTACAGCGGTGAGAAACACAGAAGAACAACCCGATGACTTGGAAACCCTGTGGCTTAAATTCAAGGACATCATAAAGACAGCTGCTGCAGAAGCATGCGGTGAAGTCCGACTTGGGAACAAGAGAAAGAGGACACCTTGGTGGACAGAGGAAGTCAAAAAGAAAATAAGAGAGAAGAAAATGGCATGGAAACAATACTTAGGAGCTAAAAACACAGCAGGACAAATAGAGAAATATAGAAAATATGTGATAATCAGAACAGAAGCAAAGAACAAGAAGCTAGCAGCAAAACAGAAGTCCTGGTAAGAATTTGGAGAAAAGCTAGAAAAAGATGAGCAAGAAAACCAGAAATAGTTCTATAAGACCCTAAAGAACATGAGGAAGGAAAAACAATGCCCTATCAAATTTATAAAGGACGAGCAAGGCAAATTGCTTACTGCCCCGAAGGAAGTAATGGAAAGATGGAAAGAATATTTCTCAGAACTCCTTGATGGTGAGCACGGTCAAGCATCAGAAATGATAACCACTAGCACAGAAGAGGAAACCAATGGTGATGAAGATGACATAAAGATGGAAGAACTGAAGACAGCACTGGAGAAAATCAAGATGGGCAAAGCAGCAGGGCATGATGGTATAACACCAGAAATGGTTAAGTACATGGGAGCATCAAGCGACCTATTACTCTTAAGGGTCCTACAGGCAGCGTGGTGCAACAAGACCATACCAAAGGATTGGGAGATTGCCATCATAACACCAATTTTCAAAAAGGGTGACAGTCGACAATGTGGAAACCATAGAGGCATATCCCTTCTCAGTGTCCCTGGTAAAATCTACTCTAGAATACTAGAGCAGAGACTCCGACGCCTAGCTTAGCCACAATTGGATGAGGTCCAGGCGGATTCCGAGCAAACCGAAGTACTCAAGACCTAATCTTCACACTCAGACAGCTGAGTGAAAAGGCCCTTGAGTATACAATGTAAGAGTGAGATCCATCTTTGTTTCATAGATCTGGAAAAAGCGTTTGACAGGGTCCCCTGGAGCAAACTTTGGGACTGTTTGGCAAGGAAGAACATTCCAGCACCTCTGATTGATGCTGTACAGAGCTTCTACAAGTCTTGCAGAAATTATGTGAGGACAGCAAACCATAAGTCAGAAGAGTTCAGGACCACCACTGGTGTAATACAAGGTGATATCCTGTCACCTTATCTTTTCATACTCCTCTTGGACGATGTCATCAAGGCATGTAAGGAGAGAACAAGAAAGTATTGAGTGGGGTACTGGAAGATGAGACAGGTCTGTATTTCAGAGCTGGCATTTGCTGATGATGTTGCCCTGATTGCTAAATCAGAGGCACATCTCCAATCCAGCCTGCAAGTCTGGAAGGAAGAGCTGGAGAAGAGAGGGATGGTCATAAGCAGCTCTAAAACAAAATCCATGGTGATATCACGAGAAGAAAGAAATCAGATTAAGCTGGGAGAACAGGTCCTGGAGCAGGTCGACCACTTTAAATATCTCGGTGCTATTATAGACCGAAAGGGAGGCATCAAAGAAGAGTTGGCCACTCGAAAAGCAGCAGCTGGGAGACTTTTTCAGGCCATAAATCGAGGATTCCTCAGCAAGAGAGAGGTTGGTAAGAAAACGAAGATGGCTGTATACCGCTCCACCTATGTCCCAGTCTTGGCATATGGATGCGAGTCATGGGCAATGACTACAACCCACAAAAGCCAGATCCAAACCTCAGAAATGAGGTATCTGAGGAATGTGGTTGAAGTAACAAGAAGAGACATGGTCCACAACCAGACGATACGTCAAGGGCTAAAATGCCACCCCCTGAACCGAAGTAGAACAGTCCCAACTAAGATGGTTTGGCCATGTCTGCAGAATGGGAGAAGATCTGCTACCACGACAAGCATGGGAAACAAAGAGCCAGGGATCCAGACCCCCAGGACGACCCAGAGTCCGCTGGGAGGACAACATTAGACAATCTTTGAAGGACCGAGGACTAGAATGGAACCAGGCCAGGAGGAAGGTAGCCGATAGGATAGTTTGGGGCTCTCTCTTCCAAGCCTCTACACCTCACGGTAGAAAGGGAACGACTAAGTAAGTAAGTTACAGTTTAGTGTACACAGGAAAATTGACACACATTACATTTTCTGTACAAAGGAATACTGTCAATCATAAAGTCATATGATGTAAATAATAATTTTTAAAAGCAGAGACAACTCTGCCTATGTCGGTCCCAAGCCCGGATGAAAAAGGAGGAGGGCGGCCTGCATGGAGGCCGTAAGGAGGCAGCCCCTCCACCATGCAAAGGCACAACAGGCCAATCACCTGTTTGTCTTAAACTATGATTACAAGTAATATAAGAGAGAAAACCGGACTGATTCTAAAGGCGACGAACTGGAACAGACTACAACTTGTGGAACTTGGAACACAAGAAGTATAAATGGGAAAGAAGAGGAGCTGATGGAAGAGATGAGGAAAGCAAAACTAGAAATCCTGGCTATTACCAAAACAAAGAAAAAGGGACAAGGAGTCATGGATCTCGATGGCAACACTCTGCTATACAGTGGTGTACCCACATCTGAAAGAGCTAAAGGGGGCGTGGGTTGCATTGTGGCCAAAAACCAGAAAGATAGTATCAAGGGATGGAACTTTGTCTCGGAGCGCATTATGGTTGTAAAACTAAAAGAAGGAGAAACCATAGTCAACCTGGTCATAGTGTATGGGCCAAATGAGGATGAGAGAGCAGAGGTCAAGGAAGAATTCTTCGAGCTGCTTCAAAGGACAGTAGATGACTGCCTAGATGAAATTATCATGCTCGGAGATTTCAATGCCAGAGTAGAAATGACCATGCTAGATGGGGTGGAGTTATCGGAAGATATGGAGAAGATACTCTCAATGACAATGGAAAGCGACTCTTCAGATTCTGCAGTGAGCAGAATCTGATCATTACCAACACAAAGTTCCCCCATAAGCGCATACATGCATACACTAGGTGTGAACCAACAAAGAATGAGAAGTCAGTGATCGACTATGCCAGTTCCCAACCTTTTTTCACTTGCGTACCCTTGGCAGCCCATTTCTATAAATTGTACCCCTAATATTAGCAAAATATTTGAAATTAATATAGTTGCTGTTATTCAAAATTTATAGATTGTAACCAGAAATAAAGGGGCCAACCACGGGATTAAAAAACAATGTAATAAAAAGGTGAACAAACAGTGCATATATTTTTACATTAAAAAAATCAGAAGTTACAATAAAAATTAACACATTTAATTTATTAATAATAATAATAAAAACGTTGTTATTGTTAAAAGTTGAAATCACTTTTTATAACACACATGTCACGTGACCATGACAAATGTTCAGTGCGATCCTTGAGCTTGTTTTGAGGCACATAGTTTTTAAAATCAGGTTCAAGTTATGTAAGATACAGTCTCAATTCTGGACCTGCATTCAGTTTACTACGGTATTTGTTTTTTATAAAGGTATAAGAAGAGAAAGCCCTCTCCACCAGCTCAGTATTTGTAAATGGCAACAGAAACTTAAGCGCCTTGTCGGTCAGCTGTTCATATTCTCTGCTGATGTCTCCCCAAAAGTTAATAAGGAATTTTCCTTTGAATTCAGCTATTAAAGTAGTATCAGTCGAAAGTTCAATCAACTTCTCTTTTTCGTTGATTGATAGTGTGGCTGCTTGGAAATATTCTTCTTCAAGGGGATTTACAATCCAGTAGTTCTCTTTTCCAGGTTTCGGAAAGAACCTCTCGAAAGATGATTTTAGCCCTTTCAAGTGTTTAATTATTTTCTCGCTCATTTCCTGGGAGAGGTGCAGCTCGTTCTCAGATAGAAAATTATGAAGAGTTTCAAATACCTCAGGCTGGCCTTTTTCAATACACGACCTCCAAAAATCTAATTTTTGTAATCATAGATTCAATTTTGTCTGAAACATTAAAGATCGTTACCGAGCTATTCTGAAGTGCCAAATTTAGTTTGTTTATTTGTAGGAAAATATCCGATAAGTATGCAAGACTCTGAAGCCAATCACAGTCGTGTAACTTTGAAGTAAGTTGGAAAGGATGGTCTTCAAAAAAAAAGTTGGACTTCATGTCCAAGTTCGAACAGCCGGGTAAGGACTTTACCACGTGAGAGCCACCTTACTTGTGTATGAAGGAGCAGGGTAGAATGAAGACTATTCATCTCTTCACACAGTGCTTTGAAAAGCCTCGAGTTTGTGGACTTTGACTTTATAAAATTAACCACTTTCACAGCTTCATCAAGAACGACTTTTAATTCCCCAGGGAGGCGGTTAGATGCAAGGCTTTTGCCTGTGGATGCAGCAGTGGCTCCAGGTTATATTGGGGGCTACCTTCGTGACACGAGCGCGAAGACCGGAATAACAACCTGACATAGACTTGGCTCCGTCAGTGCATAGTCCACAACAATTAGACCAATTAATGTCCTTTTCTTTGAAATAAGAATCAATAGCATGAAATATATCCTCACCTCTTGTAAGCCCTGACAGAGGATGACAAAGCAAAAGGTTTTCTTCAACTTCATTGCTTTTCAAATACCTCACAATAACAAGCAAAACAGCGAAATTAGCAATATCTGTGCTTTCGTCAACTTGAATAGCAAAGAATTTACTATTTTTAATTCTACTTATTATTGTCGCTTCAACATCGTCAGACATATCCTGCATTCTTCGAGACATAGTATTGTTCGAAAGAGGGATAGCGTTCATTTTGCGAACATGTTCCTCTCCGAGCATGCACAGAACGGCATCTTTTATTCAAGGAGAAATTAAATTCTCAGCTATAGTATGGTTTTTACCACATTTAGCAATACGATAACTAATACGGTAGGGGGCTTCAACCGCATTTTCGTTATCTTTGTTAGCTGACGACAAGTACGATGTCATATTCTGTTGTTTCGATTGGCGCTGAAAAAAATTGCGTTCCTTGTTTTCATAACTGGGGTGTTTTGTTTGTAAATGCCGCAAGAGTAACGAATGTTTCATGCTACCATTGGATAATACTTCCCTACACACTACACAGTGGGGCTTAGCACAGTCCTCATCTCCTGTAAACGAAAACCCATACTTCATGTATTCGTCACTGTATTTTCTCTTTTTAGCTCTATGTAAAACTGAAAATCGTGTCTTTTCACTATCCTGCACCAAAGTCTTAGGCGTGTCCTGAGAAGTACTTGGCGATTGATCACATTCCACATTATGTTTCAGCTTTTTTTACTGTGCCGGTTTTCAACCACTGATCCATATCTGATAATACACGAATTGAACAATTAATCACTTAAGTTAAGTTAAAACAATGACAAAACTACTGTATATAGAAACACTGCCTCACTGTCTCACGTTTGTAAAATTTGGGTCAAGAATCGACACTATTACTTCCGGGACATTAGACGTTCATAGATAGTGTGGAAGATCAAACAAGTCATGTTTTTTATGAAATATTCAACGGCACAACTATAATCACATAGTCATCATAATGAAGACTATTGTGTAAAAATATTGATTTGTGGTCACATGAGAAATGCCATAGATTTTCACACACGCCAGTCCAAGCAGACAGCACGCCAGTGGCGCGCAAGAAAAACGGCGGAGATTGTCTCACATAGTTCATGTTGTATAGTATAGCGTTGAATTAATTTCACAACTTTTGACTTGTCTTTTACACTGTTGACATATGTATCTTTTTTCCGCCATTACTCTATTTTTTTTCGCGTACCCCTGAAGTCCTGTCGCGTACCCCCAGGGGTACGCGTACCACAGGTTGGGAACCGCTGGACTATGCCATTGTTAGGAGGAGCTCATTCAAATATGTCTGGGATGCTAGAGTCTGGAGGGGGCCAGAGATTGGAAGTGATCACTACCTGCTTACAATCAAAAGAACAACTGAAAGAGTTGCTCAGCCTAGGAACTGCCCAGCACCATGCAAGAAACCAAGTAAACGAACGGAAGAAATGAGCATTAAGACCTACAAGCTGAAAGAGCCAGAAATTAAGACCAGATATCAGGGGCTTATTGCTACAGTGGTGAGAAACACAGAAGAACAACCTGATGACTTGGAAACCCTGTGGCTTAAATTCAAGGACATCATAAAGACAGCTGCTGCAGAAGCATGTGGTGAAGTCCGACTTGGGAACAAGAGAAAGAGGACACCTTGGTGGACAGAAGAAGTCAAAGAGAAAATAAGAGAGAAGAAAATGGCATAGAAACAATACTTAGGTGCTAAAAACACAGCAGGACAAATAGAGAAATATAGAGAATATGTGATACTCAGAACAGAAGCAAAGAACAAGGTGCTAGCAGCAAAACAGAAGTCCTGGGAAGAATTTGGAGAAAAGCTAGAAAAGGATGCGCAAGAAAACCAGAAATTGTTCTATAAGACCCTAAAGAACATGAGAAAGGAAAAACAATGCCCTCTTAAATTTATAAAGGACAAGCAAGGCAAATTGCTTACTGCCCCGAAGGAAGTAATGGAAAGATGGAAAGAATATTTCTCAGAACTCCTTGATGGTGAGCACGGTCAAGCATCAGAAATGATAACCACTAGCACAGAAGAGAAAACCAATGGTGGTGAAGATGACATAAAGATGGAAGAACTGAAGGCAGCACTGGAGAAAATCAAGATGGGCAAAGCAGCAGGGCATGATGGTATAACACCAGAAATGGTTAAGTACATGGGAGCATCAGGAGACCTATTACTCCTAAAAGATCTACAGGCAGCGTGGTGCAAAAAGGCCATACCAAAGGATTGGGAGATTGCCATCATAACACCGATTTTCAAAAAGGGTGACAATCGACAATGTGGAAACCACAGAGGCATATCCCTTCTCAGTGTCCCTGGTAAAATCTACTCTAGAATCCTAGAGCAGAGACTCCGATGCCTAGCTGAGCCACAATTGGATGAAGCCCAGTGCGGATTCCGAGCAAACCGAAGTACTCAAGACTTAATCTTCACACTCAGGCTAATCTTTAGAATGGTGTTTTGAACATATTAAATTTCGAGTTGCAACGCTTGATTAAGCGGATACTTGTCTGACTTTAGGATAGAATTATCTTTTCCTATTTTTCGGGTGACAGAGTACAGATAAGCGTGTGAACGCTGTTTAATGTATTTATTCTGTACTGTTTTGAGTTATGTGAATAGCTCGCTAGTCTGCATGTGTTATCGAGAACGGTGTTCAAGACAACCGAATCTCGTGACGGGTTTTTTGGTGGGACTAGTGTGTGATTTGGAGAGTTGTGTTTTGGGCGTGGACCGTGTAGGTCGAGTCCCAGTGTTTTTGGATAATGTATGCCTACGTAGGATTTGAGAAAATGTCGACTTATATATTTCGCTGTGTGTACAGCCTATTTGATAAACTGCAGTGAAGACTGTTTAGGCCATATGAAGATTATTATAGCTGCCGTGTGTTGCAGGCTTTATTGAGTAATGCAGTACTGTTTAGGCCATATGAAGATTATTATAGCTGCCGTGTGTTGCAGGCTTTATTGAGTAATGCAGTACTGTTTAGGCCATATGAAGATTATTATAGCTGCCGTGTGTTGCAGGCTTTATGGAGTAATGAAGTACTGTTTAGGCCATATGAAGATTATTATAGCTGCCGTGTGTTGCAGGCTTTATGGAGTTATGGAAGGCTGTTTAGGCCATATGAAGATTATTATAGCTGCCGTGTGGTGCAGGCTTTATTGAGTATTGAAGATTTGTTTAGGCCATATGAAGATTATTATAGCTGCCGTGTGATGCAGGCTTTAGTGAGTATTGGAGTACTGTTTAGGCCATATGAAGATTATTAGAGCTGCCGTGTGATGCAGGCTTTATTGAGTATTGAAGTACTGTTTAGGCCATATGAACATTATTATAGCTGCCGTGTGGTGCAGGCTTTATTGAGTATTGAAGTACTGTTTAGGCCAGGATGTGGACAGGCCGTATTATATATATATATAATGCCCGGGAAATTATGTTATATGATTTCGTGTTTGTGCTAGCGAATGCGAGTACATTTATGGCCAGTAATAACAGTAATAACATTTCAGACTGAAACCACTTTTGTTACATTTATTGGTGGTTTTCAGTTAACAGGATCTGACATCTACGACTATTCGCGTCGATAGCCTAAGTGGCGTAGTTTTGTATCATTGGATATGATTTAAGATGTGCCTGGGTGGCGTATACGATTAAGAAATTGTTACCTCTACAGTGATATGTACTTGAAGCAAGAGGATAATATGAAGCAAATTTTGTCCACCAGACCATAACATATCTAGAGGATCAGTCACTACAAGTTGGAAATAATACATATGACTTTCACGTGACAAGAGTGTAGAACACTTGACTGTGTTATAATTAGCCTTATGTAGGCGTGGCTTGAATCTGGTGTACTTCAGAACTGTGACCTAAATATTATCTGCGTGGGTGGCGCATTTGAGAAACAACGCACGCTTTATTTGGTAGTATGCAACTTTACACCAGTAGCAATTGACGTCCTATTTCGTGCCTATAGACTACAACAACGTCTGCAGTGGTCAAGGAAGTTCAATTAGACTTGGACAGTATTTGTACCAGCATTTGTACGGGTTGTCACAGATTTCTGCAATATTCGAGTTACCTGTGCCAGTTATCACCATCACAAGTTCAAGATGTTATGATACACGGAGTTGCCGTGTACATTTCAGACTACAGAAGAGTCAGAGGGGCAGTGTGTGCTGTATTATGGTTCCTGTCAACGTGTGCATTGTTAAGCACATATCATATTGACGAAATTACCTGAAGACAAGCGAATCAAGTTCCAGTGCTTTCCCGCAGTGGAGGTTTTAGCAGTCTATGTGATATCCAGTATCGTGGCGGAAAAGAAGCGGGATCATTGACAAGATAAGTGATTGTGTCTTGTGTAAATTGTGTCACTTCATATATGTCGCTAGGCCTCCCTAATTGCTCATTTTGTTATTATTGTTGTTTATGTCTAATTTGACATATGATTAAGATTTGATGCATAGGTGTTAATGGCTGTTGACATATGTCGATTTTCCTGATAATGATGTGACTTGATAAAGGTGCTATAAAAAGGAATTGGTGATACAGAATTGATGAATAAGCTCATTTCTTGACAAATAGTTAACTTTGTGAGCTGGAAGGGTAATTGTCAAACCTTTTGCGACAGTAATTTGTCATAACTATAAGTGATTACTATATATAGTTGATTAAGTAAGTGAATCACCATGGATCGTGATATGTGCCCTACAGATATAAGGCCTATGTTGGAGTCTGCATTGGTGGTAGGTAGAGATGGTAAGGGATTGAGAGGTGCACGACTTGGAGTATGGATCATGGACGATTTTTTGGTTAATGTATCGGCATCTCTAGAGTTATTTGCTGAACATAACTTTAAGCTTCTGTGTAATTCAATAATGGCTAAGGATTTGGTGAATTTGCTACGGCACCTTCGTGTGTTTTTGCAACAGAATATTGAGCTTGAACACGGACATATAGTGCAAAGCATGTTCAAAATAATCCATAACCATACTTCTGATGAGCAGGAAAGGGAATTGAGAATTGAGAAACAAGCAAAAGTAAACAAACAAAGTGCTCTACAGCAAAGAGAGAATTTCCTAGAAGGTGTTGCTAAAGAGAACGAACTACAGGCAACTGTGTATAGGCTTAAAAGTGAGATACTTGAATCAAACTCAGAACTTTCTAGTGCACAAGCTACATTAAATTCAACTTTAAGCAAAGTCCAAGACTTGGAAACTCAGATAGGTAATCTCATGCGGGAACTTCAAGAACAGAAAGAGATGTATGAGAAATTGAAGGTTGAGAGAAATGTCTGTGAGAAGACTTACATAGAAATGCTTCATGAGGTGATGAATGATAATGCGATGCTCAGTGATCAAATTGGGGAGATGAATATTGTACCCCCCAAGAAGAGTAATGAGATTATGAAAAACAATGATGATGTCCAGACTGAAACACTTCAGATAGAGTTGACTCAGTTGAGGGCAAATAAAGAACAGTACGAGAAAGAGACTTTAGTGGAGTTGACGGCTGAGAAAGAGAAGGTCGCTAAAATTGAAAATTTGCTAGCAGAAGAAAGCGACAAAGTTTTGGCTGTTAAGGAGTTAAATAAAAGGTTAAGTGAAACGATTTCACTTAAAGATATTGAAATTGCGGAAGCAAGGGAAAGAATATTGGCTTAATAGATATGGTTTTGAAAAACAAAAGGTGCTCTTCTGTCAATGTTCACAATGATAGACAGAAAGTTGCGAAAAGTCAGCCCCATATACTTTTTGCTCAGAGAGATGTCATTCATGGTAAAGACAGATCTTATCGTGGTAAATACAACTTTAAAAGTTCTAATATTACTGATAGTTCCAGTGATAATTCTTGGCGTCAGACCAACAAAGATTCTAGTGTAACAGGCAGTTCCGTTGGTCAGGAAAAGAAAGGTGATATATTTCAGGTCAAGACTCATAAGAGCAAATATTTGTCTACTACTGGAAATACTCAGAAATTAATAGCGGGTGTTGAGACTATTACTACTTGTTCCAAAGATGAAACCCATATGCGGAACAATAGAGATACTATTGTTTCTGGCAGTTGTCAAACTCAGCACAGTCAGTTTGAAACTATTGGTAAATATATTCCCATAAGGGAAAAGAAAAACAGTTCTAGAAAGAGAGATAACCCCAAGAGTAAACAGTACCAAGGGAGATCAGAAAATAATAATTTTCCCTCTCGTAGATACTGTAGACAATTTAACAAATCTCAAAGTTTTGATTGTAAGAATGTTGGAAAGTATGATAGAGATAATAGCTTTTCAAATGTTGCTTTATATCACCAGAGTAATGTTCCTAAACAAAAGACTAAAGTCATTTTTTGTAAACAAGACAACGGTAATAATAAGTATTGTGATCGTAGAACAAATAATAAGCGCAATTGTGCTAATTTTGTTCAACATGAGCCCAGAGTCATTTATAATCAAAGTAAACAGAGTAAAAATAACAGTGGATGCTTGAATACTATTGATTGCTCTACTTGTTGTTGTGAATGTGAGACTTTGTTTCAGCGTAAGACAGCGGCGACATTCAAGGTCGGTCATGTTGTCCCCAAGAATTCTATGATATCTACATGTGATAGAGAGAGCTAGTGACATCGTGAAGAGACCGGGTTTTTACACAAGCCGGTACTGGGTAATTGTAAATGTGATTTCTACGTTTTTTTTTTTTTTCATTAAATTTCACTATTGAGTAAAATGGAAATTTTCATTTGTATTTGTTGACAGAAGCTACGTTGCGATAAGGGTCAAGGCTTCTGTGACATATTGACGGTCAGAAATGTGAGTCAACTTTCCGCTCGAGTAGTCAACCGAAACCTGTCAGCGTCTAAATAGCAACTGATGGTTACTTTCTGAAGGTCAAGCATGTTTACAAGAGAGTGGGAGACTTCGCGTCTGATTTATTTTTTTTTTTTATGTGAAGATATTATATATTTTTGTATTCTATATTAGTACATGACATGTTGTTGTTTTGAAATAACATATAATTTTGTTGTAATGATTATTTCTATGCATCATTTGATTGCCATAATTTTTTATTGTTATTTATATGTCTGTATTTTGATGATGTATTAATACATTTTTATGCTATTTATATATTATTGTGTTGATAATGTGTAGTATGTAATTATTATCCTTTATACTACTCTGTTCAACTTAGAATTTTTGCAACTGTGTTGTTTAGGATAGTTTTGTACATGATGAGATTGCACAAACTCATTTATTGTGTTGATGTAGTGGTTACTTTTAGATAATCCTGAGTGTTCGTTATTCACTTAATTTATATTTTTTCTCATGTTTTGATGTCATGATTAATTAATATATAGAACATACAGAGAAGATGTGTATTATCTGGTATGTTGTGAAATGTAATTTTGGAAAATAGCTTGCATGTATCATACATGATCTTGTATTTGGATTTGTTAACTTTTTGTGAAACTTCGATTTTTCCAGAACTTGATTTTCTTGCCAGTCAGACATGTAGATTATTTTCTTAGCAGATTATTTTTTTTAAAAAAAACTTATTTTTTGTAGATATTTTTATAGAACCTTTTTTATATTTCATATTAGCAACAAAGTGTAGATTTATTTATAATGTATATCTTATCGATTTGAGTAAGAGATAGAGTTATACCTAAATAGCATTGTACGGAGCTGAACGTAATTGTCAGCAGAAAGAACTTAAAGGATAAATTAAATTTACATGTGTTGATTTAAAGGTTCCTTCGAGATAGGATTTTTGTTTTATATTTCACTCATTTTGTTAAAATATTGATTTCATTATTAGGCTTTACTTAAAGTATTACTGAACTACTTAAAAATTAAATACTGTTTTTATGTAACTTATCGAGAAAAAAAAAATATGTTTGTATGGTACTGTTGAAAAAAATGATTTTTTTTTTTTTGGCATTGTAATTTTTTGTTGTGTGTGCCCAGCATTTGACTTCGTGATATCATTGATATGTAGTTTGATTAGTTCTTGTAAAAAGTTGTTTTTTATTATGATGTATTTTTTATTTTTAGCGCTTGATTGTGCGTTGGTCGTATTAGTTATAGTAATGCTATTACTTGTTTGTTCGATGCCTATAATTTATTTATGTTAGTTTTGTATAACTCTTATAACTTAGTTAAATTACTTATTAGCTTTTTGTTTAGTTATAAATTATTTTTTTGGTGGTGTTAGTATAGCTATACTTTGATATTTTGTGTTGTGCCTTTCGATCATGTTTATATATTTTTTTTTGAATATGTTATCTGATCAAAACAGTTATTAGTATATACTGTTATTGACTTTCTTTGCGTTCGTGCCTTTGCTTTCTATCTGTCTTTGGTAACTATTCTTCATTTCATTCCTTCTTTTCTGTTGTCTTTTTTGGTATGGATTTCATATCTTGTTTATACTTTCGTACCTCATCTTCGTTTTACTTGATTCTATTTGTATACTTTGTCTTCTTTCAACACTTATACCTCTATTCTTTGTATTGTTGGAGTGGTTATATGACTTGATATAACATATCTACTTTTGACAGTTGTATTTATTTTACATGTAATTGTCCAACTTAGTTATGAGTATATGGTATTGTTGAGTTCTTACTTTCCTTTTTTTTTACAGATCATTCTTCTTTTGATTGATCTTGTGTTTTCTCTTTCGATTGGTTGTTTTCGGTTTGGTTTGTACTAAATATACGTAACTTAATTTTGGAACTGAAACTGATCATATTTGTATATTTAGCTAATTACTTTTTATACTTAGCTGATTATGCTGTATGCTTTAATTGCTACTTTACACTTTAATGCTGATATTTGTTGTAGATATAATTTGATTTAAAATAAGATATTTTTGTAGGCATACATTAGAGCTTAATTGTCTTCTAAATTTTTCGTTTTTGGGAGTTAATTTTTTCAAAAAAAATGATAGAATCATTTTTTTTTCCCGGAGCGGGTGGTAACTGTTGCAAGTGGAATTTATGGAAGGGGAAGTAATCTTTAGAATGGTGTTTTGAACATATTAAATTTCGAGTTGCAACGCTTGATTAAGCGGATACTTGTCTGACTTTAGGATAGAATTATCTTTTCCTATTTTTCGGGTGACAGAGTACAGATAAGCGTGTGAACGCTGTTTAATGTATTTATTCTGTACTGTTTTGAGTTATGTGAATAGCTCGCTAGTCTGCATGTGTTATCGAGAACGGTGTTCAAGACAACCGAATCTCGTGACGGGTTTTTTTTGGTGGGACTAGTGTGTGATTTGGAGAGTTGTGTTTTGGGCGTGGACCGTGTAGGTCGAGTCCCAGTGTTTTTGGATAATGTATGCCTACGTAGGATTTGAGAAAATGTCGACTTATATATTTCGCTGTGTGTACAGCCTATTTGATAAACTGCAGTGAAGACTGTTTAGGCCATATGAAGATTTGTTTAGGGCAAAATTATTATAGCTGCCGTGTGTTGCAGGCTTTATTGAGTAATGCAGTACTGTTTAGGCCATATGAAGATTATTATAGCTGCCGTGTGTTGCAGGCTTTATTGAGTAATGCAGTACTGTTTAGGCCATATGAAGATTATTATAGCTGCCGTGTGTTGCAGGCTTTATTGAGTAATGAAGTACTGTTTAGGCCATATGAAGATTATTATAGCTGCCGTGTGTTGCAGGCTTTATGGAGTAATGAAGTACTGTTTAGGCCATATGAAGATTATTATAGCTGCCGTGTGTTGCAGGCTTTATGGAGTAATGAAGACTGTTTAGGCCGTATGAAGATTATTATAGCTGCCGTGTGGTGCAGGCTTTATTGAGTATTGAAGATTTGTTTAGGCCATATGAAGATTATTATAGCTGCCGTGTGATGCAGGCTTTAGTGAGTATTGGAGTACTGTTTAGGCCATATGAAGATTATTAGAGCTGCCGTGTGATGCAGGCTTTATTGAGTATTGAAGTACTGTTTAGGCCATATGAACATTATTATAGCTGCCGTGTGGTGCAGGCTTTATTGAGTATTGAAGTACTGTTTAGGCCAGGATGTGGACAGGCCGTATTATATATATTTAATGCAATGTGGAAATTATATGATTCGTGTTTTGCTGTCGAATGTGTGTCATTTATGTCATCGTGTCTGTGTTGTACGGAATAAACAGTATCGAACTGTTCTAGTCGTTTGCAACCCTTTTTGACTCCTGAATGTACTCTTATGTACGTACTGTGGTGTGCGATCATATCAACACACACCCAGGTCAACATTCCAGACACAGTGACAGGACAGCAGCACACATATATTAAATTAGCCTGCGTGGCGATGATATAGACCAAACCACTACACTCGCAACAGTGGGTGTAAACAGATTATATAACATTTAGACTTAGCGCCGTTATCAGCGGTGGTTTCAAAGACATAATAACATTAACGTTTAATTACATTCAGTGAGAAACCAGCAATCCTGGAGCAGGTCGACCACTTTAAATATCTCGGAGCTAGTATAGACCGAAAGGGGGGCATCAAAGAAGAGTTGGCCACTCGAAAAGCAGCGGCTGGGAGACTTTTTCAGGCCATAAATCGAGGATTCCTCAGCAAGAAAGAGGTTGGTAAGAAAACGAAGATGGCTGTATACCGCTCCACCTATGTCCCAGTCTTGACATATGGATGCGAGTCTTGGGCAATGACTACAACCCACAAAAGCCAGATCCAAACCTCAGAAATGAGGTATCTGAGGAAGGTGGTTGAAGTAACAAGAAGAGACATGGTCCGCAACCAGATGATACGTCAAAGCCTAAAATCCCACCCGCTGCAGACCCAAATAGAACAGTCCCATCTATGATGGTTTGACCATGTCTGCAGAATGGGAGAAGATCGGCTACCACAACAAGCATGGGAAACAAAGAGCCAGGGATCCAGACCTCCAGGACGACCCAGAGTCCGCTTGGAGGATAACATTAGACGTATTTTTATTTGGGGCTACATCCTAACTATATCTTATTTTGGTCATCAAAATTGATAGTCGTCATAGAACTGAAAATTAGTAGCTGGTTTGATGATCTGTGTGGTTTGATTCTGAATGTGGGACAATTTAAAAGTTGTTTTCAATGTTAGGTTTTGTTTAATTTTACAAAAACACTCGGAGGAAGTAGAACATTTGTCATGTAAATTTAAAAGCTTTGACAAAAAAGGTATGTACATTTTGCAGCAGTATTCTCTTATTACTACACTAACTTTCACTGCCATTATCCCACATTGCTAATAATCCACCACTCCAAAAAATGGGGGGAAAAAACCAGATCATTAAAGACAAAAAGTGCCCTGAATCAAACTAATATCACATGACTATTTTGTCTCAGTCGTGTAGAGAGACAAATGCTGTGTTCTAATTCGTTGGACTGCATATAACAATTGAGTGTGGTGTGCAATCTTCTTTTTGCATCAACCCTGTATACTGCCAGAAACTTTTGTGGCAGTATAATCTGTTTGTACTGCTAATAATCCTTGGCCACAGCTATTGTTGTTGTTGGTCAGAATCAACATGATTGCACTCTTGGGATTCCCATAGGTGTCCAATCTTCCTCAGCAAATGTCAAAAGGTATGAATGCTAAATGTTCCTGTAGCCTGCTGGTTGTATACAAGACAGATGCATCCTCTCATATGTCCATCCCTAATAGTCTTATGTTTGATTTGATGCCAAATTTAGTAGGGCATCCTCTAGGTCAATTGCCATTGCCACCACTTCTCATTTGCCTTGGAATCCCTCAAATACATCTTACACAAATGTTCCAGCATTACCCTATGTTACTTTCATGGGCCTATAGCTACCCAGAGTATCAGGGAGGATGTGAATTTTCGATGTGGTTCATTACTTGTCCTGGTACTATCTTTTTCAAGTGATTTACCATATTCTGTAGTGTGATAATTCAGTAGCTGCTGAGCAGTGTGTTGTCTTTACCGGTTTTAAGAAGTGACCATAGATGTGGCCAGTCTTCTGGCACCTCAGCATTCTGTATGCTGGTGTTGAAATCCCTCATCACATTCATAATGCCTGTCATCCAGCTGTTTTACGTGGTGGTACTGTACACCATCATGACTCGGAGCAGTGTTTCTACTGGTTTCTGAAGTGTACACAACATCCTCTTTAGATATGAGGTAGACTAGAGCAAAAAATGACAAAAATAATTAAAAACTTACTCCCAGTCGAAATAGTGTTGCCAGGTGTGCTAGATCAACTGGTTAGTCTATGTGCTACTGAGTTCCTTGTGTTGATGTTTTCTTATTACCTATGGGTTTGCCCGGAGTGCAGTGACGTTGATTCTAATTAACATTAATATTGTTTTCTTGTTCAGCTACAGTACTGTATACGCAGTTACTGTGCTGCCAGTAATCTCTTGCGATATAATACCCAAAATTTAACTTCCAGCAACGTTGGTGACTGTACTGCCACTACTAACTATTGCCACAATTAGCCCTGTTTGTACTGTCTGTATTTTTTGTGGCGAATAAGCCCTATTTTTACTGCTAGTAATTCTCCACTTCAGTCTATGTGCTACTGAGTTCCTTGTGTTGATGTTTTCTTATTACCTATGGGTTTGCCCGGAGTGCAGTGACGTTGATTTGCCAGCTACAGGTAGTGCAGTGCGTAATGCGATTCCCAAAATTTAACTTAACATTAATATTGCCACAATTTGTTTGTACTTGAACTTTGCTATGTGTGGTACATCATGATGGGTGTTACATAAAGCCAGTACTATCGCAGCAAAGGAATTGTGGGCATCTAACGTGAAACAAGATTACTAGCTGCTACAAAGGTGTAATTTCTGAGGGCATTGTTACAAATTTTTAAGACTAGACCCTATAGTCTTAAGACAGAACTTCATTGCAGAGATACAAATGAGACACTCCATTTGAAACGGTATGCTTTGAAAGAAGTCAAGTTAAAACACACTGTAACAAGTTGGAGAATGGGGGAGTGAGAAAAAGGGCGATATTGGACAGTCTATTAACGTGATACCGTTGTCCTTGTCAACAGAGCTGATGGAAAAAATTGTATGCAGGTCCGCAACCCCTTATCCTAAACCCTTATGGCCAGATTTGGATTGGAATTTTTCAGATTTCAGAATGGTAGAATGATACATATACTGCATATTATGGTAAGAATATAGTAAAGTCTGTGGCAACACCCCCGTAGCAAACACATTAGTATTTCTGCAGCAAACTAAAATATTCACACACACTTTCAATGTTCATTTCTACTTAGTATATTCTGACTTGTTTCATGACCAGTGAACCAGTCAGGGACATACATTCACATCTTTGCTGTGGAATCCATGTTGTCAGCACACAGTTGATATCTTCATTTTTTACTTGTACAGTGTTTCCTAGTTTTCATTTAGCTTAGTCATTGCTGTCTGGTCTTAAACTTCACAGTTCTATTTCATCAAATTGTTTACCGTGGGAGTTCCCACACCATATTCTTCAGTACGACGCAGCACAGATACACCATGATCAAGCTTGTGCAGTAACTCCACTTTCTGCAGATGTATTTTGCAAATTGAACTGCAGTTGTCAGATTTTATCATCAACTTTAATAATGTTAATATCTTTCAGATGCCAACAGTATTACCACCTTACCATGGATGTGGAGCTTCAAGCAACATGTAGCTCTTTAGGCTTTCTGGAAGGAAACGAGTATATTAAGGAACCAGATTGTTTAGGTACTTACTTGGTCTGTGGAGAGTTTATAATATATGCTTGTCAGAGTGTGATATATTGAGTATGAAGTAAAGGTCTGATTAGATTAATGCTGCTATTGCTCTTACTCGTTCTTTATAATGAAGTAAACATTTGTCCGAATCAAGTCCAATGCAAAAATCAGAATCTTCAATTCAGATGTCAAGCCAGTCCTATTGTATGGATCTGAAACAACTATAAAAGCCATATTCAAGTCCAACTGGGACATGGAACAGAGAACACCCAAGTAACATAAAGATGATGCCTGTCACCAGCTGTCTAGGCAAGACCAGGTCATCATTTTCCACCAGTAGAACAAGAGATGAGAAAAAGATGCTTGAGATCGATAGGACACACATTGAGGTGACCTGTTGATAGCATTACCAGGCAGTCCTTGTTCTGGAATCCCCTGGGTATTAGAGGTAGAGGGACACCAAGGAACACATGAAGAAGAGAACTGGAGACAGACATGAAGGAGAGGAAGAAGACATAGAAAGACCTTGAGCTGATGGCACAGGACAGGAAGACTTGGCATAAGTTTGTTGAAAGCCTATGCTTCTTGAGGAGCTGAAGGGTGATAATGATGGAACATTTTTCACAGGATGACAAAGATTCTACACTACTGTTAGTTTTATGTCTTCTTAGATATCGGTATGACAGTAAGTCTTCTGTTACTGTTCTATCTTTCTGCCCTTTATTACATTGATGTACACTTCACTTCAGTTTCATCACATTTTTATTACTGTAGCTGTTATCATAGTTTCTGTCTTTAGTATTAAGACTATGCTTGGTGACCTGTCTCACTGGGTTTACATTCTGTAACAGATTTCATATCTTGGAGTGGATAATCTAATTTGTGGTGCATTTATTTAAGTGCCATGCCTGGTGGCGTAGGTGATCATGTCTATCCATAACTCTCACAAGTCTCAGGTACTATTTATCAATTCTATTGTTGACTTTGTTCCATTCCATGATGTTAAACTGTCCAGTAGCTCATCTCTTTGTTGTTCTATTTCTCTTTTTCCTTCAGTCTTTCCTTTTGGCACAGTATATTCCAAAATACATATATTTTGATATTATCTGCAGAAGGTGTGGTAGTACTTGTATTGGTAAAACTGGCAGATACTTACGAAACAGATTTCAAGAGCACTTGATTGACATTTAACATAAAGCTGGTAAACCTGTGGCTGTTCATTTTAATAGTCCCGACCATTCTGGTAACTGCAACATAAGTGTGTCTATAATCCACTCTTGTCATGGTGATGACAGAGCTCTCTTTTCTTTGGAGGATCATCTCATTTTCAAAATGGGTTGTCTGTCTCCGAACAAATTGAATGTCAAACATCATTTTGCTTGACTTCTGCAATTCATTAGCTTTCCACTACTTCAGCACCTCCTTTTTTATCTGTAGCTTTTTCATTATCTTACCTTTTTTTTAAATATGTTTCGTGTCCTATTTGCGTCTTTTTATGCCGCTATTTTATATGTCACTTCTGTTTCTGCCTAGCTACAACAGCTATTCAACTCTACTACTCTTGTTGATTGATTGTTCCAAGCTTTCACTAAGATTATTTGTTTTGTTATTTCATTTTTAGCTTTTAATTTTCGCTGTTTGTCGAATTTCTTGTATTGACATTTCTTTCTTTCTGGTTTTGTATTTTTACTTGCTTATTTGTTGTACTTTTCCCTCATGTTTATTTTCTCCTGTGCCTGTGTCGCTCATCTTATCGCTATTTTTTTTTTTTTTTTTTACGTGTTTGAGGTGTCCTTGGTCTTTTTCTTTTGACCTTTCTGTATTTCTTGACTTTATCGCCTGTTTGTAACTTGCTGACAAAGGGTGAACCCCAAAACGTCACATGTTTCTAGTGTACTGTCTGTTTGCGAAACTGACTCCATACCATTTTAAAAAGAAACTTATATAATACTTTTCTTCTCATAACTTACCCGAAGTGAATTGTTTCCTTCTAACTTGAGGAATAAGCTTCCTTTGTACATTGGTTTCTTTCAGGACATCCTTATTACTAGGGCTAAGATTTTAATGACCTAAAAATTGCAAAAAATGACCCATAAAAATGCAAAACAAACAGAACATAACAAATATATACTACTGGACAAAAGTTAAGGGCCACCATTCAGTTTAGACAAGGTTTATATAATTGATTGGCAAACTGTAAAGACAAGTGAAAATGTCATTAAAACTGAGCTCAGAGAAATGTGTAAACATTTCTGTGTGCACTAGGTTAATTTGTTTTTAAATGTCCAAAAACTGGGTCACTTTAACCCGCACGTGAAAATTGCCATTGTTGCTGCAAAAACTCGTGGTTTTTGCAACACGCCCCACTAGTTCAAAAGGTGAAAAAGTGAGTTGAATTTGAATGCACGTGGAAAATGATCATCGGTAAAGAGTGTTCACCGTTGGTATGCAATAAATCAGTATGACAAGTGGTCGAAATGATCACTGCATTAGCCATGCCACCAAGGAGAAGTCTCAGCACTGTAGACCGTGGTCGAGCCATGGCATGGATTCAGGATGGTCAATCTGTTCGTCATGTTGCAAGACGTTTAGCAGTGTCCCACTCTACCATTCAGAGACTTCTTGAGAGATTTCAAGCTACCGGACATTTGGAAAATCGACCCTGCTCAGGAAGAATTATATAAACCTTGTCTAAACTGAATGGCGGCCCTTAACTTTTGTCCAGTAGCACTACAAACGCCGATTTTTATTGAAATATGCAAAGTGATGACTGAAAAAAAAAATGCTGTAAAATGACCGAAAAATCTAAAAAAAAATGCCTTAACATTCAAAATAACGCCGTAACAAAGGCTCTTAAATCAGCTTAGTTTTTTATGAAACACATTTATATTCATCTGAACGTGTTGGTAAAGCCAAACAAAAGTTGTTAAGCATTTAAATTCTAGCCCTACTTTTTACTCTTTTCAGCTGTCCTTGGAATTTTTAAAATTCTTCTGTAAAACCACATCTCTATGGCCTCTAGTGCTTTTCCTTCTTGATTACTAATTGTCCATGACTCTTTCTTATTTTTTTCTATTTTGATGGATGTTCTGGAGAAGTCGTTTTCTTCTTGATGACCATTACTACTGTTGTATGTTTGCTGTTAAGGATAATTCCTATATACTCTGTGTGAGTGTGCACATGTGTTTATGTGTATATATATATGTATGTAAAAGATATATTCTAAAAATAGTGTGATAAAATAAAGTAAAAATTTCTGTCATGTACCCCTTGAAACCCCTCTTGCTCTTCACTGATTCAAAATCAACACTTCATGCTTTAGAAGAATACCTTCAAACTGAAAATAAAGAAATAATACAGCTGGGCGAAACAATTGACAACCTGCTAACAAAATACGACATCAGGGTTGCTCTCCAGTGGATACTAGGGACAGACTAGCAAAACTATATGAGCAAGTATAGTTCAAACAAACACTGCAGCAAACATGCAGACAGCTTAACAAATATTCCAAAACAACTTCAAAGGAATGACTGAACCGTTGGGCAAAAGGGTTTACTGGATGTGCCTTGTATAAAGAAATGGCCCATCCGAACAAAAATGACAAAATTAATAACCTACAACGTGTGGAGCAGAGCACAGTCTTCCAACTAAGAACAGAACATACCAGACTCAACATGCGCTTAAAACAATTAAACCCCACACATAAGCCTAACTGCTGCAACTGTACCCATCCGTATGAGACAGTTCAGCATGTGCTGCTCACTTGCCCAGGACTCTCCACAGAAAGAAGAAAGCTATTGCCGGGCTCCCCAACAATCACAAACACTCTATACAGCACTGCTCAACAGCTGCAGCACACATGCAAATTCTTTTAATTAGACATTGACTGCTAAAGAGCTACAGCTCAGCAGCTCTAGTTAATCAACAACAACAACAACCCCTCTCGCGTAAGCCCGGGGTGATGTGTGACACCTTTTGGGAAACACTGCAATAATACATGATAGTGCTTGATGAATGCCTTGCATGTTGGTCTGACATAATTTTTAAAATATGCTTGTACTAATATTTCAATTGCAATTATATGTCATATGTTTCAGAGACCGTCAAAGATTTGATTCGCTTTCTGCGCCGCGACACTGATACTTGTGACATTCGTCGACAACTGGGTCATGCTCAGATTTTACAGAACGACCTGATTCCTCTAATTAAATTTTATCATGAAGATAAAGCTCTGTTTGATACTGTCATAAAGTAAGTGGGTAGGAAGCATTATTTATTTGTTTTAATGATTTCAGTCACTTTTTTTTTTTCAGGCAAAAGCACTATCTATGCCTAAAACCCCAGAACCAACTGATAAGTAAATAATAGTGATACTATACGTTTTTAGGGACTGATTTAAAAATTAGAAATACCGTACATACTCTAGTATGTCAAAATTGTTTCCTCTTTTGGGCCTTAAAAACATACATCTGACTTACATTCAAGTAAAAAAAAAAATTATTTATGAAACCGGTCAGTGTTGGCTTCTTCGGCCCTCGCCCTTACCACCTCACACTGATATCCTTCAGATATAAACTTGCTGCTTCATTAAATGTTTTATCAAAATATCTTAAGTAACACACGTTTGAACTATTAAGTCACAAATTTCAAACAGAGTACACCTTGTTGATCAGCCTCCTTCATTTGATCTATCAGCAAATACCATTACCTATTTCACTGGTGTCACTGTAAGTATAAATCGAACCCTTATTCAATATCCACATCTGATTCAACTGCACGGTAAGCATCCTGATCAAATAACAAGTCACTTTTCAGATCCCAATGCAAATATTTGACCGTCCGGAAAGCCTTGGAAAAAAAATCATACAGATCACCTCTACAAAAAAAATTGAAGCATGTTGAAGTAAGCCTAACGGAAACCTATTTATAACTCAGGTCTCACTAGATACAGAGATCTCATTGCTACTAAGGATCCTGGCCAAATAGCAAGTCACTTCTTAAATCCCAAAGCAAATTTCTGACCATCCGAAAGCTATAGCTTTAAAAAAAGTCACAAAAAATCCTATCAGTCGCCTCTATGAAAAACGGAAGTATTTTAATGTAATGGAAATCTATTTGTAACTCAGGTCTCGCTAAATACCGAGATGTCATTGCTACTTAGCAACAACAGTAATCAGATTGTCTGGGCGAACGAACAAACTTTATTTCCAAAGGGTTGAGATTAAGGCATGCAGGCCTGTCTGACATTCTGCCCTTCCTTTCTCTCATCTTTTATACTGAATTCATTTATTCTCACATGCATTTTACATATTAATGGGGCGATTTCAAGCATTTTAAATAGGAAAGTGTTAAGCTGAAAGTGAAAAAAAAATTGCAGAAAGCCAAGGAAATTCCAGTGCAATGTGGGAATTTGGAATCGATGAAAAACTCACTTTATTTTGGACGGTTTTTAATTCCTACGGTCTAGGGGTCAGCTTATATTGGATCGACTTATACTCGAGTACACACAGTAATTATTTTATCCAGTGAAGAGTTCCTTAAAGTTTTTAAAGATCGATTTCTCTTGATACTGAATAATTTTTGTCCCGCTTAGAAAACTGGATTTTGTTTTTTTAATAATTTACCATATCAGTTATTATGATGTTATTGGTGCTGAAATTTTCTGATTAATGATAGACATGAGCAAGAATTCAGGCTCTTGACCACTAAAATTAATGAAACTATTGGTCTGCATGATTTGCATAACAGAACAGGAAATTTGAAGTTTATTTTATCTCTGCATGTAGACTGATGGTTAACCTGACGCAGCCTGTAATTACGTGCTTCAATAATGAGATTCCAGATGAAAAGACATTGCGAAACTATTGTCTGGAGGTTGAAAGTGTCTTACAAGATTATAAAGAGGTACTGGTATTTCACATATTTGTAACTCTTTGTGTTCTGGGCTCACTTAATATATATTAATGCTTAAGAAATTAAATACAGGTAATTCCACAGTTGTAAATAGTTTTCAAAACTGCTTTGTGAACCTGATTTTGTCTTGCTATTTAAAATAAAAATAATAGACATAATGATGGGCTAAAATATTTTAAAATTAGTAATTTTCAAAATGACAAATTGGAAAGGATGTGCCCCAGCAAAGTAAGTTATTTACGGACATAAAGTTTTCACTTACTGGAATTCTTGCAGAAATAAGCTTAATGGTTACTTATCTTTGAATTTGGTTTCTCCTGTGCTTTGAAAAACATTTTTCCCAAATGCATCCTATATCACTCAAGTCAGTGAATCTATTCACTGTTGCTATCTGACTGACAGTATGAAACAAAATATCAAAAAATGAGAAATGCAGTAAGCATTAGTTTGCTTTCTTCTTTCTTTCATTCTGTTTGCTCCCCAAGGAATATGAGGCTGCTAATGCATATTGCTCTTAAAGTAATTTTACTACAAAAAAGTAATTTTCTAATCAGAATTATACTGTACTCATCATGCATAGAGGCAAATCAGGAGTATATCTTTATATGGCCACTAGCTATGCACATTGCTACAATATACATATGTGGAAGTGAACCTCTGTCTTTGAGGCTAATAACACCCTCATTGACTTGAAATCATCCACACACTTAAGGCATTCCCCCTGTGGTGAAACTTGTTGAGAGCCCAGCATTGTACGCTAAGCTTGGAGAAGTCACTTGAGCCCCAGATGTGATTCTTTGGCTTTGACCAGGTTGACTGCATGCAGGAGGATCTTACTATGGACCCAGTGATAGGCAGGGGGAGCTGAGAAGGGGCTCTATGCAGGACATAACAATTGGGAGTACCCAGAACCAGAGCACAGTATTTTAGCTCTGCATAGATGGAGAGCCCCCTTGGATGGCGAGGAATGCACAGTATGCCATATGCTTCCTCCTAGCTTCGGAACAGATGTGACGATCCTTTACATGCAAGCCAGGCTGGAGAAACTGGAGCTCATGACTTCAACTCACCACGTTTCTGAAAGCGAGAAATTCAGCGGACCTAGTTATTAAACAACAACTGTAGATATACATTATAATAGTGTCATGAGACAAAAATTGCATGCTCTTTCTGTTTTCTCATAAAAATATATTTGTATCTAAAATTCATTTCAGGCTTTTATCAGTGAAGACCTGTTTAATGTTCTTGCTGGAAAAATGCAAGATATTTTGAAGCTCGTAAGTTTAAAAAAAAAATGTTAATGATGTACATTATTGTTTATTATTCCTAGTATTTCTCAGAATAGATTTTAACAATTTTGTTAGTGAGAATAGGGTAAATTGTTTCTTTTTGACAGAAAAACAGTTTGTCAGTTACCTCATTACTGTATCTGCTGTCTGGTTAGTTTAATTTGCTATGTTTTTAGGTTTGATTTTATTTACGTTCACATATTTGTATTTGATGTAAATTTGTGTGTGTATATATATATTATATATATATTATATATATTATATATATAATATATATATATATATATATTATATATATATATATATATATATATATATATATATATATATATATATATATATATATACATTTACATCACTGGGTATTGACGATTCACGATCTTTTAGGTTAAAAGCTGAACAAGATAACCTTTGTGCAAGAAGCATGCATGAAGGATTGTTTTAAAGGTTGTTTCCTGCTAGAATAAAGTTCAAATGCAAATACAGGAACACCTAAACTTGAAAATATCGAAGATCAGACTGTCGTAGGATTAAGACAATTTAATTTGAGGAAGTACAACATTGAGAAACTCCACACATTGTGAATGTAGGATGACATGAAGCTCCTTAATAATTAATAATAGGTAGATGAGCCGTTAGAAAGTCAAAACTGACCTGAATAGTCTATAACGCCATCGGTATAAAAATCTGAGCTGTGTAGTGAAGTGAATCTGTATGACAACACGCTCAAAAATTCCCCGCTCAAAAACTAGTTAACGTATTTTTAAAATCTATAAATAACTACAGTATTTGAAATTTGTCTGAGGTCCCAGTCAAATTTACCGCCAAAAATTTCTCTAGTGTATTTGAAATTGTCTAGGAAACAAGTCAAAAGTTACTGCCCACCCAAAATTTATCTAAGAGCATAGTACAAATTTAACAACCAATCAAATCGTTTCCTTTTCTTGTAGTGATAAGAAAATTTTGGTTGACGTGGAAATAATGCCTATTTTGTGTTTTTGACCGAACGTAGATAATTTATTTCTGAATAACTAAAGATAATTAAAATGAAAGGGATATCTCGAATTATAGCGCTGATATTGCTTAACACCTAAACATAAAGATTCCCTCATAATAAAATTATATTACCTTAGAAAAATTTAATTTAGTGATATTTTCACATCAGTGTAATGCCCAATTTAATTACTTAAAAATTACCCAAATGGAAATGCAAAGGAATAACAAAGGGAAAACTATAAAGAACGATAGAGAGTAATTGGCCGTTTAATTATCACTTTTGATAATTAAAATCGGTCCACAAATAACTATAATATAAAATGTTCAAATTTGGTCAGATTATACAGACACGCTTAGAACCGCATAAGTTACTAGTAAAAAAAATTAACTTTGATTTTCCTCTGTTTGGCTGGGTGTAGTTCTATAAATAGTAACTACCTCTTGTGGTTTTCCGCCATTGAATCATAAAAACCACACCGAGCTGACGTATCCTAAAAAGACTGTATGACCAAGCCTTTGCCGTTTGAACTGAGAGAGCAGTGCTAAGAACCCTTTTACGGCCAGTCAGCTTGTGTGTGTGTGAACGTATTTACCTGAGGGTAAGAAAGAAATTTTATTTGCATACTTTGTTAAATAATTGACCTGTAAGTAAACAGGCTATTGTGTTCCATATTAATTCGAAAGTGAAACTGCCGGCGGGATGTGTTGTGTCATGCTGACCTAAGTAGGAAGCAGGCTTGTTCGAAATGAAAAAAATGTGTATAGTGTTTGCAAATTGGCAACAAAATTATGACAGTAAGTGTAGTAGCGGTTTAATTTAGTGTTTTCTTCTGGAGTGACACACTGTTCAAAGATCATGTGTTAAACATATAGGGAAGGTTAGAATGAAGTAATCAATGGGTCACATGCTGTATTGTACTTGCCATGATTATTGTATGGAAGCCAAACATGGACGAGGGACCCAAAACCTTGTATCAACACAGAGAAAGAATGATTACATGAAACTGATTGTAGACAACGGAATTCAAGGTCTTGTGCAACTTGGTAGCACAATCAACTGACAATGGTAAGTTTAATATTGTTTAGGGGTGAATTGATTGAGGCAGACTTCTACATGGATTGGGTTGTCCATCTATTCCAGGTTATATCACGAATTTACCTCGTGGCTGCATGCAATTGATAAGAAGAGCGTGTGGGAGTTGAGAGCTCCTCATACACTTGGAGCTAGACCCCATCTTCTCAGCCAGGAGTCACAAAGTTGGTGATCCTGACTACTATTAGAAGAACAGCAACAGTCTAAAGTTAAATCCTTTAAGAAGGCAATGTTAGTTCATCCAAACTCATTCACCCAAGAAAACTTAAACACCGTTGTATGAGGAAAGTATCAGACCTTGCAGTGTAGGACTGGTAGCCGTATCAATATTAGGAACAGGAACTGTGTGTGTGTAGACATTCCAGTGACCCCTTTACAGAAATGGAACAGATTTTCCAAAATATTTATTTTATTATGTAAATAAGCATTTTCTTGAGTTTGATACTTCCTGACCAAAAAGATTGAGGTTCAGGAAAATTAAATTGTATATAAATTCATACAGCCTTGCTTAAATAATTTTATTAAAGTTGAAGTTCTGTTTGAAATTAATCATTAAATATATTAAATACATTCCCCTAGACCCGTAGCTAAATCAATTTGGGATCAGAAGAGGTAGCAGTAGGGACTCAGAGTACATCATCATCATCTTCTCTGAGAACTTGCATAGCTTGACCCCACTTTGATGTCTATACACCCTTGCTCTTTTCAGAGAAGGGGGTATTACTTATAAGACCAGTCTCTTATCTGGCACTATCCTGGTATCATCTGATACACCTATTTGTCCAGGATAGCCTATCTTTTAATAACATCAAAACCACTTATGACAAGCTGTATTAATCAAATACCTTTCTGTCCTTCCTTAGCCACACACATCAGGCACACATTAAAGTGCAGTCAGTACTTAATCTGACAATGAAATAATAAATGTCGATCTGGAGCTCATGGACACACATCCATCCTCTTCGAAATACACCAGTTGAAAGAGACCGAACATTAACCGTTAGCCTTCAGCAGCAGACATCGCATACGTCATATTATAATGAAATATACGTCACAATTTTAATCAATGGTGCGCTTTCACAATTGGTGCATTTTCGTGCTCTCCTCAGTTGTGCACAGCGATGACTTAACAAGCCTGTGTGCAAAGTGAGTGGTAACAGACTGGTTAAACCCCAAAATACAAAATAAGTCATTCTACATTATTCATGAAAGCAGGGTGATTTAAAAAAAAAAAGTTTCAGTATATTCCCCAAACTCAAAGGTTATGTAAAGAAAATGGCTAAAAATAAAAAGCCAATTTTAGTAATGTCTTAAGGTTTTATGTGTCAGGATAATTCAATTGTGAGTAAAACTAAAGTTATAAAATTTGGCTGTTTCATAATTTAATATGATGATGAATCAAAATAATTTTGATTGGTTTTATATCCAGTTTATTTTGGATTTAAACATATCTGTCAATATTTTGCACATTTAACTTTTGGTGGGTTAGCAATATCCTCACAGTTTTTTTCCTACGTTAGCACATATCCTTTATCTTAGCACATTTTCATGCATACTGTATTCACTGTATCTAGGCCAATTTTCACTGCTGTATCACTAATAGTTTTTGAAATATCTTGGCCCACATGTCTAAAAATAGTTATTTTGAGAAAATTAGGAAAGGAATAGAAAATTACACTTTCTGAATAAATTTACTCACCTCAGCTTGCTCCTGGGATGTAGGAATCATCACTGACATCCTCCCTTACTGATATCACAGGCTGTTTTATCCTTTGCAGCTAACTTTTCCCAAAGTCCTCCATTTCAGCGAACTTTATGCATGGTTTGTCAATTTTAAAAAAAAATATGTTAATTCATAATTACCAAAATTATTCAGAAAAAATTTGTTTTCTCATCAGTTCTCCATTGTTGTCTTTTTCTGGTTAAAGGTACTTCTTATGTGGTGAAATGTTCATATTTTCCTTGTTTCATGTCGCAGCCAATACTATAAATTGCAAGTATGAATCTCAAGTTCACATTTTCTAGGTCTTTTTTCTATATTAACAATTTGTTTACATTGTGAGCACATTATCTTTAGCTGACTATCCATATCTACGTGCTTCTCAGAAATTATAAAAGCTGTCTCTTGTGTCTCATGTTTTATAACAAGAAGAATATGGCAATAGTCTAATCAGCTCAGTCACTTGTATTATGTCATACATACAGTATGTAACCACTCATTCCCTCTACGTCTGCATATTTGTGACACTGTGTTTTAAGAGTGAATGAATGAAAGAGCGACAGAAGCAGTAAAGGATTCAATTTGATAATTATTATATATTAGGAATCTCTCTCTTGGGACCTTCAACGCAGGGTTGCCAGATGAAAATTGTTGGGGAAAAAAGCCAAACTATTAAAATAGATTATTCATACTCACATCACCAAAAAACTCCAGATCGAGATCATCAGTGACATTGCCGCTGGAACTTTCACCATATACTTTGTCAGAAGTATAGTGTTTTAACATTTTTGATGATGCAGTTAAGTCCTTAGTCCTTACAACATTTATTAAAAAACAACAGTTGGGCTCTGATTCTTACAATAGCGTCAAGCAGATGCAACTGCATTCTGTTTCTTGCTTTGATCTTAACTGAGGGTACAAGAGAGAATATCCTCAACTACAGCATTACTCACTGGGGTTATTAGACATGTTAGGGCACATGCTGCGAGCTTTTTAAATGCCTTATGTTGGAGTAAACCAATCCAAAACAGTTCACTTTTTGTGGAAGTCCATCTTTCTTAAGTTGTGGTTCTTCTCTCCAATCAACAAAAGTTATTTTTCTGTATTGCTCTTCTAATGTGATGATGTTGTTTTCTGCAATGTGTATAAAAGGTAACTCTGAAAATGGGGCCTTGAAGCCTTGTTCAAAATTATCACAGGGCTCAGTTTTGACAGGCCTTGAAAAGTATCTCTAGCTGAGGGAAGTCTACATCTAACTTGACTGAGAGATTCTTCTTGCATAGACAAACATCTTGCCTTGACATTTTCTATTTCTTGATGAGCCTCAACGCCCATGTTCTGCTGTAGGAACCTATCACATTCTTTTGTAGTTTAACTAGAGCTGCTGAGCTTTTTGCTCTTTTGCAGCTGAAGAGTCCTTGGTGTTATCTACACTGTAGATCTAGGCTTTTCCTGTGGCTTTTCTGCCAAATCCAAAACGTGTTGAATTGAAGTCATCAGCTCCAATTTCTCCAGCTTGGCCAGCATTTAAAGGACCACCACATCTCAGGGGTTGGAGTGGTTAAACGGTGTGGCGTCTGCCTCGAATTCTAGAGGTACCGGTTTCGATTCCTAGTTGAGGGAATATAATTTATGGACATTTTTTTTCAGAACCAATGGTCCTTATGATGTCATACTCCCCCCTGGTTTCCTTGGTAGTAAGATTGAATGCCTAGCCTTCTCGGATAAGGGCAAAAAAATAGGAGGTCCCGTGTGCTAGTTGTGCACGTTAAAAATCCCACGGCAGTAGGAAATCATAAAGAGTAGGCCTATTGGGCCGCTGCCCTGGCAAAATGAAAAAAATTAGAAACCTACCTACCACAACAATATTTATAGAATGTGTGATTCCTATATATATAACAAACTGGGATTCTTGCCCGTGCTACGGAGTCGTGCACTGTGCTGAGATCCTTCTTGTCTGATCAAAGGGAGGAGATTGGAGCACTGATGGAGTTGTCCGTGTGCAATGAAGATAGTCTTTAAAACCAAAACCAAACCTTCATATCTGGTCACAAGCTAGGAGGAAGCATATGGCATACTGTGCATTCCCCGCCATCCAAGGAGGCTCTCCAAATATGCAGAGCTTAAATACTGTGCTCTGGTTCTGGGCTCTCACAAGGAACCGTCGCATCCTGCACAAAGCCACTTCTCAGCTCTCCCTGCCTATCATGGGGTCCATAGTGAGATCCTCCTGCATGCAGGCAACCATGTAAAAGCCAGAGATACATCCGGGCTCAAGTGACTCCTCCAAGCTTAGTGTACAATGCTGGGTTCTCAATTTGTTTCACCACAGGGAGATTCCCTGGAAGTGTGTGGATGATTTCAAGAGTCACTGAGGGTGTAATTAGCCTCACAGACAGAGGTTCACATCCAAATCTACACGCTCTCTACATAGCATTGTGCATAGCTGGTGGTCATACAAGGATGACTCCTAGATATGCCTTCATGCATATCCCATTCTTTTAAGAGCTTAACACCAAAATAAACTTGATGAATGCTTTTTTTTTCCTGCCCACTGACATCACACATTCTCATCTGAAGACTGTTGGTGCAAGGATAGTTCTTGGTACAGCCTTTTTTTTTGCTGAAAAAACAAACATTCAGTCTTTCAAATTTTTGTACAACAGGCATAGCCAACACAAAGTACAGGCAATTTTTGTGGTCTGACAAAATTTTCTTTAAAAGCCGAGCTCATCAGAAGTGAAATAACCCTTCAGCTCATCACAGTTCATCAAAATATAAACAACCTTTTCTCGAACGAGCCACCTAGTAGATATTGGTTTTTCAAATGGGAGAGTAGCAGCTTGAGCGGGTTCAGATTCTGTTGGTATGTTCATAATGCAAAACAATTCTTTATAAGATTGCCATCTCAACTCACTATGATGAAACCAGTGAGGTATTTCTGGCAATTAAATCTGAAAGGCGGTGGTAGTGTGAATGGCAGATACATTTCAGTTGCACACCGAGAGGAGACATCTTTCAATCTAGACCACATTATGAGTTATTACAAACAACCATAGTTTATGCACCTCCGATGCAAAACCAATGCAATGTGTCAGACTCTGGTCACTTTTGTGGCTATACTGCCAAACACAAACCTGCCCCGCTCACAACCAGATATAAAAATCTATTCTAATAATCAGAAAGTCATTGTATAAGGGGATTGAAACAGTAGCCTAGATGTCTATATGACCTGTAGATAATGGATTGCAATTTATATTAGCTTCATTCGTTATGTTTTGTATTTTGTTGATATAATTAAATACACGCATACTTTTTTCAGTGCAAGCAATTTAGGCATGTAAAAATAAGAAGCTAAAAGAGTGCCAAAAAAGCCAATCAAATTTTTCTTATGCCAACCAATTGTTTTAAAAAGCCAAAAAAAAAAAAACCTCAAGAAGCCAAAAAAATTTTCTGCATCAACCAATGTTTAAAAAAAGCCAGACACATGCCAAATAGCCAAACAAATATTTTGACGACTAGCAATTAAAAAAAAAAATAGATTTGTGGAATTAGGCATCAAAAAAGCCAAATTGGCAACCATGCTTCAATCTATTTCTTTCCTCTTTCTTTAACTCTTGTGAAAAGGGATGTTAAAAGAATAATAAAACTTGCCTCTTTGTGAGTCTGAAATACAGATCACTGAAAAGTAGAAGTGAGACAAGATTTGGCATTTTTGTCACAACCTATCCCTCCCTAATTTCTGTAATTTATTACAGGGCAGTCTGGATAAGCGGAACTCGCTTAAGCTGAATTTAGGTTAAGCCGATGCAGATTTACAGGTCCAGGATAGAAGTGTTCTTTGGTAGAAACTCCTGATAAGCAGAATTTGGATAAGCCGAAGTATTTTAGATGGCCCAAGCGGCTTCCGCTTGTACGGACTGCACTGTATTTCAGTTACAGTTAACAGTCCTTTCGCTTGTGCCCCCAGGAAAAACAAGAATTATTTGACTTAGGGTTAATGAAGCTCTCGTTAACATTGGTCAGTATGTTTACAGAAAATTGTGACTTTTGAGCATGAAACATGCCAGTCAGGAACAAAGTACATCGAGTGGGATAAGCCTTAGGGCTAGGCTGCTTAAAACTGCTCATGTGATAGAAAGTATATTGTTTTTATATGATGATGAACAGAAATTTGATGCAGTATGTCCTGAAAATGGATTCCATTGATGATGAAAGAAGATCTGATAATGATAAAGAGCAGGATTATGGCAATGCTGTGATTGCTGCCAGGGGGAGGGCCCTCTGTCAGATTGTAGTGGGTCCACCTGCTGAGCTGACTGGCAGAGTAAAGTAGAATAGAATACTAGTGTTAGATTAGAAGGAAGGCTATGATCGATAATGTCCTGAAATGTTATGTCTATATGTGCAGATGTTTTCATATAGTCATTTCTGTGACATGAGTTTTTATACATTTCTGCTCAGGAACTCAGGCATGGAGGGACGTAATCTAAGGTGATCAGGGCTAATATGATAAAAGTGGTCTTTCTGTGCTAGGGTTTTGGTGCACATCAACTCAGGCATTCTAAGATCATGCAAATTTCTGGGAATAAATCTCAAGATGAAAATGTGTCACAACAAAAGTGTAAATAGAAACGAGAAATTTTCATCCTCATATAGCTCTCAACTCCATTTAAATGCTTCCAAGGCATGCATCAAATAAAGCTTCTGAAAACAAAATCCCAGGTCCTATCCTTTGCATGACATGATTGTTTTAACTCAAAAGAGAATGGATGATGGTTCATCTCTGATACCCTAAAGCCAGAATGCTGCAGGTAGATGAAGATCATATGCCTTGGGTGGCAACTTATCTAGGAAAAAGAATAAGCTGATGGCCAAAAGAATGATGAATTAGTAGTAGTTCCTCTTTGATTTGGCACTAACTACCATGTTGTTTCTTTTAGAAGTGTATGAACGTGTGTACTTTTACTACTTTGTTCTCATATGGTCATAGTGTTCCATTGAAGCATTCCACCATGCCATTTCCGATTGGATGGTAAATTGAGGATAATGACCGATTGATGGACAGCATCTTCATTAGAGACACTACCTCAGACACAAATTGTGTACCTCCATCTGAAAGTATTTCATTGGGAAAACCAAGTCGACAAAAAATTAAATAAAGCGCCTCAGCTACAGTGGTGATGTTTTTCAACGGAATAGCCTCAGGCCATCGTGTGCAAATGGCAATGCACGTAAATATATATCTCGTGGCCTCTAGCTGAAGCAACTGGCAGAGGACCAACAATGTCCACTGCCATTTTTGAAAATGGGAGCACAGAGATATCTGACCTGTAACGATGCCATATGGTGTGCGCACTTTCATGCGACTTTTTATCACGGAATACAAGATTGACAAAATAGCTTAACTCTTTTCAGACCCGATATTTTGTATCATTTTCTCATACTCTGACATATCTGACTTTTAATGTTCCTTGATACATTTTAATTTGAAGTCTACCCAAGATTTTTATACATAAAATTGTTTGTAATTAAACATACTACCATATTTAGATGTAAAATTAATATTTTAAAAATTTATATTGATGTGAGTTTTAAAAAATTGAAGGAAAGTCAACAAGAAAAATATATAAAAATTATAAACATATTTCACAAAGAAGACAAAAAAAAGAAGTATTATCAGAACAATTAACAACAGTCAAATTTTATTGTAGTCTGACCATTTCTGCAACAATTAAACATTAAATAATAAAATTATGCAAATTTTTGAAATGTTACATAACGGCTTTTTTTAAATATTCAAAAAAAAATCTTCCACTGAATACATTACAGTTATTATATGTAGCTGCAACATCTTAGCTAAATTAACTCTTAGTATACGAGCGGCCTTTTAGAAAGGCCGATGATCGATCTGCACTAAATAATTTATTTATAAAGATAACATAAAGTGTTATATATCAAAATGTGAAGAAATGAAACCCCTATATCATGCATGTAACTAAATTGTTCAGTGGTTTTAAACATACATTCACCTATACATTTTCGCTGTTGAAGGGGATCGATCATCAGCCTCTCTAAGAGGCCGCTCGTATACTAAGAGTTAATGAGATATGACTTCAGTAGACATATTTCTATTGTAACACTGTATGGTCACTAACACATAAGTAAAATCAGTTATGAGGGTGACATAATAAAGACTCAACACATCTTTATATATTTCTTACTAAGGCTTGTGGTATTCTGACAGACAATTCCTACCTGCATGAAAACATACAAAAAGTATCACAAACTTTACATTTAACTGTTGCTTTTCTTTCAATCTTTACAGTCTGATAGCAAAGCTTACAATTTCTTTTCGTCTTTGTAAACTCGGGGTCCATGGCGTGCCGAGAAAAAACTGGTGGCTTTGAAGTGAGTGGTACATCATCATACAAACCTATGTTCCCCAATTCCCTGATTAGGTCTTCTGTAAAATCTAGCTGACCACATCTATTCTTCTACATCTGGTCGTTTTTTCTGCCAGTCTTGAAATAAAATATAAGCATTTACCCTAGCAATATCCAGAAAGTGAAAAAAAAGTTTTCCAATATTTATTGGTCTTTCTCAAAACATTGTATTTGTTAATCAGCTGGTCACTCTTGTCCACTCCTTTCATGTATATATTGTAATCCCTTACAAGATTTGGCTGTCTAACATTAAGTTCTCGAAAATTCCCATTAGCCTTAGTTCTACGCTTAGCAAACCTATGGCCATTTGCATTGTGAATGCTTGAAACCAGTGTAATAGTTTTATCTCTCCACTGCAGTGCTAGCAATTCTTCATCTCTAACCCACCTCATTCCACCTCTGATACTATTTTTTTCAAATTCCTTTATATTTGAAAGTGCAGCTGGAAACCCCTTTCTGTTTCTAAGAAATGTGCCACTAGCTCCAATCCCTAACTTCCACAAGTCCTTCAGTAACTGAATGGATGTATAAAAATTATCAAAATAAACCCTATATCCTTGTCTCACCAAAGATTTCATAAGATTCATAACTACAGTATAAGCTAAAGCAAAAGGTCCATTTGCAGTGTTCCTTCCTAAATAACCATCAAAGTCATAAGTATATCCACTAACAGCATCAGCAAGAACCCATAACTTCATTACCCCATTTTGTTGGCTTGTCTCTAATATACTGTCGAAAAGAATAACGCCCTTTATTTCTAACCATTCTTTCATCAACAGAAGCATTTTGATCAGGTTGGTATAGCTTTTTGCACTTCATTCTAATATATGTTAACAACATTCTCACTTTACAAGGCTTATCTTGAGGGTCTTCAGTCTTTGGGTCTGAAACTTTTAAAAAAGTCATTATTGCTTTGAATCTGTTTCTAAACATAAATGCCCTGGCCCACAGTCCATTGCAAAAACTTTTTCTTGACCAGAGGTGATCAATACTTGGGGCTGATACAAGACCAGCATACATTAGCAAAGCACAAAAGTGATAAAACTCCTCTGGAGTAACATCATACCATCCAGTACAGACAGTAGGCTTGTTAGGTCCATTTGTAAACTGACACGGGTAACCAACAATGTCAGCAGTGAAATACAGTTTGAAGAAGCCAATGGGCCTCAAAAACTGCTTCGTATTTTCTCTGGTCCTCACCTCTGACAGTTGTATACCTGGAACCCTTTCAGGCAAAGAGGGTAGAGGCTTGGAAGGTGGGCCTTCATCAAGTCCATCACAACCAAAACATCTGCAAGAAGAACAGTTTAAAATTAATCTTTACAGATCAACAATAGAATTCAAAGTTACAGTTAGTGTACACAGGAAAATTGACACACATGACATTTTCTGTACAAAGAAATACTGTCAATCATAAAGTCATATGATGTAAATAATAATTTTTAAAAGCAGAGACACCGGGCAAATCAGCTGATTCACAGGTTACGTCTGACCCCCTTTATATTTATTTCCTGGTGCCATGAGTTCTTTGTTAACTGTTTGAATGGTGAAATATTTGTTTCTTTTTTTTCAAAAGCAAATAGAAAGCAGCTACACTGATTACTATATAGCCCACTAAAACAACTGTTTTACTTCTTTTGAAAATCAGCTGTAATCATTTCGGTAACGAAGTAACATTACCTTTGCATGTATGGCTGGTGATTTGAGTTGTTCTGTGCTGTATTTGCACCATCCGACTCATCAGATGTTTCCAAGTCCTCTGAATAATCATCAGAACAGGAATCTACATCACTAGATGCGTTGAGTCACTATCAGACTGCATTTTATTTACAATGTGTTAAGACGAGTTGTTCGCAAAATATCCAAAATGGCGGATGGACATTTACGTTTTTCCGCGTGTAATTTCAAAGTCAAAATAAGTGAAAGCTGTGTATTTTTTAACACAGACATAATTGTTAGCATGTATTCTTAATATAAAACATTGATTTGAAGTCAAAATTAAAAAATAAATGTGTTTTTTCTTCAAAAGTCATCGTTACGATCGGAACAAATTTTTTAATTTCCGGTTCGAAGAGTGTTAAGTGCCCTTATTCTTGACTGTCCTTTCAAACCCAACAGTTTCAGTAGGTCATGCACTGAGGCAGCCACTAAACCTCTTGTACCTACCTCAATGGCCATGACCCTTACAGTGAACCCATCTCAAGTCCATGACCAGATCATTATACTTGGCCACTTTTTGGTATCACTATATTTGACGATCTTCGAGATATTCTGATACTTTCTGGATATGTCCCTTGCCCAGGTAGATCTACTGCCATCTCCCAGTCATTTGCACATTCAAGAATAGATGGTAAACTGCTACTTGGTTTGTGATGTGCTGACTTTCCTTCTCCAAGAAAGTATATATTTGCAGTACTTGGTCTGACGTTGCTGTTCGCCTTCACCTATGCCAGGTCTGTTGTAGCAGCCAGTTTATTTAATACTCTGTTGTAGCGCCATGTGTATCGCCCTTGCCCTAATGACACATTGCAAGCTGAGAGTACATGTTCAAGTGTCTGCTTCTCATGGCACAGGGGACACTGAGCATCATCAAATTTTCTCCATCTCACAAGGTTTGCTGACAGTTGCAGGAGGTCATACATTGATTTGATAATGAAGCTAAGTCTAAGAGGCCCCATATACCATATATCATTCCATGTCAAGAACCTTCAGTAGAACTGCACATCTTTGCAAGCTAAGACTTGCAATTTGGCATCAAATGTAACACTAGCAGGGATGGATGTATGAGAGGATGCATCCATTGTGTATACAACCAGCACGCTTTAGTAACAATTAGCATTCATACCCTTCAACATTTGCTGAAGGAAACTGAGCACCAATGGGTTTGCCTGGAGTGCAGTGATGACGATTCTGATCAACAATAACCATCGTTGCATGGAGGGTACAGTTAGTTTGTGATCTTGTGAAACAAGTAATTGTATCAGTTTTGAGCTTAAATGGTCATGAGAATCCATAATATTGATGGGACTTCTTTACTCTAAATGAGATATCTTCTTTTTTTAAAAAAATTCTTACTGTAATTTCTTTCTTCGATACTCATTGTTTACTATGTTAATACTGTTGGTCCATCTGAGAACCTGTGAGAAGATTACTGCTTCCCTATACCATATGAAGAGGCATCTTGTGTCAGTATAATTGGTAATGTTTTGTTGAAATGAACCAGTCTTGTGGTGTCGATAATAGCTGACTTGAGAGCATTGAATGCTTCTTCTTGTGTTGACTACAGGAATGGTACATTTAGTTTCCTTGTAGGTGCTTCCAGCTGAGAATAGCATGAAATATGAGCATACACTTGTAGTAATAAAGTTTCAAGAGAAAAGATTAGTTGAGATAAGTTCTCTAGGCATGACAAATGCTTGATAGCTACAGTGCCTGACTTAGAAGCTGAAATTATGGTGCTTAGTTTGTTCAGCCTCTGCGTGATGTCTTCCTGTGCTACCATGATCTGCCCAATAAATCTCTGGAAAGTTGTAGTTGTATTTGCAATACTGGAGGCTAGTCTCTGCCACTGATAACGTCTAAGCTGTATATTGATGACAACAAGTTTCTTTGATTCATCATTTTAGCTCTGTAATTAGAGCTGGATCGGCTCAGGAGCTGTTCAGGTTATTCTAGTCCCTGGTCGACGACACCCCTTCAGATGTATTCTTAATATAAAACAGTGTTTCTCAAGCAGTGTGCCGCAAAAATTTTGTAAATTTACTACATGAAGTATATTTTTAGTGATCATGTAATATAAAACTGATCTTACAGCTTGAATTCATTCAATAATAATTGAAGCTATTAACTTCTTTGAACAAAAATAGATATACTTCAAAATTATTTTAAACAATTAAAGCAAAGTCGAACTGAGAGTTTTCTTTATTCTAAAGTACCCAAAAATTAGTGTATTTAATTAGTATATTTCACTGTAATTCAGATAGGTATGCCGCAAATTTTTAGAAAATTGATAAGTATGCCGTGAACACAAAAAGGTTGAGAAACACTGATATAAAACATTGATTTGAAGCCAAAGTTAAAAAATAAATGTGCTTTTTTACTTCAGAAGTCATCATTACGATCAGAAAGATTTTTTTTCTTTCCGGTTCGAAGAGTGTTAATATCCTTGTTTACGCCAGGCCAGTGAAAATGAGACAAAACTCTATATTCAGTACCGGCAACACCATGTGGCCTGCACAAACAACATCATATGAATGATTCAGAACCAAAGGTCTGAAAGTAGTAGGTACAATTACTTGCTTACAAAATGTTTCAAAATCATCAAAGCATTATATCAGAATATTGTTTTTTTTTAACTGAAACCAATACCTGGATCTCTTGGTATATTTAATATACTACTCGTCAAAAGTCAAGAGCCACTTAGAAAAACCTTGGTTGAAACCATAAAACAAATCTGATATACACGTAATTGGTATCAGTCAAAACGGCATTTATTGAATACCAAATTGACATGTCACGTAAAGAAATGGAATTACACATTCAAACGCAATGAAGTGTGTCACCCACCTTTTCACAAGTCACACAATAGATATTGGACAAATAGACATTTCAAAATCGGATTTGACCACCGTTTGCAGCAAGGCATTCAAGACAGCGTAGACGCATCGAGTCCACAAGGGTCCGAAGAGTATCCTGAGGAACAGCTTGCCATTCCTGAAGCAGAAATGCAGTCAGCTGTGCAACATCCATTGGCAGGGGGTAATTTGTTGACAATCTTCGACCAAGGACATCCCAGAGGTGCTCAATCGGAGAAAGGTCAGGTGAATGAGCTGGCCACGCCATCCTGATGATCCCATGTTGCTGGATACACTCATTCACCACACGAGCTCGATGGGGTCGAGCGTTATCATCTTGGAGGATGGCATTACCACCTATGGCCTCCAGAGCAGGCTGAACAATTGGTCTCAAGATTTCGTTCTGGTATCTTGGGCCGGTCAAGTTGCCTTGGATGATGTAGAGTGGGGTCCTGCCGTGTCTGTAGAAGCCTCCTCAGACCATGACAGAACCCCTACCATAACGATCCACCTCTCGAATTGTGTCATCAGTAAATCGCTCTCCTGGTCGTCTCGAAACTCAAATCCTGCCATCATTGAATGACACAGTGAAGCGAGATTCATCAGTGAAGAGAACTTGACTCCATTGTTGCCTTGTCCATCGGATGTGCTCGCGACACCAAGCAACGCGGGCTCTGCGATGAGCAGGAGTAAGAGGGATTCTGATTGCAGGACATCGAGCAGCCAGTCCAAATTCATGTAAACGTCTGCGAATGGTGCTTTAACTGACATTAACGTTTACAGTTTGTCTCAGCTGACATCTTAGAGTGGAACAAGTCACTGTTCGATGGCGCAGGGCTGACAACAAGAGGTACCGGTCATCATGTCTATTGGTGCATCTAGGGCGACCTGGCTGGTGGCGATCCTCCACACTTCCTGTGGCCTGAAATCTCTCCAAAATTCTTTGGATAGTTGTAGTGGATTTTAATGGTATTGTATGGTTGATGTCACCTAGTGTGATGTATGAGGTCAGCTGTGAAGGCTCCTGAGATAAATGTAGATGTGAATTACAGAAGGCCCTTCTTACTACCACTCACGACCTCACACATATCTTTTTTACTAATGAATGTGGCTACGTTAAAAGTCTAGGGTACTGATATGTAATGTGTTGTGGTAAATTACACACACACACACACACACACACAGATATTTAAGAAGTCTAATAATATTAATAAAATTTATAACACACTGAACTAACTCAGGCTGTTTTAGTTTTTTAGAGTTAAATCTTTTGATAAATTTATTTTGTTCTGAACCAAATGTTTAGTTGGTCAGAACATAAGAAATATCATGGAGTCATAAATGGAATGCAAAATCATATGACATAATAAAATGGAAAATGTGTACTTAATTATTTCAAATGACTGGTTAATAGTAATTATATTAAGAAAGTCCCAGGAGAACTTATTTCTAGATATGCTGTTGGGATGGTGTCATCACTCCCAGTCTATGACTGCCAAACATTGTCCATTGATTTAAGGGATAAATACATAGTTTAATTTCCCCAATGTTATGGCTTTATTTGATGGTGAATTAGAGATAAATTAGTTGAAAATTTCGTTGGTGAAAGTCCAGCAGGCCAGATATAACTTATCTCGCCTGCGTCAATCCTGTACAAAAGTCTTGTGGCCCCACCTCTCCGTGCTGGGGGCAATATACGGCTGCTCTGACACAATGATAGACTGCTCTGGTCCACACTTGTGTATATTACTACCGCATTTGACACCGCTTTGGTGCCAAATAGAAACTCACAATTCTGAAACAAAACTATTGGTCATGTGTCAGAACTCTATCTCCTGAACCACTTCTGCACACAACACTACACAACACCACACAGACTGGGTCAGATCTCTCTGACCACACAGCATATCTTACCCAGTTGGTTTCACATAGTACTAGTCCCCCAAGACTACATTGCATCTGAGATATGTTCAATAGCTTCCTGCTATTGAATAAGATAGGTGATATGTTCCACTGATCTCAACACTAGATCCTTTTTCATAGTTTCATTTAGGCGTTCCTATATATTTTCTTTGTATGTATGTCTCTAGACCCTGAACTTGGGCTGGGGATCCAGAGCGAACACTTACTTGTTGTAACCATTTTTATGATATGGCAGTATCAATCACTCGAATTATTAAAATATACCAAATAAATATTGTTCATTCTTACCAGAATTCAGAATTGAGAACACAGTTAAATTTACTAGCAAAACTCAGCTGAGCTGCTGGCCGTATGATAGCGTCCCACTATATAGTTATATTCTTATGGAATCAACACCACTATGGATTCAAACTGCGTCTCTGAACAGACTTATGTCAAATGGCAAACTTTCACCTCTCTATCCCGCTACTATAAAATGTGTTGACCAATCGCCGACTTCCCCCCTTGCTTTCAAATCTTCAACCAAAAGTCACTTCAGTCAAATCTCAGTCAAGTATGTATTACGGTCTGTTAGTCCGTCTGTCTCTACTTGTTTTTTCATAAAAAACACGCTTGGTTCTACATGTATTTCCTACACGAATCTGCTACTAAGTTATTTTTAGCTACAATGCTCCACCACATTCCCTCTCTTTAATTACAGCTCGATTTTACGTTTGCATGCTCAAGGCCAAGATTTTGGAAACTTTTAGTGACATGGGTTAACAGTGCAGTCGCTCGTCTGATATGAACAATACAGTCTTTTGTCAATATCTTCCTTATTATCTATCCGTCTGTATAATTGAAAGCATATTATTTCTCTGCTCAAGATGGGCTATCAAACTAGCTAGGTTTTATTTTCATAACTCTATTATTAAGAAAAAACATATTTTTTCTCAAGTTTAAATTTTGAAATTTGTTCGAGAACCTTCCCTCATGTGTTTTGCTGCGGCATTCAAATAAAGACCAAGTATCGAAAAACATCCAAGAAATGACTGTCTCGAATAAGAGCTAAGGTCCTTTTCTTGTCCATTTCCTTACTTCTGTCAACTAGTGACGTGAATTTTTTTTCTTTCACCACCAATTGCGTCTTTTTGCCGTTCGAACTTCAAACAAGTGTTCAGTCATATTTTTCCTTTGTTTGTGTCCTCCGTTCTCTCCCATCTACAAAGGGTAAACGTTCCATCTGCACGTCTAACTAGATAATTTGAATGGTGGCGGTGGGAAAGGCTGGCATGGGCGAGCATGTCTCCTAGTATCTGACGTATTATTTTTAACCCTACATTTCATCGTTAAATTTGGAGATATTTTATCGTTGTATCATGGTGACATCATCACAATAGTAGAATGTGACACTGCAAGCCGTCTAGCAATCTCACGGACAGATAAACCACTTTCAACCCACGCTATAGCCCTCATTCTTTGTAAGGTGACAAGACTTCTTCTCGGTGGCATGGTTTTTGCAAGTGATGAAACTACCCTAAGTCTGCTGATTGTAAAACAAATTAAGAGTGAACTCTGTTCACGAAAAGTCGCCATTGCACGTGGAATGTCAATCAGCACGATTACTTCACCTGTTTGGTTGTACGGAAGTTTGAAAAAACAGATTAAAAATGTGAATTTATGGTCAGCAAACCAAATTGCACGTGATCACCATGGTTGTCAGTGAGTTGTTTTTATGCTTAACGTGCATAGAGGACTGTCAGGAAGATATTGCACCCATTTTTACTAAAAACTTCCTTCATTTAATCATTCTATGCGCTTATATAAAAGTGTATTGAAAATAATAGGGTGGCCCTTGACTTTTGACGAGTAGTATATTATCCTTGTTTGCAAGACTAAACAGTAAGTAACGAAATTTCTTCTTTTTGTAAAGTAACAAAAGACTCTCTATTAATGACAAGCTGTGTAGATAAATCATCAGCCACTGCACACTGATCATGTGATTGAGCATTCTGTTGTGCTCTAGTCGTGACAGCATTAGATGAAAAGATATGAGATGTTCCCATTTCTCAATATCTTGTCAAGAACATTCTTTAATACCTGGAATGTTACCCAATATTATATCTGTGATAGGACGATCCAGTGTGCATACCCCCACTCTACCTGTGAAGAAGGGGGTGTTGATCGCCACATCAGCCAGAGGGTAGTACTCAATAGTGCCTCTGAATGTGATACATTTTAGTACCTGTAACACAAGAAGGATCAACTAAAGATCTTATAACACCGACAGTCATACATCCTGTATCTCGTAGTACTGATACTGATCTATTCTGCAGAAATCCTTTGTGCCAAGTTAAATACCCTGTGCCATCATGTGAGACCAATTCTGGCAAAGCATGCCTGCATAACAATTTTGTTTTTAGCTCCGGGCTGAAATAAAGTGTCACATTCAGAGCAATGTAAATTGTTAGGTAAATCCACACTACAAGCATTAGCATGATTTGTCATATTGTTACCCTGATTTGAGATGGCGGTGTCATCTATTTGGCATGCTTTAGCACGTGAACGGTCCATACTGCGAGAACAGTCACAACGATCATTACCATGATGATCATCCTGTGGGCCACAGTCTGATTCTTGATTGTTGTAAGTGTGAGAGCAGTTACATTGATTGGGGGGGAATTTCTATTATGATAATCACCAGAAACCACTAGGACGGAAATAACCCTGTCGTGGGGAGCCACTGTCATGCTGTTGAAGATATCCTTGTTATGGAGATCGTCAATGCATAAAATTGTACTGTCCCCTTAATGATGACCTAATGTTACGCTCACAGTTTCTATCCACACTGCATGTGCGAGACATAATCTGATCGTCTGTGTATGTTCGACGAGCAGCACATACAGGCAGTGCTTCGTGAGTATTTATATTACTAGGTACCACAAACTGGCGCGGTCGAAAAATTATGTGACGCGCAAGCGAGGCCCAGTTTGGGCCCTTTTCAACCTCGCTCTGCCTAGTAATTAATTTGCCTTTTCTGAATAAAAATTATATCTGCTGGTCCCTTGATCTTTCTACTTTCATAATATATTAATTGTTACTTTCTGCGTGTCATTGAAATTGAGTGAGACAACAAAATAAAGCACCATTAAAACCGTTCTTCCCGTGCGCTGGGCTGGCGCTCAAGAGAGCGAAATTCCCTGAAAGGACCCCACATCATTCAAGGCGGTGGCGCTAGGTCCTCAAAAATGCTACATTCATACGGTTTTCACCAATGAGAAGAGCGGAAACTGAGGTTTACACACATGTAACACAAGTTGCAGATTTCTTATAGGAAGATATAGTAAATTCGAAGTGAATGAGAAAGTTTGGATTTTAATACACACCTGGGAGGCCTACCTACACTTTTGGAGGGGGGAAATGCAACATGGGAGCTAGTACGTCTTGTGAATCATGCAATTTGTCCTCTTCCTGTCCCTCCCAACCAATTTCTCTCAGGTGACCTCTTGGTTTCTGACTGTGCTACCCGAACAGAATGTGAGTAAAGGACAGCTACAGTACAGGTGCCAGCACAACAAGCCAGGGCCCTGAGAGGAGATGCACTTGAGGACTTTCTGAACACACAATTATCTTTTGATGTAATACCAGAACCACTTACAAAACTTGGTCTAACATTAATATGTAATGTTTCTTTGTTTCTAAAAATTAAATTTTAAGCAGTAAAGGTTGTTTCAATCAAGAAAATAACCATCAATTGGAATTGTACAACTCAAATTACATAAATATGGAAGTTTTCAGCTCTATAGCTGCAATATTCATGATTTTATGACAACATTTGGAATTTCGTGAGATTTTTCTTCCGAACTGCAAATTTAGCCTTTGATCCATTTTCACATAATGCAGTTTTATAGTATTCAGTATTTCATGTGGCTCAAAAAAATTAAGCTTCAATGATATAATGCTCTCTTTAAGCTCAATAAATCTTATAGCTTTCCTATGTGTAATTTTTGATTTATGAGTGCATGAAAATGCATATTTGCACTTTGCGAGCACAACAATGAGACTTGAAATTGTATTTTTTGTCAATTTTGATGGACCATAATTCATTTAATTGATTTGTTGTACTTCCCATGTTTCTTTTCTGCAATAAGGACTTGTATGACTTTGTACAAAAAGCATTATTGACTTGGTAAGTGTTTGTTGACTGTAGTTATGATTGTACAAAGTCGGGCAATTTGTTCGGTGCGAAGATGTTTGAAATATTTTGTAATTCCCCACAATTTTGAAATGCTGTAACTCGGTTGTTTGATGTCCGATTTTTAAAATTTAAAAAGGAAATTTCATGGCTTAAAGAGATCCATTAAGATCTATAAACAAAGACACTGTAAAAACAAAATGAAAAATCACTTTGTGGTACCTAATATTACTGACAGTTTTACCTGGATGAGCTGTCATATATTGTCCTAAAATCTCCAAATTTGCCAGTGACTCCTGTTTGCATTCATGGAAATACACTACGAGGTCTGAGCTTCATGAGGACATCACCTTTTACTGTAAAATCAAATCCATAAACCTTCAAAGGTTCGCTTGATTCCTGCCAGGTCAATCCATCAATTGAAGCATATTTCAATGGAGGAGATGAATTCTCCTAAGTCCTTATTGCTCTCTGCTGCCAACTTTAGGTGTTGTCGATACCCATCTTCATCAAGATGATATTTATGCAACAGAAGTGCCATGACAGCATCGTAATCCTTCCTGCTGATATCATCCAAGGTGTAGAAAGCAGTCAAAGAATCACCTGTGAGATGCCCTTCCGGACAGCTCATGATGTCTTAGGTATATCCTCGCATAAAGCTTTGAATCGTTGAAGAAAACATGATATGTCATCCATTCCCGGCGAGAAATTAGGGAGACTGAATTTAAAGTTAGCAGTGTGGTCTTTCTTAGAAGATCCACTGGTCACTGGATTTGGATGTTTGTCTTGTTTGTTTAAACATATTTTTTTTCCTGCTCAAATACTTGTGCTCTTTCCACTTGTTGTTTTATCCTTTCCCAGTTCTATGTTTTTCTCCATTTCTGCCAATTTAATCCTCTCCTCATGTGCCAACCTTTCCTAATTTTGTTCCTCTGCTTGTGCCAATTTTTCCTTTTCAAGCTCCTTATCTTGTGCCATGTTTTTGTTGTAATTTTTCTTTTTCAATTTCGGCTAATTTTATTTTCTCCTCTCTATCTTTTTCAAGTTCCCTGTTGTGTGCTTTCTCTCTTCCCTTTCTTCCACGGCACGTAGTTGTCAAGTACACATTTTTCAAGGGCCTCACCATCCTTGCCAAGTTTCTTCCCTTGTTCAATGTAATATTCCAAAGTAGACAGGATGCCTGAAGGGTGTATAACTCACTCAGTCGTAATATCGTGTAGTCCAATTACACAATGGTATTTGTTTAATGTACCCTTGGTTCCTTGAACCACAAATGCCACCAAATTATATCGTAATCACTATATTGTAAAAAATGCATTCTTTCCTAGAACGTATTAAGTTTTCAGTCGTAATATCAACTACTGGCAAATAGTCATATTAATCATAAACACTGTCAACAAATTCAAAAGTGGAATAGTATCATAACAAACAAAGACAATATAAAACAGTAGTGGATGCAAATAAAAATAGACGAGCAAATATACTGATGTCAGAAATGCAATGTCGTAAAATATAACAATCACGACCACTAAAATAGTGACAAAACAAAGATGCATAACACACAATTTGTAAAGATGAGGCGAACAAGGTACAAACAAGAATGAAGAAGAAATAAATGTAAGAATAACAGAAACAACAAACCAGTAAAAAACGTTACATCACAACTAACCACATAATGCATATAATAGACTCAAACAGAGCTAAAACATCCTCAGCGAAAATGCCGATACGTCTGTACGAGAATATAACATAAGGTTGCTACAGAACGGTTTTGAATAGCTACTCAAAACTCCCAAACCATCCACCCATGAAACTTACTTAGCCGTTCATTCTACTGTGAGGTGTAGAGGTTTGGAAGAGAGAGCGCCATACTATCCTATAGCTGTCTTCCTCCTGGCCTGGTTCCATTCTAGTCCTTGGTCCTATTATTCTAGAGAAGTTTAGCATTTTCTGCTGCTCATCTGTGGAACAATCTTCCACACGACCTAAAAAGCATGCTTAGTCCATATTCATACAATCGCAGACTTTTCAAATATATCATGAGTGCAGATTATATGCCACCCTAATTTAGTTATGTTCCCAAATCATTTTCTAATGTGATGTGTATTTTTTAAGGATTATTTTGCCCTGTTCATTATTGATTATGATAAAGTCCTGTAAATGTGTGTGACTGTTATACTTTTATAATGTTGGGATTTTACTTTGTTTTATTGCATTGATTTTGTTTATTTTTATTTTTTTAAAAATAATATTGAAAATGCATGTTTAGGATAAATGAATTCAGTATGGGAGACGAGAGAAAAGATAGGCAGAATGATAGACAGGCTTGCGTGCCCAATTCTAAACCATTTGAAGATAAAGTTCGTACGTTCGTTTGTTCTATCTAATTCTGCTCTTGAGTTAGGGAGAGCAAAGAAAAACACGGAGTTCCTACTCACTCAATAGCAGACTGTTGAGATATTTCAGGAGTTCCAATTCTATACTACCCTAAAGTGATCATACTCCAATTATTGTCTGATTTACCGTATAGTTGTTTTGAATTTGTTTGTTTGGGTTTTTTTTCTCATTACATTCTTGTTTGCTTAAACAAATACTTTATTTTGATTATGATTGGGTAATGTCATTGTATGCTGTTATATAAACTTTATAATGTTTTATGCAATTAATTTAATGCTTAAAGTAACATGTGGGAATGAAAGGGTATAGTATGCAAGATAAGTAAGAATGGAAGGGCAGAATGTTACTTGGGTCTGCAGGGGTTGGGTTTTTAAGCCTTGACATAAAGTCTGGTTGTGGACCATGTCTCTTCTTATTACTTCAATCACCTTCCTCAGATACCTCATTTCTGAGGTTTGAATCTGGCTTTTGTGGGTTGTAGTCATTGCCCATGACTCGCATCCATATGTCAAGACTGGGACATAGGTGGAGCGGTATACAGCCATCTTCGTCTTCTTGCCAACTTCTCTTTTTCTGAGGAATCCTCAATTTACAAGGTATGGCCTGAAAAAGTCTCCCAGCTGCTGCTCTTCGGGTAGCCAACTCTTTGATGCCTCCCTTCCTGGCTATGGCAGCTGCGAGGTATAAAGTGGTTGACCTGCTCCAGGACCTGTTCTCTCAGCTTAATCTGATGCCTTCTTTCCTCTCGTGATATCACCATGGTTTTTGTTTTAGAGCTGCTGATGACCATCCCTCTCTTCTCCAGTTCTTCCTTCCAGACGTGCTTGGTTGGATTGAAGAAGTGCCTCTGATTTAGCAATCAGGCAACATCATCAGCAAATGCCAGCTCTGAAATACAGACCTGTCTCATCTTCGAGTACCCCAATGCATATCTTGATTAGAAAATGGAGTTAAGTTGACTGTTGAGGTTGATAGAAGACATAAGGATGACCTCGTAATATCCACAATCACGAACCAGAAACACCATGACGGGTGCAGGACGTTGGTACTGTACAACTGGATGGTTGCAAACGAGATTTACAGTTAAGGTCACTTTGCTTGAAGGGCAGCCATGTTCTTTCACTTGCACGGTGGTAAAGAAGTGCATCTCACTTTGATTTGCAACTTGATAATGCACGGCTGAGAAATCTGTTGATGCTGAATACATTTGTGGTTAATAGTAGTGGTGGTGAAATGTGTGAGCCAAAAAAGTCCCTTAGTTAACACATTAACTACCGCAAGCCGCTGCCAGCGGCTCACAAAATAATCACATTTGGACCGCAATCCGCTCAGAGCGCCAATCTAATTTTAGTAATAAAACGAATGAAAAATGCACTGAAACACTCTCTGATCTGGTTCGAGATTTTAAGTTGCCACCGGAAAACAAATTCCCAAAGCATTTTTGTTGTAGAACACGGAAAAATTGATATTATGTTCATATTTTTCAGCGTTTTGGGTTAGTTACCAAATCGTGTAAAACTGTTTACCGTGGCAACTAGTGATAGGACTACAAAAAATGCGTGTACATCTCGTCTAACGGCTGAATAGGATAGAAACGTGTTTCAACAATTGACTGATAGATCTAGCGACGAGGACAAGAGTGAAAACCGTGTGCACATTGATTGAAATAGTGATTTTGATAGAGATGGGGCGCAAGCAGTTATAATTGTGAAAATATTGCAAGCCCTCGGCCATCGGAGGGCCGTTAAATAACAAAAACCTCTATTAGAGTTACAACCGGTGTTTATTGTAATAGTACATTCATTTATCTTTAAAATGACGTGTAATTCATAAAAATCTGTAAACAATTATGAAAACTACAGCTTACTTTGTGCAAACACCTACAGGATGAAAATGGGGAAAAAAATTTAATTCGGCCACAGTGTATTTTTCAATTCGGTAGTTAATGTGTTAATCGAGGGAAGGAGCCATCTCTGAGTTCATGGTAGCTTAACCAGTGTTGTTATTCATAAATAATATGTTCTTCTGGTACTTTGCACTGGATAATGTGACTTGGTCTGCCTAATAACCTTGAGACCACTTGAGCGACTAATATGTCCACTGAACTTGGTTATAATAATAATATCCTTGCGTAAAATCATCAGCTGGGCCTACAAAATACTAATAATGTTCCTTTGTAAAATCACTGGCTTGAAATATGTGTGTCCATTGCGAATTCAATCAAAAGTTACCGGCTTGGCATCCCAAATAATGACTTTTAGTTTCATCTTCCTAACTGCCACATTTTTCTAGGGGTTAGTTTTGAAGTATTATGAAGATTATGTTTAACATGATCAAGTATTAGGCTATGCTTAGGAATAAGTACCTCAACTCAAGGTGTACAGACACAGTGCACATTTATTATGTTCAACTCTTGACAATGTCATGAAAACCCAAATACCAACTGCAGTGGGCCAACACTCATTTTGACTGTTACAATTTATGAGATCAGTAGATAATCGACATATTCTGTGTGCAAGTCTGTTGCAGTCCGTACATTGAGTCATAATCATTATTATCCAAGTAACATCGTCCGTGGGTTCCAATAAAGATATAGATGCTATCGACACATCCAAGAATATGACATATGAATATCTAAGCGGACACTAGCGACACATTTTAAAACACAGCTACCTCGGCCGGCTACGCAAAACGATCTTCCTTCATTGCCGTGCACGAGCACTCACGTCATAATTCTTATGCGTAACGGTGCGCTTAGCAATATCCGGGGCAAAGTCTACAGACAGGGGGTATGATGTGCTGGTGTTGTGGGTAGTGGGTTTCCCCCCTTGCTTCACCCTAGGCCTAGTGAATTCTGTTCATGAAAGGAGCGACCATTGCGGTGTTAGTCTCTTGGCCTAGCAAAACCTCTCATACCCCAAGATCGTTGTGCGTGGTGAAGAGCCACACCCTCCTCGAGGTAGTCCTGGTAACTGAGGGTGCGAATCCTCAGGCTAAACACAACGGATCTAGAGGAGCAAACCTCGATAATAAAACCGGTGCACTACACCGTACACGCCCTCTGTGGGTGGGAAGGAGCCAGATGGATACTGAACAAGTCCTGGGAGTGGGAACGAGTGTGGACTGCTCCCTGAAGATCGGAACCCATCGTACAGGCACAGAGACTCAGGACGTGACGATCCTATTGCCTTCAACTCTTGGTCACATGCCTAGAGCCTCGGAGAACTCGGCGTAACCAGCAGGCAATTTGGTGGCGGGGAAAGAGCACTGTGAGCCCTACCTTGGCTACGTATCACAAGGAGATGCAGAAACACCCCCTTTATCTCCCCCAGAGCTGGCACAGTACACTTCTGGCTTCTACCCGGGGCGTTAGGAAATCCACAGGCACCCCAGCATCACAATGCCAAGAAGATGACAAAGTTGGAATTTACTAACTCAAACCTGGCAGAGCAAGTCCTCCAACAGATGCGGCCGATGCTGGGCCCACTGGCGCGTGGAGACGTCCCGATCCCCATCGAGACTTGCCCGGGGAGCCCACCCCGGCTCAAAAAAGCAGAGAAGGCCACTCTCCAAACCTCCGATGTCTTGCGGGCAGTGTTAGGATGTGCAAGAACATGGACAGGAAGACTCCACAACTTCCCCACTGAAGACACGCCCACGGCGACCGTTGCCTCAATTGGCTGTGTGTGGTGTACCCGGAAACGGGGCCTCCCAGTACTGAGACACAGTTAAGTCCCCGATGTCACTTATCGGTGCAGAGTTGAGAGAGATGGCTGAGCATCACAATCCCCCCTGTGTTGCAGCATGATGAGAACCCAGAATTGCACACTGAGCTTGGGGGGATCACTTGGGCACCAGACTTAATACTGGCTCTTGACTGGATGGCCGCATGCAGGAGATTTCTACAATGGGGGGTTGGCAGGTGGTGGGTATCTGGAAGTGGCTCTGTGCAGGACGTGAGGATTCCTTGGGTGAGCCCAGAACCAGAGCACAGCATTGTGCAAGCTCTGCATAGTTGGAGAGCCCCCTGGATGACGGGGAATGCACAGTGTGCTACCCCACCTATCCCCAACTGCTAACTTAGAACCAGAAGTGGGGTCCTCTGTATGCGTGCCAGGCCAGGATAAAATGCCTGGGAAAGAGACTGGAGCTCAGAACTCCCTAACTCAAAGTTGCAGGATGGCAGGAAAGACAGGGCTATTTTGAAGATAATGCAACCATATTTTCACCATACGAGCTCGGACGCCGCCTCGGTAAACAAGGTCCGCGCAGAGCAGTGACACCCCCAGGCTGCTTGCGAATAGTCTACTACTGGGAACTTAAACAGATTAGGGATGAGCCCACTCTCCCGTTGAACAGGTGCTAAAGTCATAGATACTGGGCCAGAAGGCGCACCGGAAACCACAGTATCACGCAACTCGCTTTTTTTTTTTCTATGGAGAGTACACCGTCAAATAAATCTCGTACTGGTGCTCGCCCTGTGGAGCTCCACCAGGCAGGTGCAGTGCCGGGCTCTGAGCCTCGACAGAGCCCACCCTCAGCTACTGGAGGACCCTCTAGACCATCTTGTGGAGTCAGCAGACGGCGGAGGAGAACTACTGACCAAAACAAAACAGAAAAAGAGAAACCCAGAGTGCCACTTGTCATGATGCACTGGAATGCAGAGGGAGTGAACAGCAAGCAGGCTGGATACAGCAAAAAGACAGAGCTGGAAAACATCTTGTATGAGAAGCAAGTCAGTGTTTGCTGTATCCAAGAGACTCACTTGAAAGCAGATCAAACCTTTAAAATAAGGGGATATCAATGCTTCAGATCCGACAGAAAAGATAGACGAAAAGGAGGAGTACTTACTCTTGTAAGGAATAACATTCCTGCACACGAAAGGAAAACCTTCATGGATGGAGCAGAATATCAGCTGTTGCAGATAAAGGTAGACAAGATGGAAATAGAACTCCTGAACTATTACTGTCCGAACAACAAACCCCTGAGTCTCAGCTCTATACAGGTACCAGCCACCAACTTTATAGCAGTTGGAGACTTTAATAGCCACTCCCAGAGCTGGGGCTATAACCATCTGGATCACAGAGGTGAAGAGGTTGAAACTTGGCAAGATGATCACTCCCTAATCCTAGTCAATAATGCCACAGATACTCCTACCTTCTACTCCAGAGGATGGCACACAACCTCAACACCAGATCTTGCCTTCTCCACACCAGATATAGCTGGATCTATTAGTAGAGAAGTAGGAGACCAACTAGGGGGAAGCGACCATCGCCCAATCTTTCTTACTGCCCAGAGTGCAACTCTCAGTACAGGCCCAGCCATTACAAGATGGAACTACAAAAAAGCCAACTGGGGTTTATTCAGGCATCAGGTGAACACGCTGCTGTCTACCCTCAAGGTACAGAACAGAGACATTAATGAAGTGGTAAAAGACTTCAACAGATGCATACTACAAGCTGCAAAAGAAACCATTCCCAAAGGATGCCGGCGTAACTACATACCATACTGGTCCAGCACACTCCAAGAACGTCAGGAAGCTATGGACAGGGCTAGAAAGGACGCAGAGTCTCAGCCTTCACTTGAAACTCACAACAAATGGAAAAAGGCTGTAGCAGAGTTTCAGAGAACAAAGCTAGAAGAAAAACGGAAAAGCTGGAGAACTAAAACGGCATCGCTGAACCTTGAGAAAGACGGCAGGAAACTTTGGAGATTAGTCAAGTCTCTAAATGAAGAGCGTTCCTCACCTAGGCAGACTATCACATTGGATGAAGGTGGCAAACTTTTCAGAGGAAAACAAGCTGCAGACTTGTTTGCTAGAAGATAACAGTTCAGAAAGCAACTTACCCATTAACATAGATCATCAGAGAGAGATAAGAAAAGAAATACTGGCAACCATGGGACAGACAGATACTCCTGCCCCAATGAGGGAACCCATCACATTAGGAGAACTACAGAAGGCTATTTCCAAGCTTAAGTTTCAAAAGTCACCTGGCCCAGACAAAATCAGCAACGAAATGCTAGTAAATCTGAGCTCAGCAGCAAAGACAAAACTGCTTGAGATATTCAACCACAGCTGGTTGAAAGGAACGGTACCCCAAGTATGGAGAGAAGCCATCACAATACCCATACTAAAGAAAGGGAAATGTAAGACCGAGGCTGCAAGTTACCGGCCAATCAGTCTCACAAGCTGTGTTGGGAAGACTATGGAGCGAATAGTCAACCACAGATTGAAATGGTATTTAGAGTCTGAGCAGATCCTGGTGCCGGAACAAGCTGGATTTAGAGAATGCTACAGTATAGAAGACCAAGTTACTTACTTGTCTCAAGCAATAGAAGATGCCTTCCAGGAGAAGAAAAAGGTCCTAACGATCTGGGTCGACTTCAAGCAGGCCTTTGATAAGGTGTGGAAAGATGGCCTCATTGCAAAACTTAGGAGAAGTGGAATCCAAGGCAACATGATGAAATGGATCCAGTCATACTTGCATAACAGGAGAACTAGAGTCACTCTTGACGGTCTGCAGAGCAGAAAAGTGTTGCTCCATCAGGGGGTACCTCAAGGAGGAGTAATTTCCCCAACACTCTTCCTTGTTTACATCAATGACCTGGTGAAAGATCTCCCTGCAGGAGTTAAAGCTGCCTTATATGCAGATGACCTAGTACTCTGGTGCGCTGATGAAAATGTCACCACAGCAAATTATAGAATGCAGCGGGCAGCAGACATGCTAGTGTCATGGGCAGAGAAATGGCTTATCACAATAAACACAGACAAAACCTCCACAACACTGTTCTCCCTCGCCCCCAAGGACAAATCAGCTAACATACACCTAGGGACAACCGTGATCAAGGAAGAAAGCTACCCCACCTATCTTGGGGTGACATTTGACCAAAGGCTTACATGGAATAAGCATATTGAAAACGCAGAAGGAAAGGCCCGAAGACGACTAGGCATACTCAGAAAATTAGCAGGTACCAACTGGGGAGCAAATGAACGAAATCTAAAGAAGATTTATAATGGAGTAATAAGACCACACTTAGAGTTTAGCTCAGCAGCATGGTCATCAGCTGCTAACTCACATCTGCAGTCTTTGGACAAGGTGCAAAATCAAGCTCTCAGGCTCATTACAGGAGCCATGAAAACTACACCAATAACAGAGATGCAGAAGGTTGCTGGATTACAGACATTGTCCCATAGAAGAGACACAAAAACCATGATCCAGATGGAAAAGTACAACAGTATGCCAATGCACCCAATGAAGGCAAGACTACATGATCTGGCATTGGGACGTCTAAAGCGTAGCAGCTTTGTGCATCGGGGGGAAAAGACTTATAAGACAGCATCAAGAAGACCTATCCATGAAGACAACACCACTGAAGCCCACCCTATACCCTGTACCATGGGAGCAGGCCAGCAGTGCCCTCCAAATTAATACATCAGTCAGTGGTCTCACAAGTGGATGTGAGTATAATGATCTGCAAAAACGAACTGCTACATTGAGTATGATCCAAGAAAGCTATCCCGATCAATCATGGATACATGCCTATACAGATGGATCAGCAACTAATGCTGTTAGGAATGGAGGTGCCGGTATCTTTATCTCATATCCTGACAACCACTATGAGACTCGGCACATTCCCACTGGTAAATTCTGTTCCAACTATACAGCTGAGGTTCAAGCTCTAGAGCAAGCTGCAAATATGATTTATAACACCAACTCTGACTGCCACCAGGTAGTCATCCTCACAGATGCACTGTCTGTCCTGCAAGCTCTCAAGGGTGGTAAACTCCCGCATCTGAGAAATGAACTAAACAAGGTAGCTGCCAAAAAGAGAACCATACTTCAGTGGGTACCATCTCATTGTGGTGTACCCGGAAATGAAAAGGCAGATAAACTTGCAAAAAAGGGAGGAGAATGTGAACAAGAAGATAATGAAGTCACATACTTTGAGAAAAAGAGAGCTATCCAGACTATCAGAAGAGAGAACAGAACCAACCCAAAGACGACTATCACACTCTCGACCGGCAGGGACAGATAACTATTTTTCGACTCAGGACAGGGCATAGCAAACTGAATAAACACATGTACAAGCTACGACTGTCTGCTTCACCACTGTGCACATGTGGATTAAACGAACAAACTGCTGAGCATGTTCTACAGGACTGTCCTCTGTATGACCAGTTAAGAAAGATATACTGGCCCAATGACTCAACACTAAACTCAAAGCTATATGGAGTTAAAGAGGAACTTCAAACAACAGTCGAATTCATCATGAGAACTCGTCTGACGGTGTAATCATCAAAGATGCGATCGCAAGAAGAAGAAGAAGCAATATCCTTTTGAGCACCACAAAGTTCTAAGATAATGGACGCTTTGCGGTGTGCAAAAAAGAGGTGCAACAAAAACATTTTATATTAATGTAAGAGGATTTCTTTATTGTCAAACACCAGTGATCTTCAATCTCTGTTATAGCTTTTTTGATGTAATTAAATTCCAATTCTAGTCAAAAAAAATGATGAAAAGATTTTAACTATTTATCTTTTCCCAGGAGATGCCATAGCGTGAGTTGGAGAGTTCTGGCTTACTAGTATTTAGTAGTTGGTTTTTGTTTTTTTAAATCCTTGTTTGACATTGATCTCCAGTTTGATAAATTTGTGCTTCTGCTAGCTCCAAATCTACAGAGTGGTTGAAAAGTCAGTTTCTGTTTTTAAATTGTTATTTATTCACAATTATACAACTTATTTATATGAAACAAATGTCAAAACAAAGACAATGAACTGCAAATTTTTTTTTTTTTTACAAAAAATGCAATGTTACTTGTAACTTCACAATTCAACGTAAGATCAGCCTGTTCAACACAAGATTTCAGCAATTTTTTGCTGTCTCTTAATGTCAGTTTATTGGCCATCTTAGATTTTATTTAGTTTCTGGAGACAAAAATAAAACAGTAAAATGTATTTGTCAAATGGCGCTTATTGCTCCTTATTTTGACACTGATTTCAGGATTATCCAGTAGATAATAATGATAATACAACAATGTAAAAATAGAAAGTGACTTTTCAATCACCATGTAGATTGGGTCCAGATAAATAACACCTTTCATTTCTAGACAGAATTTAGTACTTTTACTTAATTTGGTCACAAGATTTTTTTTCACAGTTGTGAAGTTAGATTGGCCTTTATGAGCTTATATCATGGGCTTCTTGTCCAGTTTCAGAATTGATGCTATTATAGCTATTTTCCATGTCTTTGGATTGAGTGGCATCTCTTAAACTCTCTTTTTCCATAGCCCTTGCGTTGCCACCCTCTCTCCTTGTTAGTCGCCATTTGTTTTTGCAGTTTTTCAGCAGAATCTGCTTGGGTCTTTTTTATTATCTGATTTTTGGCACTTTTTTCACCAAACCAGAAGACTTGAGTTCTAAAGTTGGAGATCTCCCAGTAAAAAAAAAAAAGGTAAAGGATCCCGTTTACACGCCCATTGAGGCATATTGGGAATACGGTGTTAGGCTCGTATTTTCTTGACCATCGGCACACTAGGGGTAATGTGGTCAGCATCACGCCGGCTGCCTTAAAAACTGACAGTGTTCAGTGGGAAATCATATTGCATTTATATGTAGGTAGGAGAAAGTTATAAACAATTTTACATGTAATTTTAACAAAAAGAGCAACACAGATATCCAGACATATCTTAAAAGGTCTTCATCAGCTACAAGAGGGACAAAAATGTTAAACAAAATATACAGGAAAGCTATTAGCACAAGTTACAGACGTAACCATAAAATTGTGTATGTGCAGACACATACAAATATAGATACGAGTACATACATTTTTTAAATAGATAGCAGTAAACAACATTCCATGGGCAGCAGTTGAATAGGCTTTGTATAAATAGATGCCTTTTTTGTCCTACTTATAACTCATCTGGGATTGAACATGTTTTCCTCCATTAAATAAATAAAAATGTATACAAGTGCGCGTGCGCACGCCTAAATGGGGTGAAAGGCTTATCACACGGGGGTAAAGTAAAAAGAACACTTATTATAATATAAGTTATTGTCATAAGTTCCTGAATTATTTATACTGACCTCTGAATGGATCATCTTGGAAAGTGGCCAAATTATACGAGAAGGGATTGGTGACTAGTTATCTTTTTAGTTAAAGAAGAAAACCAGAGTTACCTGTGAAGTGTGACAGATAATATTGAAATGATAATCCTGTTTTCACATTTTGTTTTAGAACTGGGATGAACGAAAAGAAGAAGACAAGTTGCAACTGGAACGCTTGTTTGTTTTGGTTCGAAACGTTCTTATGATCCCATCAAATTATGATCGTGAACAGGTAAGTTAATGAGTTAAAGCTATCATGTAGGAAGGTAAAGGATCCCGTTACACGCCCATTGAGGCATATTGGGAATATGGTGTTAGGCCCATATTTTCTTGACCATCGGCACACTAGGGGTGATGTGGTCAGCATCACGCAGGCCGCCTTAACCTTCCCAGAGTTTCTCTGGTACCCAATTCATGAGGCTGGGTTGACCCTGGAGCCGTTTGCGGTCTAAAAAATCCCACCTCAGCTTGGGATCGAACCATGGACCACCGAGCTAGGAAGCTAGTGCACTAACCACTGCGCTACCGCGGCTCCCATCATGCAGGCAGCTTGAGTGAAAAAGCTCTGGAATGACACAAAAGGGAGAAAATTTATAAGCACTGCTGGATTACTAAAAAAAAAATTGAGAGCATGCAGAATGTTTGCAACATTGTTAATAATAGCAGCAGCCGTTAATGAAAACAACTGAACAAAATAGAGGGAGACTTCTTCTTTGTATACTCCTGGAAACAGTCTGCAGCAGTGCAGTCTGGCTGAGCAAGTGCGGATCGCAATGGGAAGGCAAATCCGGTCCCTAAAAAATGCCGTGCTGAAGTCGGATGTGTCGACCGAAAGGTGCAGATATCACAGCTTAGACGTAAACAGACACAATGCAACCACCGTCAGGGCGAACGAAGAAAAAGCTTGAGGCTGTTTGTATCTCCATAGAGCTTTTCCAAGAATGCTGCTGGTGATGACGATATGAGCTTTCTTTGTTCCTCATAGTATGGGCATCTGTGAAGCAAATGTTCAGCAATCATTTCATCTGTACACAGTTACACTCATCCGTAGTTCCTATCTTTAACTTGTTGAATAGATAGTATTCCAATCTGTTGTGGCCAGTGCAAAGTCTGAAGATTACCACTTGTTCTCTTCTGCTGAGCTGGTAATATGCATAATTTTATGTGTGAACTGGAAACTCTGCATCCCATTTGTTCTTGTATCTGATTTTGATAAAACTCTTTGCCTCTTCGAAAGTTATGCTCGTGTCAGTGTGAGGAAGCATTCTACCTTTCTTTGCCAATCTGTCGGCCTCTTCATTTCCGAGGATGTTACAATGAAATGGGATCCATTGGCTCACAACTCTTTTTGAATGGTTGGCATAGTTTGTAAAGCACTACTCTTAGGTCATCCAGGTCTGCATTATTTTGGCTCTTCGGCATTGCAATTACTGACAGTGCTTCTGTGAATAAAGCAACTTGACTCTTAGTCCTTTCCTTTGTCATTAGAACCTCTGCTGCAGTTTTCAAGGCCTCTGCTCTGAAGTTACTTGAAAATTTTCATACTGCCACTGACAGTCTTTTTTCTGCACCCATGCTTAAACTCAGAAAAACACCTCCATTTTGTGTTGCATTTGTTGCTGATCCATCTGTGTATGCATGGGTGGCAGGTAAGGCTGTAGTAATGTTTCTCTATGTATTTTGGCATTACGGTTTTTCTCTTTGTTGCTCTTCTTTCTCTCAATTTCAGGAATGTTTTCTATCATTTCAGAGAAATGATGTTGTTTCCAAACTGGGAACTTGTGAGCCGTGTAGATGGGTTTGGTTGTTGATACATCATTTGTGGGAATTGCTCAATGTACCGTAGAATACAGGCATACCCTGCTTTATTGCGCTTCGCAGATATTGTGCTTTTTTTTCAAATTATTCATGTTTATTTATTAGAACGTGTCGTCTTCTTCCGACAGATTTTGGCTCTCCACCAGCAAAAAGATTACGATTCGCTGAAGGCTCAGATGATGAAGATTATCTTTTTTTTTTTTTTTTTTAGCAATAAAGTATTTAATTTTACAGTACATTGTTTTTTTTTTAGACCTAGCGCTATTAGGCACTTAATAGACATAACGTAAACATGATTTTATGCTTTTATATGCACTGGGAAGCCAAAAAAATGGGTGTGATTCGCTTTATTGCGATATTCGCCTTATTGCGGTGGTCTGGAACCGAACCCGCAATATCACCGAGGTATGCCTGTAAATGCATTTGGAAGGGAAGACTCCAGTGAAGCAACTTTGTAGAATTAACTCCAACAATGATGAAAGCCATTCCCACGAAGATGAGAGAGACAAAAGCAAATGAAAATGTATGCTTCCACAATATAAAATAATTATCCTGATAATCTATCTTCCTTTCTCCAGCAGGTGCCTCTTTTTTTAAATAGATGTATAGTAACATCGTTCAACTAGCTTACCACTTGTAGAAGTATGATCAAATTGCTCTTTGCTGCTACAAAACAATTAAATAGAATTATACAGAACTTAATGAGTAATATGTTTTGTGGTTCAGTGCTTGCTGATAGTGTCATCATTTATAACTTTTAATTGTTACCTGTGTTATAGCGCACAGAAGATGATGCTAGTGTTCATGATCAGATTTTGTGGACATTGCATACAAGTGGAGTGGAAGATCTGATTTTGTTTGTGGCCAGCTGTGACAGGGAGAGGAGCTTGCTGTGCATGCATATCCTGGAAATAATTTTCCTGATGTTTAAGGAACAGGTAATAGAGTTGTAACCCAAATTTGATGTTATTTTTATTATTGTTTTTTCCCAGTCTTAACATTTAATAAATTCTTAAAATTGTAACTGAATATCTTTTGGTAAACGTAATCTTTTGGTAAAAATTGTGAAATTTAAACAATCTGTCTTTCTATAATACATTAGGGAAATATATATTCAATATATGAGAGGAAATTTTATAAGCAGGAGGAGCACCTAACATAGGAAGTAAGCCCACAATTCAAGAACAGTTTTGAAGCAATTTGGCATAAACAGAAAATGTTTTTTCAGAAATGGCTAGAATTTTGCTTTGTTTACAGAAAATGAAAAAAAAAATTAATTTCTTTCTTTAATATTCTTAGCCTTTAACAAAAAGAAAAAGTATTTTTATGAAAAGAATGTTAGAGGACTGATGTGCACAAACAGTTGTTTTTTTCCTGGGTACTTCAGACTGTGGCAGTCTGCTCTACCAAGTAGAGTACTATTCATATTCTGAGCTACACTTGAAAATTGGGTACTAGAGTAACTCTGGGAAGGTTAAGGCTACCGGGGTGATGCTGACCACGTCACCCCTAGTGTGCCGATAGTCAAGAACATATGGGCCTAACACCACATTCCCAATATGCCTCAATGGGCGTGTAATGGGATCCTTTACCTTTTTTACACTTGAAAAGCAGAAACATCAGTGATGATTTAAGTTCACACTAATGCATGCATACAGAATCACCTAGGAGAACCTCCATATTGGGTACCTGGAGCATTCAAACATGAAACAAGCAAAGAAGGCAAGTACAAAAGGCAACAGAAAAGAAACTAAAAGTGTCATCCTAGGACAGTGCAAAACTAGATGGAGCAGAAAAGAAGATAACTGAACACAGTTGAAATAGTGTTATCCTCAGGACATGAGGAAATAGCTCACTTCATAGTAGTCGTGTTGCATAAAGCTGTCGAAGGAAAGCAGTACTTGTAGAATGGGAAGCAGGGGGACCCAGACTGTCAGCAGCATTCAGAACTGCCAAAAGGTTTGTAAAGATGAATTTCATCCAGTGTTATTCACCAGCTAATGGCAATGAATAGTCAGTGAAAGAATTTAACACCAGACTTCAAAATATAAAGAAGAGTTGGCTACCCTGTCATAGACTGGAAGGGAGGCACCAAAGAAGAGTTGGCTACCCAAAGAGCAGCGGATGGGAGACTTTTTCAGGCTACAAATCGAGGATTCCTCGGCAAAAGAGAAATTGGCAAGAAGGCGAAGATAGCTGTATACCGCTCCACCTATGTACCAGTCTTGACATATGGATGTGAGTCATGAGCAATGGAATAGGAAATACAAATAGCCCTCGCTTTACGTCGGAAAAGCATTCCTGGATGAACTGGTGCTATTGAAATAAATGTAAATTGAAACCATTTTATAATGTAAGTCAATGCGAAGTCAATGACTTACATTCCAGGCATACAACAATTGATGAGTAACACAATGCTTTTATATAAATATACTCATTAAAATAAATAATGTATAGTAAATGAAATAAAAAAAATAATTTGTACACTTACAACCAGAAATGGTGTAATGCAGCAGCTTTATTTCTCTGACGAAGTCCCTGGTTAAGAATCATAACATTTTAAAAATGAAAGCGTGCAGTGTCGTGATGTCCTCTTTTTTTTTCTTCAAAATGTAATAAGAGCTCATGGATGCCATAAGGCTCCTCTTTGCTATAGCACTCAGCTCCCAGTTGCGGTCCATCTCACAGAGCTCATCAGCGACAAGCTCATCAAGCTCGCTTGTCTTCATTTATCTTACAGAAAGCTCATCATCATCTCTTTCCTCCACCTTTGTTTTTTGTTGGTTTAGTTGTTTGGCCAGTTTTTACAAGTCTTCACTGGAATGATGCTCTCCAAGACTTTCCAACAGCTGTTTTACTTCTTCATACGTAACATCGTCCAATGCACTCTTTTAGAAATACATTTTTAAAAGTTATTAATACGTAAAAATTAGGGCTAGGATTTTAATGGTCTAAAAACTGCTAGAAAATGACCTATAAAAATGCATTTATGACCCAAAACACCACGAAAAATGCTCTATAAAATAATAATAAAAATGACCTAAAAAAAACAACTTTCTTTTTTAGTTTCCTTTCTAAACTAAAATTATTGTGTATTATTAAAAGAAGAAAATGAAAGGCATAAATCAAAACAAAGAACCTAACAAATATAATTTAGTTTCTTGCTGTTACTGTGCCAAACTGAAATTCTTTATGTTACTATCCCAAAAAATGACCAATAAAACAAAACAGAGAGAAGACATAAAAATACTACTTCATTTTTTATAAATTTTCTGTCTCAAACTGAAAGTTTATTTTATTAATCAAAAACATGCAGTCTAAGTGAGACATACACACACGAATGCACAAATAACAATTGAATATTTTTACAGTAGGCAGGTTATTGGTTGATGGTGTTACGACAACAGTTCACAACAGACAAGCAATGAACGATGACCGACTTTACCCCGATAGCAGTAGCAATTAACGGTGAAACTTTATTTACACATAATAAAGTGGCAAATTTGAAATGATGAGCCCAACCTTCACCTAAGGTTGGCAGTTGTTACAGCAACAAATTCAATTCAATTATTTATACAAATGTCTTGCTCTCTCATGCTGCTTCAGTAGTTCTAGCTGTCTCTATTTTGCTATGGTGGTCAACGACTTAGAAAAACTACTGCTGTCAATATTTTTCTGCCCTTTATATTCTTCATATGGCAACATTGTCTTTTCAAAATGTTCTGATTTTTCTGGTTCAACTTAGATAATACTGGCCTGACCACCAGGGATGAATATTTAACCAAGGTCTATTATCTGCTACTTCTCAGGACTAGCTGCTGTCTCTAGTTCTTGTCATGTACTAAACAGTTTATCTTATGTTGGTAAAACTCAAGTACCTGGTTGACTTGAGAATACACATATTTATCTTGTACTGGCGACACTGTTTTCTTGTCATCAGAATAGACCACAGAACTGTCATTTGTGATATATAGACGATTGGATGTCTGGGGAATAGTTGTAATCTTTTCTGTCACCACAGAAGCAAGCCAACTCATTTTGGACTTATCCTCCATAATAACTCTCGGTTTCGCCAATCACTTATAAAATACTATCTTTTACACACACTTGGGGGAGAGCCCAGTCTACTGAACCTACGCTTAACATATTTCAAAATCTGACTGACTGTATTTTTCAGAACGATTTTAAACGATAACTATTTCCCGAACACTCTAGAACAAAACAGTTCATTCGAAATATAAATATCCCGTGCAAGCTTAAGTTAGACGAGTTCACTCCAAACTTGAGTCAGCACTTTTTCTCAAAGGGCGTAAAACACTACTGTTGATCGCCCTCTGATTATAAATCTATAAGTCTTCGATTTTCACCCTTTGATTTAAATTATAAATCCGTTAATTTCCCTCGTGCAAGTATTTGAAACCGGATTTTTGACACTCGAACATCGTGTCTGTTTGGCTCGTGTGTCCGTAAAGCGCAGCCCCGGTCTTAATGTGAGCAAACCGTCGCACGTCTGTATCGTGGCTCGACAGTGGTCTCGAAAAAAGCCCAGCAGTGAGTCATGGGCCGGCAGTCAATTAGCTGGTGTCGCTTTCGGCCTATCCTGTCCGACTAGGTGAATGTCGGGGCCGCCTGGATCCGCTCTGCACAGAGCACTGTCTCCCTCCCCGTGCGAGAGGCCGAAGAAGACGCAGGTCTGTCCGGACAGTTATCTAGTTGATCCTGCCAGTAGTCATATGCTTGTCTCAAAGATTAAGCCATGCATGTCAAAGTTCACACTGTCTCACAGTGAAACTGCGAATGGCTCACTAAATCAGTCGAGGTTCCTTAGATGACACAATCCTACTTGGATATCTGTGGCAATTCTAGAGCTCATACATGCTTACGAAGCTCCGACCCTCGTGGAAAGAGCGCTATTATTAGTTCAAAACCAATCGTTGTTGCCCTTCGCGGGGCACGGTGTTCCCACTGGTGACTCTGGATAACTTTGTGCTGATCGCATGGCCTCATGTGCCAGCAGTGCAACTTTTAAATGTCTGCCTATCAAATGTCAATGCTGGAATCGGCGACTCCCTCACAGGGCTGTGTGTGGTTTCCCCAGAAAGGGGGCCTCCCAGTGCAGGCGATGAGGCACAGTTGCATGTCAGTTCAAGTGAAGTGCACTGACGCAGTCATCTCACCACACTATTCTATGGACATGAGGTAAAGCATACATATAGGTGTGGGATGGCAGGGAAAGCAAACCCGTAAAAATTGTGTGCTGAAATCGGATGTGTTAGACCGAAAGGTGCGGATATCTCAACTGTAAACTATGACACAACGTACATGCCGCTCAAAAAAGGCCTGTATGTAAGAGTGAGATTTGGTCAAGTGAACGCAAACAACAACATATCCCACATTTTTGTTTCAAAACTTACTTAATTACTACTTACTTAGTAGTTCCTCTTCTACCGTGAGGTGTAGAGGTTTGGAAGAGAGAGCGCCAGACAATCCTATCGGCTGTCTTCCTCCTGGTCTGGTTCCATTCTAGTCCTCGGTCCTTCAAAGATTGTCTAATGTTGTCCTCCCAGCGGACTCTGGGGGGTCTGGATCCCTGGCTCTTTGTTTCCCATGCTTGTCGTGGTAGCCGATCTTCTCCCATTCTGCAGACATGGCCAAACCATCTTAGTTGGGACTGTTCTACTTGGGTCTGCAGGGGGTGGGATTTTAGGCCTTGACGTTGTTGCGTGTCTTCGGGGTTTGAGAATAGTGGTAGAACAATCGTGTTGAGTTGTTACTGAATGTTGTGGGTGTCCTACAACAATGCGTCAAATGGAATAAAGTTCACGACGCTCTTCATGGTTGGGTCCACAAACATTACATTTTTATTGATGAACATCATCATAGTACATAGCATTAATTCTATACTTCAATTAGGCAGTCTCCTACAGTCAAAAGGTATATCGTCGCATGACAGCCTATATACTAGCAAAGTCGACAAGGCGAAGCAGTGAAGTAGCGAAAACTGTCAGCTGGCGATTAAATATTTTCATCATAATACTCCCTGTATTTCCTTCTCCATAAGGAATTTTCTCATCCATACATGATGCTTAGATACTGCATCAGAATAATATTGTGGCGACCCTTCATTAATTCTAAGCCACATAGGAAGACTGCATAATTCAATAATGTTGGGAGCAATAATAATACACGTCCCACTTGGACGAATGTATACGAAGAAAGGTCAAGAAGGCCCGTTGCCTGCCTATAGCAGCGCCTTACTACGTCACCCTATTATAGTGACGTATACACATAATTGCGTTCACTAATTATACTTTATAGTGTACAATATATCATGTTGATTTAAAATAAACATGTAAGCGCATACATTTCGACTGATACGAAATCTAAATGGGGGCCAATATGTCATATACATAATTATACCATAACAGTTTCTCCGCTCGACCAGGTTAAAAAATTAATTATTTTAATTTTTTATGATAATATCGTTGTATATATCAACGCAATTACTCTAACCGAAATGCGAAAAAAATTTACAACACACGGCCAGAGATGTTTATAATTAACCTTTAGCACGCTGCATTCTTTGGCGAAAATTTTCGCCTGCAGCTGCATTCTTTTTCACAGCGTCCCGTTTCTATAGTGGGTGACCCTTAATGTCTATAGTTTTTGTGTTTCTTGGTCAATTGCTATCATTTTTGGAATTTATATAAATAAATGAATGGTGAATCTGATGATATAAAATTTGTTTGTGTACATATTAGATGTGATAGGAAGAGAGGAAAGGAAAGATGAAAAAAAAATTTAAAATAATAAAAAAATATTTTTTTTTAAATTTTGAAATTAAAAAAAAAAATTTAAAAAAATAACCAGCAAACGAAGGGTCCATATCCCTTGCATCTCAATGAAAGTCATTTGACCAATAGACCAATACAAATCAAATGACGATCTTTTCGTTACACCCATCATCAGTAGCAAAGCAACAAACGCTCTCGTCAGCTGTGACATTCGGCCGAAATTCTAAATCTTTCCGATATTCCTAGTCCTAACCCCTAACATTATACGTACTAGCAATGCCATTCTACTTTCGTTTCCATCTCAGCCATCAAACATATTCTGAGAAACGATATCAGCGCTTATAAAGACAAAAATCTTATCCCCACCGCATGGCGTCAGAATTCAATGAAATTAGAGCAAAAATGGCCGCGTGTTGATGCCGATTCATTTCGATTTTAAAAATTTACAAAAAATAAATGCGGATACACCCATTGCTTTTTTAAGATCGGAAACGGAAGCTAACTCTCTTGCAAATAACATTAGAACTTAACATCCGGGGCTGAAAATCACGTGTACACAAGTCTTATGCTAGAAACGATGATAGCCGCAAGGTGCCACATGGCGCCTCCAGCATGGAGAACATAGGTTACGTTCGTAGCCATGTGGCGCCCGCAGCATGCTAAAGGTTAAACAGTGTCTAAGGTCGTTGTCACTATCATAGTATGTCATACATGTAATAAAGAAAACTATATTAACTAACGAAAAGAAACGTCAACAGTCGATATGGTATAGCATAATTAAAATAATTAACTAATAAATATGTGAACGAAAAATATTTTTAAAGTAATATGATATTGTAGTCAATCAATCAAAGTAATCTTCTTCTTCTTCCTCGTTCGCCCTGAAAAGGACGGTGGTTGCATTGTGTCTGTTTACGCCTAAGCTGTGATATCTGCACCTTTCGGTCGACACATCCGACTTCAGCACGGCATTTTTTAGGGACCGGGTTTGCCTTCCCATTGCGATCCGCACTCGCTCAGCCAGACTGCACTGCTGCAGACTGTTTCCAGGACCACCACGTGGAGGTGGAGTGCAGTCTTGACCAGCTCTGGTTCGCTGGTCCTGATGCAAGCAGTACAGCTATGGGTCGCTGACTGCATTCACTATTGCTGCATCTTGGGGTCCCAATCAAAGTAATGAAATATAACTATGTGTAGGTACTGTTAATAATTAAAGTTAGTTAATTAAACCACTATGGTATTATATTAAACTGAGCAAAAAACAAGTAGTAAGAAATGAAATGATAGAGAGACATACACAAAAACAAAATAGTAAAGAAGTAGTAAGTATATAATTTAGCTAAGATAAATTAGAGAATCAAGTAAGGGTGGATAGTAAGTAACAAGGGAAATAAAATATGGATTATCTACCTAACTATACTCTAACATAAATAAGTAATATAAAAGTAAGGTAATTAATATCTAACAAATATCATTTAATTATGAACAGAAATTATAACAATAATATGTTTAGACTAAAATAAGAAATTAAAATTCTGTATATTATAAATCAATGTCATATGAGAGTAACTTAAAACAATCAATGCTTAAAGTTCATAAGAATGTCTCGTAGAACCATCCTGAGAATTACCGAGTTCCATTCACGACTTATGTAATGTCATTTTCCGTGAAATTATGCACTGTTCATAAACTTGCCTTGTAGCAAGTATTAATTCATCTATATCGGAGCGCAAGAAGTAAGTAGATACCATGAACGGTGTACGTATCAAATAGTTCACTATGTGTTCGATTGCGTAGAGCGGGTAGAATGCAATATATCAAGTGTTAGATCACCACGGACACAAACCAAAGTCCATGAAGCGAAGATGACAAACCAACATCGGTCATCAAAATAAGTTGAATTGACTTCTGTAGATTCAGATGATTAATCGTACGTAAAAAGGAATTATTGAAACGATAGTCTGTGAAGTCCCAATAGACAAGGGGTATGAACGTGCGATTCATCAATGCTAATGTGTGCAGTGTAGAATGTCGGAGTACATCATCGTAAATTCCTCGAATTATGTATAATTAAATTGGTATCATGTACCTTTGAAGAGTTGCAAATATGTTCTGTGAGATTGGTATCTTGCACCGTTGAGTAGTTACAAATATGTTCATTGAAATTGGTAACTTGTACCGTCAAATAGTTGCAAATATGTTCATTGAAATGGTAACTTGTACCATCGAATAGTTGCAAATATGTTCATCGAAAGTGGTATACTGTACCTAGACTTCTGGATATGAAACTAATTCGCGATCACTATGCAAATTCATCTTAGTCCAAAGATATTCAGAACCCAATTGTGGTAGATTTGACTTGTAATGATTGTTGAACGAATCGATTATCGAACAGAAGGAGATGATTTCCAATGTTCATGGAGATATTGAAGTACGCTCGATAAGTATAGTCATCTATAAAGTGCAGGTTTATGTAAAAATCGACAATGGAGCGTCAGTATAATTTGACAATGTTAATCGTAATTTCAAACAATGATGTCATAGGAAGAGGCAACGAAGTGATGTGCATTAACCAAGGAACAGAACGTCTGATAAGCACAGTCATGTACGTAGTATATGTTCCTGGTATTATAACTCGTCAGCGTTTGTGGAAGACGGGTTGCGAGATAAGGAATCAGCCACAACATTCTCTGACCCTGGAATTGATTCAATTGTAAAGTTGAAAGGCTGAAGTAAAATTGCAAATCTTGCTAACTTAGGACTCTTATGGTTGGCGCGTCAACGAGCAACCACAGCCTTCTGGTCAGTCTGTATCACAAATGGTGCGCCCAGTAAGAATCGTTCCAGTTTCTGAATCGACCAGACCACTGCAAGAAGCTCTTTATCTATAACGGAAAACTTTTTTTCTGTCTCGGAGAGCTTTCTTGAGATAAATAGTGTAGGGTGCAACATGCCGTCATGGTATTGAAGGAGACTAGCGCCCAATCCGAAGTCACTCGCATCTGTACGGAGAACATACATTTTAGTAATATCTGGTAACTTCAAAATAGGAGGTTTAGAAAAAATAGTTAATATTTTCTGAAAGGCGAAATTACATTCATTAGTCCATCTTATCCTTGTAGGCATGCCTTTACGCAGGAGTGAGGACAATACAGAAGTGATAGTAGACAAGTTGGGGATAAACCTACTGTAATATTGAACTAAGCCTAACAAACTTCGAACCTGTTTCTTAGTATTAGGAATAGATAAATTAAGGATTTTTGAAACATTCTGAGGTATGGTCTGAATACGACCTGAACCAATGGTATGACCAAGGAAAGTAATTTCCTTGAAAGCAATTTGTACTTTTGTAGGTCTTGCAGTTAAAGAATGTAATCGTAAAGTATCTAATAAGGAACTAAGCCCTACGAAGTGTTCTTCAAATGAAGAATTAAACAAGCAGATATCGTCGATGTACGTTATGATATCTGATCTATGTCCCAATATTTTCCGCATCATGCGAATAAATGTTGCGGGTGCATTCATAAGCCCAAAAGGCATGACGTTCCACTGGTATAGACCCCGTAAAGTCGAAAACGCAGTAAGATGTTTGGCTTGATCCGCTAACGGAATCTGCCAATATCCCTTTGTGAGATCTATTTTTTGTGAATAAAGTAGCCGTAGCTAGATGAGTAAGCAAGTCGTCAATAAGTGGATGTGGTTCACTATCAGAAATGTTGTTATCTTTTTTTCGTACAATAACAAGTGGAGAGGAATATGGAGAGTTGCTATTCTCTATTATTCCTAGACTTAACATTTGTTCAAGTTCTTGAGTTGTCTTACTTTGGTAATGAATTGGAACTGGATAAGGACGTAGACGAATAGGGATATCATCTGTGAGGATGATATCATGACAGATCACCGATGTTCGACCAGGCAAATCAGTCAGAACATCAGAGAAGGATTCTAAAAGATTAGAGATCTGTCGTTGTTGTGAGGTTATAGAAGAAGAAATAGATACATCTCGGCATGATTCTATAGCATTTAGAGTAGGTAAGGGAAATGACATGTGAATATCAGGAAAAGAAGATTCCTCCTCCTGGATTACAGAAAGACTTGAATAATGACAAGAAGTAACTACATTGTCATCAAGATCATGAAACATAGCCTGCAAATGCTCAGGACGAGTATGAAACTCCTTAACTCTTTCATTCCAGAGTTATTTTGCACGCTGTGCCAGACTTTTTTTGTGGGCAGAATTTTATAGAGTGAAGTGTTCATCTTTCAGTCTAAATTTGTTTGTGAATTTTCCTTTGAACATGTACTTATTATATACCAAACTGTAGGGAAATGGATAGAGAATTCAAATATAAAATGTCTGTGGTAGTATTAACACAAGTATGTTCGGTATAATTTAATCATTGTGCATGTAAAATTGAAAAACACTAAAAAGTTGACTGTAGAATACGATCTTACCAAAGACAAATTACTGTCGTAGACAATAAAACTTTCTTTTTAGTCTTCAAACGTCAAGTTAATCCATATACAAAGTAAAAAAAAACATGCCTATGGCCAAAATTAGTAGATTTAGTGTTATTCGCACCAGTTTGTCCGTGGTTCTTTGTAAAAAAAAAAAAAATTATGCAATCGTGCATTACGTAATTTTCAAACAAATAAATAAGAATAACGTCATATAAATACTTTTTTACTCTTGTTTAATGTTTTAATAGTATCCCTAGCTTCATCTTCTACCAAGAACTAGTGATTAGATGTTACGGTAGGTCTAGTTTTGTTGCTTTTTGATCGGCCAGAATATGACTACGCCCACTCATCAACTAAATCTAGTGTGTCTAGCTTTTCTGCATATATTCCGTATTTTGACAACAAACTGTGACTACCAAACAATCATCATCAATGTCAGCAATGTTTCAAAGTAGTTTGACACAATTATTTGCTTAGGAGACTTAGAAAATGTAAATACAAAGCGTGACATATTTCTCTAGCAAAAACAACGAAAAACGTAAACACTCGAATCTTCACAAAAATTGTGATAATAACATCAAAACACGCACATGTGCTGATTAACTAAAGTCAAATTAGTTGTTTAACCTTTAGCACGCTGCATTCTTTGGCAAAAATTGTCGCCTACAGCTGCATTCTTTTTCACAGCGTCCCGTTTTTATAGTGGGTGACTTGTAATGTCTATAATTTTTGTGTTTCTTGGTCAATTGCTATAATTTTTGGAATTTTTATAAATAAATGAATGATGAATCTGATGATATAAAATTTGTTTGTGTACATGTTAGATGTGATAGGAAGAGAGGAAAGGAAAGATGAAAAAAAAACGAAAAAAATGTAAAAAAAAAAAAAAAAAAAAAAAATTTTAATTTTAAAATTAAAAAAAAAATTTAAAAAAATAACCAACACACGAAGAGTCCATTTCCCTTGCATCTCAATGAAAGTCATTTGACCAATAGACCAATACAAATCAAATGACGATCTTTTCGTTACACCCATCATCAGTAGCAAAGGAATAAACGCTCTCGTCAGCCGTGATATTCGATCGCAACCCTAAACCTTTCCGACACACTTAATCCTAACCCCTAAAAAAATACATACCAGGAAAGCCATTCTACTTTCGTTTCCATCTCAGCCATCAAACATATTCTGAGAACCGATATCAGCGCTTATAAAGACAAAAATTTCATCCTTACCTCATGGCGTCAGAATCCAATGAAATTATAGCGAAAATGGCTGCGTGTTCGATGCGGATTCATTTCGATTTAAAAAATTTACAAAAAATAAACGCGGATACACCCATCACTTTTGTAAAATCGGAAATGGAAGCTAACTCTCTTGCAAATAAAGTTACAACTTAACATCCGGGGCTGAAAATCACGTGTACACAAGTCATGTGCTAGAAAACGATGATAAACGCTGTCGACATATGTTGACAACAGCTGGGAGAACATAGGTTGCCTTCGTCGACATATGTCGACGGCAGCGTGCTAAAGGTTAAATAGTAGCGGAAGTCATTCTACGAGTTTTAATATATAAACTGCATTAAGCGGACGATTTTTAGGGTTTATTCGTGATAAACTAAAAACCACACTCTGAGCGTTGCTGGGGCACGGCGTGTTAAATTTTGCAACGCTCAGAGCGTTGCTGTGGAGTCAAAGAGTTAAGCATGTTAATATGAAATATTTTCTTGTGAACCTTAACATCTAAAATATAGTCAACATCAGAAATCCTATCCATCACCTTAAATGGTCTATTCCACGTAATGAGTAGTGTCTTATGAGTAGTGCAATGAGCACCAGACATCGTATTAAGGACAAAAAGGAACAAAATAACCAACATTATTTTGCGAAGCAAATGTGTGCGATCACATATTGATAAACCTCCAGTTACATGAGTGCATGTCAAACAGGATGACAATATCATACCTGTGAACAAAGGCCACAAATATAACCAGAAATACATGTGCAATGTCGTAGTAGCAACAGATGTATCTGTGTATTGGTACATCATAAGATGCAGACACAACACTATCAATTGAGTGGCAGTTGATGTGTTTGTAGGGTTAAGGTCATGACCTGTAGGAATATCAACACTGTTATTACTGTTATCATCATTGTGAGGAGTACCCTCATCATCCTCAAAAATGGTACATAGACCAAAATTGGAAAATACAGTGCCACATGTGTGGTAATTATTGACTGGTAGTCGCATCAGAGTATTGTCAACGTATGCGGGGAATCTGTGTCTTCGTTCCCACAGCTCAATCTCTGCCGGTGAGCAGTCTTTACTCCCATGAATACGACCGACTGTGAGGTCAGCTACTGGATTCTGCAACAAACATACCTTAACTTTACCTGAAAAGAAAGGTGTGTGTATATTGATAATAGCAGTGGGATAGTACTCAATGGTACCTCCGAAAGTAATGCACTTCACACTTTTACCAGTCGAACAACTTGGGTGGACGAGCGACTGTCTAATGCCGATGGTCGTAGACCCTGAATCCCGTAAAACTGATACCATAGTACCATTGACCAAACCTTTGTTAAATATCAAAGTCCCTGTACCATCATTAGCGGAGAGACTAACAGCTGGGAGAGGATGTCTACACTTCAAAACTGTAGTGCTGTCCTTCTGAAAAATAGTTAGGCATTCTGCGCAACTATTTGCCACGTCTAAGTCAAATGCACAACATGCAGACGAATGTACCTGATTATTAGAATCTTGATTACCCAAGGGTTCACTGCTAGCATTATGTTCGAACCTCTGTGGTCCACGTGAATGAGAGCGTTGTCTTTGGCGATCAGCAGAATTATTCTGATGTCTGCCACTTTGACTATTATTCCTGTTTTTATAATATTGGTTTGTATTACCCCAAGTATTAATGTTATAAGGAACAAAACTACCTTGCTTCCTCCAGTTTGAACCTTGTTGGAAATTGCTATTGTTTCTATATTGAGGTGACTGGTGTCTAAACTGCTGTCGACCTCTACTGAAATTATCTTGCTTGTGGAAATTATTATTTCTATAATAATTATTGTCATTACTTCTTTTATGCACAAAATTTCTGTCTAGACTTTGAGATCTTGCTCTATTGTTATTATTATACGTTGCAACCGAAGCAACTGGTAAAGCTTCTCTTACTTGAGTGTTTGCAATGCATGATCCGGGATGTGCAGTGCAGAATTGGACTGCTATTTCCTCTAGAGCAGTTAAATTTGGTGGTTTATGTTCCTGTAAAAACGACCAAAATGGTTTGCTGACTGAGGATAACACTTTATCCCTCAGCATTAAATCTACAAGCTTGTCATAGGATTTCTCAATTCCAGAAAGTTCAATCCATCTATTAAAAGTAATCCTTATTGCAGCAATAAATTCAGAAAAATCTTTGCTTGAATCTGGGATTATAGTTCTAAATTTGACTCTATAACCTTCTTCGTTGAGTTGGAAACGTTTCAACAGTACTACCTTAGCAGCATCATAATTATTTCTGACTGACTCATCGATTGTACTGGTGGCAGTCATAGGATCCCCACTCAAAAATTGAAGTAATTTGCTAACCCATAAAGATTTATCTAACTTATGTGACATGCATACCCCTCGTACCTAGCCAGGTAGCATGCTATATCGTCGACCAATGGGTTGAATACAGGTAATTTAAACCATTCATTACTCTTATTATTACCAGAAGCAGTATTTGAATTCCCAGTATACCATTATTTGTTAATTGAGCTTTTAATTTCAATTCTTCCAATCGAAGAAGCATTAACTTCTCTTCTTGTTGCATTTTTTTCTCTTCTTCAATACGTTTTATTTCATCCTTAGCTTCTTGTTGAGCTAGTTCCTGTTTCATTTCAGCTTTCTTCTTCTCCTCCTTAGCTTCTCTTTCAGCTTCTTCTTGTTTTGCTATTGCTTTTTGTTCTTCTAATTAGGTACCACAAACTACCGCTTCGCCGCGCTCGAAATATTATGTGACGCGCAAGCGAGGCCCAGTTTGGGCCCTTTTCAACCTCGCTCTGCCAAGTAATTAATTTGCCTTTTCTAAATAAAAATTATATCTTCTGGTTCCTTGATCTTTCTTCTTTCATAATATGTCAATTGTAACTTTCTGCGTATCATTGAAATTGAGTGAGACAACAAAATAAAACACCATTAAAACCGCTCTTGCCGTGCGCTGGCTGACTGGCGCTCAAGAGAGCGAAATTCCCTGAAAGGACCCCACCTCATTCAAAGCGGTGGCGATGGGTCCTCAAAAATGCTACATTCATGCGGTTTTTACCAATGAGAAGAGCGGAAACTGAGGTTTACACACATGTAACACAAGTCACAGATTTCTTATACAAAGATATAGTAAATTCGAAGTGAATGAGAAATTTTGAATTTTAATACACATCTGGGAGGCCTACCTACACTTGTGTTACATCAAACAAACGAGCAACCATTCTGCTAAAATCGTATCAAAGTTTTAAACAGAGTTATTTGAGGAAAGAGCGAATGAACGTTAAAAGATAGCACCTCCAACACATTTCGGTGTGGAAACACAATGGCGGATGTTCCATCTGACAATCCCGGACACGATGGGCCGGCTGTACGAAACACAGCACGAAATGACTCAGGCGCTGAACTGAAAGTTTCACCAATGGAAGTCGACGCAATATGTGTTCTGTGTAAGTTTTGAACTTTGTTTTATTTCTATTCATTTCAGACCTATTTTGTTTATTTGCAATATAGCAACGGCAAGTGATGGAGGGTGGATGTATTAGTAAAAGAACAGCCAAATGTGACTGCTCGATTCACACATTTAGACAGAAAGTTTTTCGTTTTTAAGCAATTGGGGGGGGGGGGGGTTGTTTTATGTACCTATTTGGTTGTTTTATCGGACCATCACCATTTTCTAAACATTCGGTATCAGAATTAAGGTCTAAGTTTGTAAAGTCGCTGACCTCCTTTCGATAAAGTTATGGATGTCAAAGGTCATGTTTAGAATTTAGCTTGCTATACATTTGTGAACGTTAATTTTTTAAAAATTGCCTCTCTCGCTTAATTTTTTTTTTCTCAATTATTTCAGGGGACGATCGTTATGATGCATTGCAAGCATATTTTTCAATGACGGGAAGAGGCAGACGTTCGGCTCTGCCACCGATTTCTACTGTGCCAAACAGACTATTGGCACAGTTCTGTCTTCTGAAGGACTAGGAAAATGCAACATGGGAGCTAGTACGTCTTGTTGTGTAAAGTTTATATATCATATTATTTCCTCTCATTCTCTGATGTTAAAAATCAGTAGGCTACTATGTAGTTGAAGCTTTCCTAGAAGCCTCTACAGGTTTTGAGTTTATTTTACAATTGCAAACATAAAAGACAAATGACATAATCCATGTAAAAGAGAGACTTACAATCTACTGTATAATTAATATAATGATTTAAATGGTAAATGCATTTAAAATTAATGCCGCAATAAACGCTTAATGATTAACAAAGGGAAAGAAGAAAATAATTTGGCCGACATTTTTTGTATTAATAATAAAATAATACAATCATGCAATTTGTCCTCTTCCCGTCCCTCCCAACAAATTTCTCTCAGGTGACCTCTTGGTTTCTGACTGTGCTACCCGAACGGAATGTGAGTAAGGGACAGCTACAGTACAGGTGCCAGATGTCAGTACAACAAGCCAGTGCCCTGAGCGGAGATTCACTTGAGGACTTTCTGAACACATAATTATCTTTTGATGTGATACCAGAGCCACTTTCAAAACTTGGTCTAACAAGGACAATTCTACTTCAAAAGAAGCCTCATGAATTTTATGTACAGGAAAAAGTTAATTTGTCAAGCAATGTTGGAGAAAAAGCATCTTTGCCTCTGGTTCAGTCAGGATACTGTATTCAACCCTTTTACAAGATATTGATGAAGATTCAACTTCACCACCATCAGAAGAAGTCATTGGTATGCATAATGACGCTGACCTCATGCTGCCTAACCTTGACAGTGAGATGGACACTGGTACCCATTTGGGGCTGTAATGGAGCCTTTGTTTCTAAAAATTCAAATTTTAAGCAGAACTGCGGTTAGTTTCAATCAAGAAAATAACCACTATGCAACAATTGAATTGCAATGTTGTGATAGCGAAGGGCATTCAGAAAGTAATGCTTGCCACATCTTTTTTCTAAGGAGCTGTTTATTCAAAAAGAGTGATCATTTTGTGAAACAGATATAAAAAAAAGGTAATTGGGATTTGTCATGTATAAATCAGTTAAAAATTCAACATAATCCCCATCAACTTGTACGGCTTTATGAAGAACGCAAACAAGTGCATGTTCTCACTAGCCCTGCAAAAACAAAATTTTGTCAGACATCACAAAGCATTGTGAAACTTCAAGGTGCGCTATGGAACAACAAAAGAAATTGAAAGCTTGAAGATGAGGATAGATATTTTAAGAGATGAAAAGATTATTTGCAGAGGAGAAATGGACTGAAAAAGGGACCAGAAAATAGCTTCGCTTCGCTACATGAACAATCAGGAGAATTGCCAAATAATAAAGACTTTAGGGTGGATGGAACTAGATGAAACAAAAGTCTCAACCCAATTTGGTGATTGAACCACCAACTTGAAAATGAGGTCGAAGCAATTGTCAGTGAAGGAGAAGCAGTGTCTGCTGGATTTTGTGACAGTTCAAAGTGCTGTAAGAACAAGTTTTGATGAAGAGTCTTAATCTCAAGCTTGCGAAAGATTTGGCAGCTCTCCTCTTGCATAACGTCAAAGAATCACACCTGGAAGATGATGTTAAAAAGTCTGCTTGCTGAAAAATATGAACTTCAAAGACCTTTCCAGCTGAAGGAATACTCAGTTTAATTTCGAGCTTCCCTCAAATGCAAGATGGAAAAAGCCACTGAAGAAGACTGATCTTTTTCGTCATCACTTTTGGCCCAACCATCTACGAAGAAGAGGAGGAGAATGAACTGTAGAGATCTGTAGCCAAAAAATTTAAATCAGAATAAACTTGCTGCATGTCAATTACAGGAGAGACAGATTGCTTTCCTTTGCAATTGGTGGTCAGGCTGTTCAGAGACTTAGGAACCCATCTTGTTAAAAAGGAGAAATGCTACATCTGAGAGTTTTCCACATATTACATTGCATTTGACACCAAGTTGTTGACTGACAGCTGTGAAGAGCCAATTGTTGAGTAGTGATTTCCTGCCGCCAGAAAGAATGCGTCATTATTAAGAAAGAAACACAAGGAGTCATAGAGGTTAGGTAGGGAGAATATAAAGGAGAAATTAAAAGAAAATGATAGACAAAAGAAGGCAAAGGATACAAAATTTATTGAGATGAAGACAGCTATCCTTGATGCCATCATAGCCCAGGGGGGACCTTGTAAAACAAAGGCGGATGTGGATGCTCTATTCAAGAGAGGCAATGCCAACGATCTCAAGATGCAGATAAGGTATAGAAAAATTTTCTTGGATAAAAAGGCATCTTCGCCTCTCTTTTCAGACAGGATACTGTATTCAACCCTTTTACAAGATATTGATGAAGATTCAACTTCACCATCACCTCAGAAGAAGTCGTTAAATGATGAAGCTGACCTCATGCTGACCTCAAGTGACAGTGAGATGGACACGGACTAATATGTAATGTTTCTTTGTTTCTAAAAATCAAATTTTAAGCAGTAAATGTTGTTTCAATCAAGAAAATAACCATCAATTTGAATTGTACAACTCAAATTACATAATTATGGAAGTTTTCAGCTCTATAGCTGCAATATTCATGATTTTATGTCAACATTTGGAATGTCGTGAGATTTTTCTTCCGAACTGCAAATTTAGCCTTTGATCCATTTTCACATAATGCAGTTTTATAGTATTCAGTATTTCATGTGGCTCAAAAAAATTAAGCATCAAGGATATAATGCTCTCTTTAAGCTCAATAAATCTTATAGCTTTCCTATGTGTAGTTTTTGATTTATGAGTGCATGAAAATGCATATTTGCACTTTGCGAGCACAACAATGAGACTTGAAATTGTATTTTTTGTCAATTTTGATGGACCATAATTCATTTAATTGATTTGTTGTACTTCCCATGTTTCTTTTCTGCAATAAGGACTTGTATGACTTTGTACAAAAAGCATTATTGACTTGGTAAGTGTTTGTTGACTGTAGTTATGATTGTACAAAGTCGGGCAATTTGTTCGGTGCGAAGATGTTTGAAAAATTTTGTAATTCCCCACAATTTTGAAATGCTGTAACTCGGTTGTTTGATGTCCGATTTTTAAAATTTAAAAAGGAAATTTCATGGCTTAAAGAGATCCATTAAGATCTATAAACAAAGACACTGTCTTTAGCCAGTTCAGCCATAGCAAAATCTCTAAGTGCCTCCCCTTTCAAGAAAAATTCTTTTCCAATATTCATGAAAGTTTCTAAAGTCGCCATGTTAAATAACTAATGTACTCACTTAGTCAACCAGATAACTGGCAAAATTGCTTTACAAATTATTTGTAAGCCCAAAAAAAAATATTTTTACTAATATTTTATAATACTATGCCCTACTCCGGCTAAATAACTAGTGCCTAATGGCCTACTAGCGCAATGCAGTGCAACTATTGCAGTCATTTACTATTTTTAAAAAAATATTTATGTAATTAATATTAACATCATCTGCCATCAATGGTACCTATACCTTGTAGCGGTATGGCAGCTTGCGTACCCTGACAATCCCCAGAGCTATGCCAGTGGGAGTTTTACTCCTGGTAGGTTCAACCAAGCTGGACTGGTCTGTGTGGGTAGGGGTCAGACAAAAGCTGGTACCCTGGTCCTCCAGGTTGGGGGTTTTAGCATAGGGCTGACACCCCTGTCTATGTTAAAAAAATCGCACGTTACGGAAACAACAATAAATGGAAAAACTTTGCTGCGGGATGGACATTCGGAGTCTGTGGCTCGTATGACTGTCAGTGGTGAAAGCCGAAAGGAAGCCACTGACATGAAAACGGATGTCCTGACCGCAAAACAGGATACAAGAATAGGTTTTTGGAATGTCAGGACAATGTACGAGACAGGTAAACTAAGACAGGTCACGGCAGAAATGAGAAACTATAGGTTACACATTCTAGGGATAAGCGAGAGCAGATGGACAGGGGCAGGAAAAGTTAAAACAGCAACGGGAGAAACAGTACTTTACTCTGGAAGAGAGGATGGACAGCACAATGAAGGCGTAGCCATTATTCTACAGAAAGGAATAGAAAGGACATTACTGGAAAGGAAACCCATCAACAACAGACTGATAAGATTAAGATTGAGAGGGAGATTCACCAACACTACAATAATACAATGCTACGCACCAACGAATGATAGCGATGAGGAGGTCAAGGATGAATTCTATCAACAACTGCAGAAAGAAATGGAAGACACACCTAGATATGATCTTGTTATAGTAATGGGAGACCTCAATGCGAAAGTTAGTACACACAATACATATAATGAAAGAACAATGGGGAAATGCGGCAGCGGAAGAGCAAATGAAATTGGGGATAAACTAACAAGTTTCTGTAGCATTAACAACCTGGTCATTGGAGGAACACTCTTCCCACATAAAGAAATTCACAAATTAACATGGGAATCACCAAATGGTCGGGACAGAAACCAGATAGACCACATCATGGTTAACGGTAGATGGAGACATGCATTACAAGATGTGAAGGTAAGAAGAGGTGCAGATGTGGGAAGTGATCACCATTTAGTAGTAGCAAAACTGAAAGTGAAACTAAGAAGGGCTGCACCAACTGTAACTACACAGAAAAGGTTTGACATCAGCAAATTGAAGGACTCCCTTACCAGAAAAGCTTTTGCGGCCGACATAAAGAAACGATATCAATTTGCCAAAAGTCAGGAAAAGACATTGACTGATGATATAGACCAGAATTTCAACATCATTTCAACAATATACAAAGAAAGCAGCAAATCATGCTTGGGATTCCAGGAAAGGAAGAAGCAAGACTGGATAACACCAGAAACATTAAACACCATAACGATGAGAAAGGAAATGAAAAGAAAGAAAGGGACCCCAAGATGCAGCCCCCAGTGAATGCAGTCACGATCATAGCGAACAGTACAGCGTGCGTCAGGACCAAGGAAGTTAAGCTGCCAAGGCCGAGCTCAACCTCCACGTGAATGGTCCTGGAAACAGATTTGCAGACAGTGCAGGGAGGCAGCACTGGATCGAAATGGGAAGGCAAACCCGGTCCTTAAAAAATGCCGTGCAGACGTCGGATGTGTCGACTGAAAGGTGCAGATATCACAGCTTAGGCGTAAACAGACACAACGCAACCACCGTCCTTTTTAGGGCGAACGAGGAAGAAGAAGAACAAAGAAAGCAAACAGAAGCGAAGTCCCCCAGGTTAAAGGAACTATATAGCGAACAGTACAGTCAGCTGGACAAGGAAGTTAAACGCCAAACCCGAGCCAACAAAAGGAATTTCCTAGACGATCTTCCAAGACAGGCAGAGGAGGCAGCACTGAGAAATGAACAAAGCACAGTATACAAAATAACTAAATTCATCAGCGGAAAACGAGGTGCAAACAATATTACATTAGTAAGAGATAAGCAAGGTAATCTCATCACGACAGCAGAGGGACAGGAAACAAGATGGGCAGAGCACCTCAGATAAATTCTGAACAAGGAACCACCAGAGACACAACTGAATGTTCCTGAAGCTGAAAACGATCTAGATGTGAATACAGACATTCCACGAAAAGAAGAAATCATCACAGCAATCAAAGGGTTAAAGAACGGCAAAGCTCCGGGCAATGATAACTTAAATGCAGAGCTATTTAAGACAGACCCTGAGCTAGCAGCAGAACTATTAGAACCACTATTTGCACAAGTCTGGAAAACGGGGACAACACCATCAGAGTGGAACAAAGGAATAATTGTCAAGTTGCCCAAGAAGGGAGATCTTGCAGACTGCAATAATTGGAGAGGAATCACTCTTCTCTCAGTTCCCAGCAAAATACTAGGCAGGATAATTATACAGAGAATTTTAAAGGCAGTAGACCACAAACTGAGGAAGGAACAAGCAGGATTTAGAAAGAATAGAAGATGTGTAGATCATATATTCACTCTCAGGAACATTATAGAGCAGTGCTCAGAATGGCAAAGACAGCTTTACATTAATTTAGTTGATTTTGAAAAGGCTTTTGACAGCATACATAGGGACAGTTTATGGAAAATACTGAGGGCTTATGGAATTCCAAGCTGCATAGTGTCAATCATAAAAAGCCTCTATGCCAACTTTACGTGTAGTGTTGGGCAGAGCAACCTAACCTTTGAGGTGAAGAGAGGAGTACGACAGGGATGCCCCTTGTCAACCACTCTATTTTTAACAGTCATAGACTGGGTGATGCGCCAGACAACAGAGGGCAGTCCAAGAGGAATAAGATGGACTACATTTTCTACACTGGAAGATCTGGAATATGCAGATGACATTGCACTACTAGCACATTCACATCAACACATCCAGGAAAAAACGGATAGACTTAACAAGTTTAGCCAGCAGGTGGGCTTGAACATCAATTTAAAGAAGTCTGAGGTCATGACGCTCAATGTGAGCAACCCTGAGCCCATATCAGTAAGGAATCAGCAATTGGTACAGACAGATACCTTCACATACCTAGGAAGCATAGTAACACCAGACGGTGGGGCAGGCAAAGACATCAACATCAGAATGAATAAGGCAAGAACAGCCTTCTTTAGCCTAAACAACATCTGGAAGTCCTCCCAATACAGCACAAGCACAAAATTAAGATTATATCAGAGCTGTGTGCTTTCTGTGCTTCTCTATGGTGCGGAATGCTGGAGAGTTACAGAGAAGGAAATGTCAAAATTGTCCTTCTTTCACACAACATGCCTAAGAAAAATTCACCGAATCTTTTGGCCGAATACCATCACTAACCAAGATCTGCTTACTCGTAGCAAGCAAGAGGACATGCACACCATCATAGCTGGCAGACGCTGGAGCTGGGTTGGTCATGTCCTCAGAAGAGACCCCGATGCCATCACAAGAACAGCTATGCTTTGGACCCCTGAAGGAAAACGAAAGAGAGGCCGACCAAAAACAACCTGGCGGAGGACTGTGGAGGCTGAGATGCAGGGAATGAACCAGAGTTGGGGCACTGTACGAAGGGTGGCCACCGACCGAGCAAAGTGGAATCAATTTGTTGTTGCCCTACAAGACGCCACTAGGCGTGATGGCCACTGACTGCTTTGACGGTCGGCGGCTAAGGATCAAAGAAGAAGATTAACATCATATTATGAATGGTTAGTAAAGAAAATAGAACAGAAATAGTAAACAGAAGGATATTACAAACAATATCACACCACAAATCGAATTACAAACAGCAAAACGTTTCTAGAAACTGAATAAAATTCTACAAAATGACAAAAATCACGAAAACTGAAACTAGGTCGGACTACCGCACAAAAATCTAAAAATAGACATTACAAACAGACCCAACAGCTGACATTTTGTTTTTTTGAAACGAAGCGATAGTTAGGTTAGACTTACAAATTCACAAACAAATGACAAAACTAAGCAAAAATGAAAACAAGTACAATGAAAATACAATGTATAGATACAAAACTTTACAACTAAACAGATAATGTTGAATAAATTCTGGAGCAAACAGAGTATGCCACGAAATTACTCAGTGGATCTTTTGCTAGCAGAAAATATTCAAACAAATGTCCCTACCGAACGATTTTGAATCTTCCGACCATCCGAAGAGGTATGGGTCAATTCAAAATTCCCTGCCAACCTCCCACGAATATAAACAATAACTAGACATATAGAATACATAAAACATGCATGAATGGATATATAAAAGCGAGAAGGTTTGCCTAGAGGAAAAGTCTGGCTAATAGAAAAAATTTGAGCCCAAAAATGTTACTTAGCTCATAGCCGAAAAACATTCCTTGCAGATACTCGTGTGCTCCGTAGGCAACATCATGACTAGACGGGTGACTTGACTCATCTTTCAGGCCTCGTATGAGTATGTTATTTGATTAAAAAAAAAACCTGGAAGCTTGCATATGGTTGTTCATTGATAGAAGTTTTCAACCGACCGGACATTTAGGATGAAAATCGTGAGGGCGTTGTCATGACAGCAATGACGCATGCGTAGTTCGCCGAATCTGACGTAAATTTTTTTTTTTCATCGATAGTAGTAGTTTTTATGAAAGAATTCTTTCCCAGTTTTTTCATCTTATTACATTGTTGGAATTTTCTGGACTGTATTGTTCCTCATCACACAGGCCACCACGTTGTTGCGTGTCTTCGGGGTTTGAGAATAGTGGTAGAACAATCATGTTGAGTTGTTACTGAATGTTGTGGGTGTCCTACAACAATGCGTCAAATGGAATAAAGTTCACGACGCTCTTCATGGCTGGGTCCACAAACATTACATTTTTATTGACGAACATCATCATAGTACATAGCATTAATTCTATACTTCAATTAGGCAGTCTGCTACAGTCAAAAGGTATATCGTCGCATGACAGCCTATATACTAGCAAAGTCGACAAGGCGAAGCAGTGAAGTAGCGAAAACTGTCAGCTGGCGATTAAATATTTTCAACATAATACTCCCTGTATTTCCTTCTCCATAAGGAATTTTCTCATCCATACATGATGCTTAGATACTGCATCAGAATAATATTGTGGCGACCCTTCATTAATTCTAAGCCACATAGGAAGACTGCATAATTCAATAATGTTGGGAGCAATAATAATACACGTCCCACTTGGACGAATGTACACGAAGAAAGGTCAAGAAGGCCCGTTGGCTGCCTATAGCAGCGCCATACTACATCACCCTATTATAGTGACGTCTACACATAATTGCGTTCACTAATTATACTTTATAGTGTACAATATATCATGTTGATTTAAAATAAACATGTAAGCGCATACATTTCGACTGATACGAAATCTAAACGAGGGCCAATATGTCATATACATAATTATACCTTAACAGACGTATCGTCTGGTTGCGGACCATGTCTATTGTTTCAAAACTTGCTCAGTTATCTTTTGCACAGCATTTCCCACGTCTCCATTCACATTGTCTCCACCACTCACTATTTTCTTCATCAAATCTATCTGATTCACTAATAGAACTGCTGACTTCTCTAAGGAAGAATGGCACCAGGCAGCAATCCGAAACTTAACATTATGTAGGAAAATTTACCAGTAACATTTGTTTACAGGAAAAACACTAAAAAATGCCTTAATTTTACTGAAAATGTCAAAATATGCAAAATAATGACGGATAAAACAACAAAAATGCTATAAAATTACCGAAAAATCTAAATAAATGCCCTAACATGCCAAAAAATGGCAAAAGATGAAAAATAATGCCTTAACTAAGGCTCTTAAATCAGCTTAGTTCTTTTATGAATCACATTTATATTCAACTGAGCAACATTTTGGTTAAGCCTAAAAAAAAAAGGATTCAAATCATCAAAATCCTAGCACTATTAATAATAATTCAATAAAAACATTTAATAATAATATTTCAAAGAAATTTTAATCATAGGCAACCTGCACACTTACAAATTTATAAGAGAAACTGAGGAAGTTGCAGCCAGATGCACTATGTGGGGCCTTTAACAGAACAGTGATGCTAAGAGGCAAATACAATCAGATGACTTTATTAAGGACGCATGGAAAATTGTAGAGCAGCATAAAAAAAAAAGCAAATGATGAGTTGGACAGAATATTTTGAGGAGCTTCTAAATAGACCTGCTCCACAAGATCCATGAGACATCCAGCCAGCTGTAAGGAGTTGCAAGTTAACTGTGAAGAATCAAATAAGAAAGAAATAAGGAAAGCATCTGCCATCAATAGTACCTATACCTTGTAGCTATATGGCAGCTTGCATACCCTGACAACCCCCAGAGCTATGCCAGCAGGAGTTTTACTCCTGGTAGGTTCAACGAAGCTGGACAGGCCTGTGCGGGTGGGGTCAGACAAATGCTGGTACCCTGGTCCTCCAGGTTGGGGGTTTTAGCGCAGGGCTGACACTCCTGCCTATGTAAAAAATCTGAACAGTTACGGAAACAGCAACAAATGGAAAAATGTTGATGCAGGATAGACATCCGGAGTCTCTGGCTCGTATGACTGTCAGTGGTGAAAGCCGAAAGGAAGCTACTGGCATGAAAACGGATGCCCTGACTGCAAAACATGAAACTAGAATTGAATTCTGGAACGTCAGAACCATGAATGAGGCAGGAAAGCTGAGGCAGATCACAGCAGAGATGTGGAACTACAGATTACATATTCTGGGAATACGTGAGAGAAGATGGACCGGGACGGGGAGAATAAAAACAGCTACAGGGGAAACAGTACTTTACTCTGGTAGAGAGGATGGTCAGCACAATGAAGGCGAAGCCATTATCCTGAAGAAAGGAATAGGAAGGTCATTACTGGAATGGAAACCCATCAACAACAGTCTGATAAGAACAAGACTGAGAGGGAGATTCACCAACACTACAATAATACAATGCTATACACCAACAAATGACAGCGATGAAGAGGTCAAGGACAACTTCTATCAACAGCTACAAAAGGAAATCGAAACTGCACCTAGGTACGATCTTATTATAGTAAAGGGAGACCTCAATGCGAAAGTTGGAACACACAGTACTTATAATGAAAGAGTAATGGGGAAATGCGGCAGTGGAACAGTAATCGAGAATGGGGAAAAACTAATAAGCTTCTGCAGCATCAACAACCTGGTCATTGGAGGAATACTTTTTCCGCACAAAGAAGTGCACAAGTTAACGTGGGAATCACCAAACGGACGGGGCAGAAACCAGATAGACCACATTATGATCAATGGTAGATGGAGGCATGCACTACAAGATGTGAAAGTAAGAAGAGGTGCAGATGTGGGAAGTGATCATCACCTTGTAGTAACAAGACTGAAGGTGAAACTCAGAGCTGCTGGACCAATTGTAATCAAACAGAAACAATATAACATCATGAAGCTCAAGGACCCCCTATTATGATTAAAATTCATAATGATTATGTATGTATTATAGTAAGCTCGACGGGGCTCCATTTCTGATAATTTTATATGGAATTACTCAATAATAAAGAAAGTGACATCATACCGATATGGTGTGGAAGCAGACGCAAATTTTTAAGCAGAAGTTGTGTGATCGTCTGCTAGAGGAGATGCAGCGTGTGTTTTAAAGTGAGCGGACGCATGTGTGTGAGCTCATGCAGTCTACTGTGTTTTTCCTGCGTTGTACCATCACTAGGGCATCAAGATTAGTACTATGTTGAGGTCTCCCTAGTTTACTCTAAGTCAGGAAATATATTATGACGACAATGTCTATTGTATGAAGGTATTAAACATTGTGAGAATGCCACACTGTTGAATTTTGGAAGACTGCATAATACTTCATTTGCCTTCGGGCTAGAACAGATTTCATGGAGCTGTATAACCAATGTCATTAAATTGTGTATCGTCAAATGTTCAAGAGGTGTTGGCAAGTAATTGACTTTATATTGATACGTGTCTGTCAAGTACCCTTAAGTTTCACTTTAGCCTCGGATACTTCTCTGAACAATATATTGTTATAGACAGCACGCATCAGTGGATGGTGGCCTCAAGTCGGGACCTGTGTCGTGAGAAATTCTAATCCACATATATAAATTAAAAGTAAATGTAAAGCCTAACAAATTTTTTTTTAAAATTCTATAAAAGGAAGAAGAATGGTAAAGAACAGTGCTGTCACAATGACAGTACTCGAAATACCCTTTGTTTTATGCTTCGTCTGCAAATTGTAACGTTTCCACGTTAAATATAAGCCACTGCATAAATACAAGCGTTTCCACAACACATTAAAACGGGTATTGCATTTCTAAGAAAAACATTGAGAGGCACACTGCGTAATGACCTAAATTAATCCTAACATTAATTATACTACGTTACCAAAACGAACGAACAGATGGACTCAGATAGAAAGAAGGGAGGGCTGAAGGCAGCAACACAAGCAACACTAAACACGCGTCTCGCTATATTAATGCCACCCCTAACACGCGTGTAAGGCCACATGCACTAACTTTATTTCAGACGGACAGTGATAAAAACACTACCCTTCCCAGAGTTAGGTTTTAAAACCTGAAAAACGCTTATTGGGGAAACCTGACATTCTACTGTTTTATGTCCGAAATCCTGACATTAGTCTGACAGTACAGCAGGACAGGTGGCGGTTCTAACATAAAAAATAAAAAAAAACAACTACACGACTATCCTAGAAAATACATATTTTGAATGCAGCCACTTAGCTCCATTAAACTTATATATTTGGATTCCTTAAGACTTGCTAACAAAGAATATGTTAAGTGTTACGCAAATAGTCCAGGAATTAATAAATTATAGGCAAAAGAAAATAGTGAGGGTGTCAGACAGCCCCAAAACATCAGAATCGCTCAGTGAAAGAATTTTAAACCACCATTGTACGGAAATAGGCCACAAGTTACATTTGAATTGATTGGATGGAATGATATGTAAGGCTAAACACGATTAGTCGGACTATAAATGCTATCTTTTGTTGTCAAGGGAGACGGAAGTAAGAGTACTTTTTTTTCAAACGATTGGGTAGAGATGGCCTGATTGGTTAGGTCGGTTAAAATAGTTAATTGATAGTGTTAGTTCGAGACCACTAGTTCAAATAAGCTTGATAAAGCAACAGTGCGTTGAAGCCAGCTCATATTTTTGCTAAATAAAAGCCTGGAACATAAGCAGATGGGAATTTGTGCCAGTATTTGTGCCAGAATTCATTGCTAGTCAACGTATCTGTGTTTATTTCCATGAATTGTGGTAGGCTGAAATATTTGATCTCTTTTTAATGAAAATTGAATGTACATTGATAATTTATGTCTGTATATATGTGCAGTTCAGTAGCGAACAAGAGGCAAGGCCTATAATATATATAGTGCTCCAACCTGAACAGAAGGTGTCGGAGAAAAGTAACACTACATGGAATTACCAGATAGTACACTGACACCTACCTTATGATATGGAAGGACTTATAGCTGAAAGTGCAGAGGCGTAGTAACCATTAAGGAGGTTAATACTGGAGTAAACTGCTTCAGAAGAAGATAGCAGTAAAAATAAAGCTCTGAACTCTGTGTTTGTGATGTATTGTGCTCAGTCTAGCCAGATAGTATAAATTAGTTCTGAAGTAGGAGGTACATCCTTCTTGTTTCGGGGACTGTGGTCCTAGTATTGAAGCTGCACCTGGTCTGAGCGTTTGCTGAATCCAGAGGCTGACAGCATACTCTTGGGTCCCTATAGTAACCAGTGAGGTGTCTTCAGAAACAGTGAATAGTCGAGCAGAGGAGTCCTTGCCTGCCGCCATCACGAAAGTTAAGCCCACTGTGGCCAAAAGAGCTCAACACTATGTACCCCTCGTAAATGACACTAACTTAATTAAAGAGGGGCAATTAATTGTTTTAATGTTCGGAACTGAGACCATCTCCAATACTAGTTCCAACATACACAAGCACATGCAGTCATGATGTCTAATAAGAATCTATCTTGAAGAACAAAACCAGTATTACCTCATATTACCACATCACAACTCACACACATAGAATACTAATATTGTATGTCAATGCAAAGACCACATTTATATATGTGTACATAATATTTGAAATTACATGTTATTATATTGCCTGGTTCACTGTGTAGTTGAATCAGGATCACTATTGTAGAGAAAATCAATACATATGTACATATCTGAAATTTATCATTGAATCTTTTAAGATAGTCTTCTAGAGTGTTGACTGTTTGTGAGTGTCACAGTATTGTCAAGTGTGGTGGAATAATTAAATTGTTTATCTGTTGTTGTTGTGGTGACTTACACTTCATCATTTGCATAACCCTAGACATATAACGTTGCCAACACAATATTCCAGAATAATTTTGACTGAGATATAAATATGTGGCAGTAAGTAAGGTTATCTGTAAAACACTACACATATTAGATACAGATACCTTCACAGCTGATCTCAGTCAGTACACTAAGTCCCTATAAATATTTATATCATCCCACTTTACCACAACCTGAAATCATCAATTTGAACTGTTTTAGTAGGCCAAGTTTATTGTCAAGTCTGTAGGACTGTTTATTGTATTACAAGACGATGAAGTGTTTCAAGAGAACGTTTTATGTCCTGGTCTGTCACTTTTTTCATATCAACCTTCAAATCTCATCTGAGAAACCTCAGATGTCAGTTCTTGAATCTGAGCCACTTGTGCGTGACAGTCTATCTTTAAAGCCTCATTAAACTTATCAAGTTCACCACTGTTACTCTTTTCTTTGTGCAGTAATTTTTGTAAGGAGCCTACCTCATCCTCTAGCTCCTGTTTCTGGTGACTACTAAGATGATAAAGTTGCAGATTATCCTGTTCCAGTACCGCCACTTCTTTCTCATAATCCATCAATTTTGTATGTATATCCAACTGTTCACTGCGGAAAGCTATTTCCTCCCTTGCCATGTCATCTAATTTGTTCACTTCCTTTGCACACTCAGTGAGAGCAAAGGTTTTTAGAGCTTCTCCCTCCAATCCACATTCCTTCCCAAACTTAATGTGACATATTATGATAATAGCTTTCATATATCTATTTCATCATCTGCATTTTTCTTTCACCTGGCTTTCACCTATGCGAGTTTTGTTAACATAAAACCCTCCTACACTCAAAGATCTGTCTCTTTTTTCTAATTTAGCATGCCTATTTTATTTTCTGTTCTCTATTTCCTTAGGAATGTTTTACAACAGACCTATTTAGCTAACGTTGAGCCGGTTACCTGTAATTACAAGCCAGCGATTGAAAATCGTCGTAATAGGATCTGATAAGCTAATGTAGTTGTAACGTATTTTTCGTTAGACAGTGATCAGGGGAAATAATTTGAGTAGAAGGAGTAGATAATTTGGAACCAAGGGCAGATAATCACAATTACTCCCCTTGTCCGTTCGTTCCGTGAAAACGTAATTAACTATAGAGGTGCGGACCAGATCAAAGAACATTGCTCGCTAGAATGGCCCATACGAGCAGAGACGTGTAAAATTTGCACTGATTAGCAAATTGCAGATGCCTGATCTAAGCGAGAGCTTTAGGTTCTGGTTTCGGTTTTAGTGTGAAAAATGGCTTTGATTCACGTATAGCCCGAAATCTGAGTGAAGGCGTTAAAAGTAACAAGTCTGAGCGAATTTCTTCCAATTTAATATATATATCTGTGCCTTTAAACTCAATTTATCCAGTACCCACCGATTTTAAAGACATCTAGCTTCGATTTCTAGATCACTTGTATTAGTGGAGTTTCTTAGTTTTTCGTTGGATATAGTCTTAGAAGCTCTGTGTGGGGGTAATTATATATACTAGTAGTTTGAGTGATTAATTGTTAAATCGTCTATTATATTTCACTAAGATTTTCTGTGCAGAGTGATTTACTAGATTAGTCCGTCATTTAGATTTCTCTAGGATTTACTGTGTTACATAGGCTAGCAGAATAAATAATTTCTAGCTAAACTATTCCAGCTATAAAGTAAATTTAATTAATAGCTAGTAACCAGTCAGAGAATATTTTAACCGACTAGTAAATGCACCGTTCATTATGAGTATTGACGAAATATATATTTATTTCTAATTCTTCTTCTTCTTCTTCCTCGTTCGCCCTGAAAAGGACGGTGGTTGCGTTGTGTCTGTTTCCAACGTAGCTGTGATATCTGCACCTTTCGGTCGACACATCCGACTTCTGCACGGCATTTTTTAGGACCGGGTTTGCCTTCCCATTGCGATCCGTACTCGCTCAGCCAGCCTGCACAGCTGCAGACTGTTTCCAGGACCACCACGTGGAGGTGGAGCACGGTCTTGACCAGCTCTGGTTCACTGGTCCTGACGCAGGCAGTCAAGCTATGAGTCGCTGACTGCGGTCTCTATTGCTGCGTCTTGAGGTCCCATTTCTAATTCATGATGATTAATTTTTTTTAAATGACTAGAATTTAGTTCACGGGAGTTTTTAAACGATAAGACAAGCTCTAAGCTTGTAGTGTCTAATTTAAGTTAAATAACCGAAGTGGATAAATATATGATATTTTACGCGGGTTAAGGATAGGATTGAGAATACTATATTATGGTTAAGTATTTGTATTTTTTCTCCTTTACACAGTATTGGGTCAAACCCAAAACCTTACCAGCGGCTTCCATATATATCTGAGAATAACCATACGAAAGAACATTTTGTACTTAATACCTGGGTCTTCAAGGTAAACCTGTCTGGCATCGTGTTTGCACCCAGAAAGAATAAATATTGTAACTGGGCCTATAGATCCAGATTTATATTTCTTTCCCAAATTTCATTTACATTCAGCCCGTAGTGGCGAAATCACAAACATTAACATTTCCCGACGTTTGACCATTTGTGGTGTGACAAGGAATTTTATACTGAGAAAAGTTACCGACCTGACATTTCTATGTACCGGTACTGGAAATCTCAAGCTATTGACACTGTGAGCACTGTTCAGTTTCTTACCTGGTCTAATTAATGTGACATAAACAGTAGTCCTAAATAAAAATAACAAAGAGAACGTTCCCCGGAGAAGTGGATTTAATCTGTCTCTGAGGAGCTGGGGTTTTCTTTGCCAAAAATAACACTGGATTTGCTGTGTGCGTGTGTCCTAAAGATTGTTCCAGAAGGTGCAACTCAAGTATTACGTAAGAATGAATGCACGTGGCCATGGTTGTCTGAGAAGAAAGGAAGGATGAATGAATAATTCTCATATATATATTTTGTAGAATCCATGTACTCACGTTGGTTATTTTAAATGTGTAAGGTTTGTTAACACTGTCCTTTTCAGAATAGATTAACGTATCAACTCTGTTCTTTGCTGTAGAGGGAAATCCTAGACCATAGCGTAAAAATCTTTGACTCTTTGGGGGTTAATAACTTTCTTCTAACGGGATCTTGTCTCAACAGACACCTATGAGTCTATTTCTTGATTAATTCATTAACCTATGTTTATTTGTATTTTGATTGATATTCAAATTATTGCTGTTGTGAAGTTTCTTTATGGTAAATAAAATTTACATAAACTTTATTTACATGTGTTGCTCATCCCAAAATATCCCTATTCTATTGATATAGTTTTCACGTTTGTGCGTCTAACTGTCAACACTTATATGTGTGTGTGTATGTGAGTGGTTGATATATATATATATATATTTTGGTAATCTGTCTGACAAACAAAGTTCTGTTGTAGAGATAGGCTGAACTAGAGAATCTTCTCGAGTCCAGGGACAGATTCTACCTATTTTTATTCACCATCTCACACGTGAAAATCTATTTCTTATCTTATCTCTCACTGAGTCACCACCTGTTCTAGTTCTATTCAGAAGGGACCAAACTATGCCTTAATTCCCCTATCGAAAATCTACGACACTTAACAAAATAATCCAGGGTAGTCATATTACAATATTATTGTGACTCAAACTTGTCCAATAATAAATTAATTAATATATATTTAATGTGTGATTAATATCACTAACAAACCTTTCACCAATCAATATCAATCAACTGCACTGAAATATAGATGGTAAAGTAGGGGCAAAAACAAAAAATAGCAATACAAACAAAATTACAGGAGAACAATAGAAAGAGCCAACACAAGAAAATACTAATACCAAGGCAGAAATGTATGAACTGTATAAAAATGAAAAAAATTGGCTCTACCACACTTATGACACTACAAGCATAATGTCACAACATATAATACATTTAATAACGGAGGGAAAGCAAGATTAGGTGCACAAATTTCACAAACATTAATGAAGAATAAACCAAATAAAATACAATGAACTTGACAACAAATACAAATGTGCAAAATTACAGAACCTTCACAACTAGACAAATAATGAATCTGGTTAATTCACTCAAGGCAGTATCACACAGCTATGGTCGCCGGCCCCTTAAGTTCACAAAATCAGATGCAAAAACTAAAGAACGTCTACGAATTCACGACCGTCAATGAGGTATAGTGAATTCATAGGTCCCACCAACCAACCCGCCTAGCAAACAAACATGTAATTACAAATATACATAAAACATATAACAGAAAGAACCCTGTCAAATAGATTCTTCAAACTCACACTGCATGGATCAATAAATTTACTTATCTGCTTTTGAATAAAAATTCCTCCTGGGTCCAACGTCTGAGCCACAGGGAAAAGCGATCAAATAATGCAGCAACCAGGGTTAGGTCTAGAACTCAATAATCGTCACAACCAACCAGGAGCGCCATTTTGAAATTCGTCCTGGAAACAGACCAAAGGGCCTTATCGTATCTTAAAACTGCAAAATTTCAAAATGAGAAAGCAGCAGAGCTGCACTCGTGCTCCAACCATATGAATACGAAATTTGTGTTATCAAAGGCAGTCAGAACGTGGTGGTGGATGTTCTGTCAAGGTGTGTGAAAGATCCACTGTCAGCTAACAACACTGCAAATGCAATCCTAATGTGAAGTTACGGCAAACTTATCAACTTACTTCTCCGCAAGTTGACCAATAGACAGTGTACCATATGTGCACAGGTTTTGCTGACGATGCTTATTCTTGCTTGAATCTAATGAAATATTACTGCTACTTAAAGAGGATATGTGAACATACCCTGTGATGAACACCAAGATTGAAATCTATCATATTGCTTCATCAATAAATTGGAAGAAATCGCTCAGTAACTCTATTGAGACAGTATTTACATGTATTGACCATGATCACTCAGCACATGATGATGATGAATCCTGAGATCGCCAATGGCAAGTTGTACTTCTGTTTTCTCAGCTCATCACATGGATGTTTTGAACTTTATTGACTGTTTCCATACATGGTTTATGTGTATAAAACACGCATTAATTGATGGACTACGAATAATCTGACAGTTGAGTCATTTGAATGCGAAGATGTATTTATTCCATACGTTGAACAAAAGTTGGGGGATTTAACTCATGAATGCCTCTCATGGACAAAGGGACATAACTTAATAAATCTGAACATGTGATATTTGATCTGTATCAAATTGACATGGAACAATCGTGATTAACTTTAATTCTTAAAGGAACCTACATTATAATTTGGAGGATAATCATGGACATAGACTTTGTGCGCGAGTATAAATTTTTTCGCGGAACTTTAGTTGGTTATCATTGAACCAGTACAGATAACATTTACATAGTAGTGTTTTAAATACAGTACTTTAATTAGCTGTTAATTGGTTTTCATTAGCTTGATGAGATTCCGTTTTTGACATAAGTCATTACAACACTCACACTAATTATGTAATTGAACATTTTAATTGTTTTCACAAGTTCTTAAATTATACCAGTCATCATTGTAATTTTACCTGATTGAACACACAATTTAGTCATGTTAAAAAGTTTTTTTTTTTAATTGACACCACAGTATACTTTTTAGTACAAGTACTCAAGATGTTCACATGACTATAAT